>JAVHZT010000028.1:0-541584 GCA_035079005.1 Fraxinus americana
GGAATAAGGTAAGTCTTTGGGTCTTCTTGTTCTTTGGTTTTTGTAGTGGTTTGAGGTGGATTTTTGGGTGAGGCTGGCTGTCAATTTTGGAGGTGAAAGGGTGGCGTTTTCGGTGGATTTTGGGTGTCTGCTTGCGGTGTGCTTGCAGTTTGTGGTGTGATTCAGAATTGGGTGCTGGAGTTGTGTGTTTGGCTGTAGCTTGGTGTTCGAAACTTAGGTTGAGGCTGCAGCTCGTGTGTGCTGCAACTGGGTTTAGATTCTTGATGGTTCAATACTGCTGGAATGTGGGGTGGATGGCTGCAGCTTGGGTTTGCAGTCGGGTTGGTGGGGTTGGAGTTGGGTGTTCTGCTGGGATGGTGGCCGTGTGTTGGCTATAGTGCTGGGTGTGTTGGCGATGTTGTGGTTAAGGTGGTGCAGTATTGGTGATGAATGGTGTATTCAGTTTTGGACTTTGGGGAGATAGTGTGAGTTGTCTGTTGGTGGTTTTGGCTAACTGGTTGGACTCGGTTTTCATGAATGGAGTGACTGGAATGTGGATTTGGATTCCGTGTCGTGTGTGATGGTTTGCAGTGACTGGTTACATTGTGCAGTGGCTGTGGTGTTGAGTTTACCAGCTCGGGAAGCTCACTGTTGATGCTAGAAATGGTTGTTCTAGTATCAATGGTGACCCAAGTGAAATGGAGCTGAGAGTGTGAGGGGGAGATGGTGTTGATACTAGAAATTGATATTCTAGGATCCACATTATTCTCCAAGAATTGAGGAAGAAGAGAGAAGCCTTACCAAAAATGGCTGCGTGAATTGTGGAATGGGAGAGAAATGGATGAGGTTGATATATGAATAGTGGGAATTAGGGCACAAATCCCTAGGTGGGTAATTGGGCTAGGAATAGTTGGGCCTAGCATTTGGGCTGTAGGGTTTTCTAATTGGGCTTAGGTGATTGGATTAAAATGATTTCCTTGTTGGACTTGTATAATTGAACTTATATAATTGAACTCTAAATATTGGACTTATATATTTTGGGTTTTAAATGTTGGACCACAAATGTTGGATTTTAAATAATTGGGCTTGAATTTAATAAAAATTGGATATAAATAAAATAATTCGAAATTGATAATAAAATTATTATTCGGGATTGGATTCAATCGAATAGATTCGAATTCATTTTTATAACGGCTAGACGAACGCGTTTCTCTAGAGAATTAGGGTTACGTTTTAGCGACACGTTTTTCGAGAAAATTAATTTTATATTATTTAAAAGTTCTCGGTCGCTACAACCTTACCTCCTTAAAATAATTTCGTTCTCGAAATTTAAACTTACTTGATCTAAAATATCTGGATACTTAGCCAGAATTTCTTCCTCTTTCTTCCAGGTAGCTTCATCGCTATCCTGTCTACCCCATTGGACTTTGACTAAAGGAATCTCCTTATTTCTTAAGGCATGGACTTTTCTTTCTATAATGCACATAGGTGTCTCCTCATAGGACAGATTCCTCTGAATCGAAAGAGTCTGAAAATTTACCACGTGACTTGGGTCGTGGATATACTTTCTCAATAATGAAACGTGGAAAACGTTGTGTACGGCCGATAACTCGGGCGACAACGCCAAACGATAAGCCACGTTACCCACTTTCTCTAATATCTCGAATGGTCCGATAAAACGGGGTCTTAACTTCCCTCTCTTGCCGAAACGAATAGTTCCTTTCATAGGAGCTACTTTCAAAAATACTTTCTCTCCAATTTCAAATTCTAAGTCTTTTCTCCTTTGATCGGCATAGCTTTTCTGTCTATCTTGAGCGGCTTTGATCCGTAGTCTGATCTTATCAATAGCCTCAACTGTCTTTTCAATCAATTCTGGACCTAAAATTCTTCTCTCGCCTACTTCATCCCAATAGACTGGTGATCGACATCGTCGTCCATAAAGTGCCTCATATGGTGCCATTCCAATAGTAGCCTGGAAACTATTATTGTAGGCAAACTCCACTAGTGGAAGATGATTCTCCCAATTACCACTCAAGTCTAGTACACAAACTCTAAGCATATCTTCGAGTGTCTGAATAGTGCGTTCAGATTGTCCATCTGTCTAGGGATGATAAGCTGTACTAAAATTTAATTTAGTACCCATTGCAACATGTAAAATCTTCCAAAATCTCTAAGTAAATCTCGGGTCTCTATCGGAGACAATGGAGGTTGGTACTCCATGAAGTCGAACAATCTCTTTCACGTACAATTGGGCCAATTGATCTATATTGAGAGTCATTCTGATTGGTAGGAAATGAGCTGACTTAGTAAGTCGGTCTACAATAACCCAAATAGCGTCATGACTCTTTACTGATTTTGGTAATCCCGTTACAAAATCCATGGAAATTTTCTCCCATTTCCATTCTGGTATATCCAAGGGATTTAACAATCCTGATGGTCTCTGATGTTCAGCCTTTACTTGCTGACATGTCATGCATCGAGAGACAAACTTTGCAATGCAACCCTTCATGTTTCTCCACCAAAAGGTGTTGCGCAAATCACGATACATCTTTGTCCCTCCTGGGTGGCATGCATATGGTGCTGAATGAGTTTCTGTCAAAATCTCATTCTGGATATGTTCATCCTTCGGTACACAGAGACGTCCTCTGAATATAAGTGCCTTATCAGAGGCAATTTCGAAACCTATTCTCTTGCCAGTTCCAACTTCGGATCTGATCTTTTCCAAGAATTTATCTCCATCTTGAGCTGTTACAATTCGACCTCTCAAGTCTGGTTTAATGCTCAGATTTGCCAATCTAGAAGATCCTTGGACTGATGGGGTTCGCACTTCGATTCTTAGATTTCTCAAATCTCGAATCAACTGATCTTGCATCGTTCCTAAAGCTGATAACTGTCCGGCGTCATTTCTGCTCAAAGCGTCGGCAACCTTATTTGCTTTATCCGGGTGGTAAAGAATGGTACAGTCGTAATCTTTTACTAACTCTAGCCATCGTCGTTGTCTCATGTTCAGTTCCTTCTGAGTGAAGAAATACTTGAGACTCTTGTGATCGGTGTAAATCTCACATTTACTCCCGTACAGATAGTGTCTCCAAATCTTAAGAGCGTGCACAACAGCTGCGAGCTCTAAATCATGTGTCGGGTAGTTCTTCTCATGTGGCTTCAACTGTCTTGAGGCATATGCTATCACTTTGCCATTCTGCATCAAAACACAACCTAAATCATGTTTGGATGCATCGCTGTAAATAACGAAACCTTCAGATCCATCCGGTATAGTCAGCACTGGTGCGAGACGAGTCTGTCCTTAAGTTTCTGAAAGCTTTGTTCACATTGTTCTGTCCACTGAAACTTAACTCCCTTCCTGGTCAACTGAGTCATAGAACTTGCTATTTTAGAAAAACCCTCTATGAATCGCCGATAATATCCAGCTAATCCAAGAAAGCTTCTCGCATCTCCAACATTTGCAGGTGTTGGCGAATTCGTTACAGTTTCAACTTTAGAAGGATCAACCTCGATACCTTTAGCTGTAACAATATGACCCAAGAAACCTACTCTCTCAAGCCAAAATTCACATTTCTTGAATTTGGCGTACAACTTTTCTGCTCTTAGTGTTTCCAACAAAATCCTCAAATGTTCTTCATGTTGTGCGGAATTTCTGGAGTAGATCAGTATATCATCGATAAAAACAATAACGAATTTATCAAGATACTGATGGAAAACTCGGTTCATCAAGTCCATAAATATTGTAGGTGCGTTCGTAAGACCGAACGGCATCGCTGTGAACTCATAATGTCCATATCGTGTCCTGAACGCTGTCTTTGGTACGTCAGCTGGCGAAACCTTTAGCTGATGGTACCCAGATCTCAGATCAATCTTCGAGAAGATTGCAGTACCTTTCAACTGATCGAATAAGTCTTCGATCCTGGGTAGGGGATACTTATTCCTTATCGTCAACTTGTTAAGTTCTCGATAGTCGATGCACATCCTCATGCTTTCGTCCTTCTTCTTTACAAACAGCACAGGTGCTCCCCACGGAGACACACTTGGCCTGATGAAACCCTTCTCTAGCAATTCCTCTAATTGCACCTTCAATTCTTGCAACTCTTTTAGTGCCATGCGGTACGGAGCTTTAGAAACAGGGGCAGCTCCTGGTACCAAATCGATGGAAAATTCCACTTGCCTATCCGGCGGCGTGCCGAGTAGATCGTCTGGAAAAACATCACCGTACTCGCATACTACTGGCACTGAATCCAGAGTAATCTCCTTTACGGTTTTGTCTTGAAGACTAGCCAAATAGCCATGACAACTATCCTTGACCAATAGCTTCTTCGCTTGTAAAGCCGAAATCAGGCGAGGAAGTGCCTTAATCCTCGTCCCATGAAATCTGAATACTTCTTCACCATCTTTACGAAAAATAACCTCCTTCTCGTGGCACATAATTGCGGCACGGTTGGTGCTGAGCCAATCCATACCTAGAATAATATCGAAATCTTTCATTCGGATAATATTCAGGTCTGCCTCCAAAACTTGACCATCAAAATCTATTTGTACTGCCTTGACTATCTTATTAGTATAGATAGTTTCTCCTGACGGCAAACTAACTTCAAGGGTACTACCATTCTCTATGCTTATTAGGTTCAGTCTTTCTAAGCATGCATCGGATATAAACGAGTGTGTGGCTCCCGAGTCTATCAGAACATATACAGGTATCCCAGAAATAGATAGTATACCTGATATCATATTATCATGCTCAATATGGAAAGGAAAATACGGTATGGAAAGTAATTAAGACATGTACAAGGGTACTAGGGTAACTAGTATACCTGCAATCACGTCGGAGTCCTGGGCTGCATCCATAGCAAATACCCTTGCCTTCCCCTTCCGGTTCTGGTCTGGGTTCATCCTCTGATGGGAACTCTGGGCGGGCTGAGCACGACAGTCCGTTGCAAAGTATTTGACCGACCGGCACTTATAGCGGACTCCCTTCCCAAACATGCATTCTCCTTTGTGCATCCTACGGCACTTAGGGCGGGAGAAATGATATTGGGCATCTGTCTCCCACTGTTGGTCCGGATTGGGCCTCTTGACGAACGGTTGGTTCTGATTACCAGTTGAGGTTGCGGCTCGGACCTTGCCACTTTCTCTTGCCCAGGTTTCTCTGCTTATACTGAGGTCCCTGGCTTACCGTCCTCCCACCGGCATAGGCTACTGCTTGAGCCTTTTTTACTACTTCCCGGTAGGTTGGCAGCTCATGTGAACTGACAATTTGTCGGACATCGGAGCGTAGACCTCTCTCAAATCTGCGGGCCTTTTTAAACTCCGTCTCCACCAGATGTGGAGCATAACGTGATAGCTCTTCAAACCTCCTTTCATACTCGACTATATCCATATCTCCTTGCACTAGTCATAAAAATTCGGTCTCCTTGTGATCTCGAAGAGCTTGTGGGAAAAACTTGTCCCTGATCTCTTCCTTGAAATCATCCCAAGTTAGGGCTGCCTGTTGTTCCTCGCTTCTCGTGCGGAATGCAGATTCCCACCAAAATTCGGCTGTTCCAATCAACATGAACTCGGCACAACCCACTTTCTTGAATTCCGGGCAGGCTATGTGCCTAAAAATTTTTTCAATGGCCTGGAGCCATTCTTCCACTGCCAGTGGCCCATTTCCGCCGTCAAACGTAGGCAGGTTGTACCTTCTGAATTGTTCGATCATTGGTACAATAGGGTTGGGGTTTACCGGCTGCGGAATCTGTCTCATTTCTACTTGTGACTTTGAGTAATTCTCTGATAACATCGGCTTGGTTCGGTGGTGCCATAACCTTATAAATTTAAAGGCAGTTTGTAATAGTTGACTAGGAGTACTAACAACGCGAACAATAAGGATATCTCGTAAGACGGAAATTAAGTTTCAAATTTCATTTCATTCATAATTCAACTTCTTTTCATGTAGGTACATCAGGTGACGTGTATGCCAACATTTGATTAAGATAAAATGTCAACCCTACTCTAACTTCTATCATCTATTCTCCTTCGGTCACGCATGATTCGGCGTCCAAGAATTCTCCCAACGCTGGATCAGCGTCTTCCTCTGGTTCTTCTTCGGGATCTTCTTCTTCTTCTGGGTCTTCCTCGGGATTGCCCTCGGGTGCTAACTCATCTTCTTGCACCTGTTTAGGCTCGAGCATTGGCTCATGTTCTGGCTCCCCTTCAGGTACAACCCGAAGGTGATGCTCAAAATACATGGGCCAATATGCCACAAATCTCACGCAGAATGTATCATATCCCATATCCACACTAGGTGACGTAAGATCATCCATGTATATGCTACGAGCTACTTCCGCATAGTCGCCTCGAAAAGTCGAGAGTAAGTGATGGATCGACTGGCGATTACAAGTCACGTAGCCATGCTGTATGGCCCGCTCCTGTACGACATTCAACTGCTCTATGTGTTGGGCAATTGTCCAATCAAGTCTAGGCCTGAAGCGGTCGTAATCTCTAACAACTTGTTCTACGTCGCTGGGTGCATTTCTACGAATGGGCGCCATGTCCTAAACCAATTATGCAAAGTCCAATTAAATGGGGTTATTCATCTCTTCTTACTTAAAATTTACGAGGACGTAAAAATTTAGAAAACTATTTCCAATTATGCTCAAACTCGTCTTTCTTTCTTTCTAATTCGGATACACTTTCTTTCTCTTTCTTCTAAGTCTCGTAAATCGTAAAACAGTATCCGAAATAAAATAAAAATTAACTTCATAAACTTCTTTACCTTCGGAGTCGACGGATTGAATGATGGCAGTGGCAACTTTCTTTAATGATAATTAAACAATTTAAAACGTTTTTTTGAAAAATTTTATTTTTGAAAATTTTGCTAGTCTGGCAAACGGACACTCGATGCCGATACCAAAGTTTTGTAGCGCCCCGAGTTCTGTTAACCCGGATTGTCACGTCATCGTCTTTTCACCTAATTTTGTCAATCAATTTTGCGGAAATAACCTAATTTTTAAAATCACATTTGCAATTGAAAACTTCGTCGACAAGAAAAATACATTGGATAATTGTTCAAAATTTAAATATCATGTTTTGGAATAGCGGAAACGAAAAATACGTTAACAATGTTTCAATACATAAATTCGAAAATTTAATAATTTAGATAATCAAATTTTATGCCACCACTGCCGGATCAATCTCGATCGCCTCCGAAGTCTGCAAATATTGTTAAAAATAGCAGAATGAGTATTTCGAAGAAATACTCAGTAGACTCATCGCCGATAATTAATTTACAGAATAATTGAATACACACTCATGCGATATACAACGTGATATCATCTTTGGTTCATTTTCTTGAAAATCATAGGCTCTTTAAAATACAGACTATGGGTAGTTCTTTATTTCTTGTGCGGATGAAGTACATAAGTTATGCATAACATTCTCTTCTTATCTCATAAGAGATTCTTTCTTTCTTTCTTTCTTTCTCATGCAATTAAGCATATAAGTTATGGCAAGCATAACAATATCATATATCTCATATGACACATTCTCATCCTAAAATTAAAATCAAATTAAAATCTAAAATTAAAACAAAATAAAACCATTTCCATCTCTCTATCATTTTCGAACCAGAGAGAGAGAGAGAGGGTCTCTCGACGGGAAGGGGCTCTGCCCCTTCCTTCGTCACAACTGCTAGCGAACGGGGTTAGCGCCACAGTCGCGTGGTGGCGCTGGTGTGAGGGTGGGTGGCTGGGAGGAGTTTGGGCGCACGAACTGAGGGCTTAGGCTTCGATTTCTTTGAGCTCCTTGGTGGCAATCAAACTGAAAATGGGTGGGGAATAAGGTAAGTCTTTGGGTCTTCTTGTTCTTTGGTTTTTGTAGTGGTTTGAGGTGGATTTTTGGGTGAGGCTGGCTGTCGATTTTGGAGGTGAAAGGGTGGCGTTTTCGGTGGATTTTGGGTGTCTGCTTGCGGTGTGCTTGCAGTTTGTGGTGTGATTCAGAATTGGGTGTTGGAGTTGTGTGTTTGGCTGTAGCTTGGTGTTCGAAACTTAGGTTGAGGCTGCAGCTCGTGTGTCTTTATTTGCCCAGGTTTAGATTCTTGATGGTTCAATACTGCTGGAACGTGGGGTGGATGGCTGCAGCTTGGGTTTGCAGTCGGGTTGGTGGGGTTGGAGTTGGGTGTTCTGCTGGAACGTGGGGTGGATGGCTGCAGCTTGGGTTTGCAGTCGGGTTGGTGGGGTTAGAGTTAGGTGTTCTGCTGGAATGGTGGCCGTGTGTTGGCTATAGTTCTGGGTGTGTTGGCGATGTTGTGGTTAAGGTGTTGCAGTATTGGTGATGAATGGTGTATTCGGTTTTGGATTTTGGGGAGATGGTGTGAGTTGTCTGTTGGTGGTTTTGGCTAACTGGTTGGACTCGGTTTTCATGAATGGAGTGACTGGAATGTGGATTTGGATTCCGTGTCGTGTGTGATGGTTTGCAGTGACTGGTTACATTGTGTAGTGGCTGTGGTGTTGAGTTTACCAGCTCGGGAAGCTCACTGTTGATGCTAGAAATGGTTGTTCTAGTATCAATGGTGACCCAAGTGAAATGGAGCTGAGAGTGTGAGGGGGAGATGGTGTTGATACTAGAAATTGATATTCTAGGATCCACATTATTCTCCAAGAATTGAGGAAGAAGAGAGAAGCCTTACCAAAAATGGCTGCGTGAATTGTGGAATGGGAGAGAAATGGATGAGGTTGATATATGAATAGTGGGAATTATGGCACAAATCCCTAGGTGGGTAATTGGGCTAGGATGTACAAAACAAGGACCCTGCCACCTATGATGCGTTATTAGAAATGATAAGGCGCGAAATTCTGAATGATGAGCTGAAAGATCATAGGAATAGGGCCAGCCAATGTTTGCCGCCTGCACAAATGGGAAGGAAAATGGGTTCCACCTCCCATTTGATGGATAACCAAGTCCCAATGAATCATGGACAGGAACTCGCTGCTGCGACACTCAATGTAGTACCTACCCTCGCCTACGAAGAAGTCAATCCTAGCGCTAGAATGCGCCAGCGTCAACCCAACCCAACCCAAGGAATCTACAAAGGGGGTGAGGTGCTGAACTTAGAAATAGGAATGATGGGGTGAGGTGCTGAACTTAAAAATAGGAATGATGCACCACAGTATTGTTCATATCACCAATCTAATGGGCATCAGACAAAGGACTGTCGGGAAACTGCGAGATCCCCCCCAAGAAATGTTTCTAATAGGCAAAACCTACAGCATCGGAACATTGAATATCGTCGACCTAATCAGGAATAACTCTCCACGAGGAATTGATAATGATACTGAAGAATCCAGGGAGGGCCGAGGCAGTAACAATACATCCCAGGCAATGAATATGAACCCATTCGAGAGATCGACACGATCATTGGTGGTCCTCACGTGGGTAGAGATTCCAGAAATTCTCAGAAGAATTATTCCAGGGAAGTAGTCGACCCAGTTATGACAAGCTACATAGTAAATCAATCTGCAAGTGGGAGGGTCTCACCTCCAATGACTTTTACTCAAGAGGACACGATGGGTGTACATTATCCGCGCCGCGATGCCTTAGTAATAAGGGTCGTCGTGGCCTGCAATGGTATGAAAAGAATGTTGGTGGATAATGGAAGCTCAGTTAATATCTTGTTTGGTACTACATTTGACAAAATGAAGGTTGACAACGAGCTTACCCCAGTAAGTTCTCCCTTATATAGCTTCATAGGGGATAGTATCATCCCTAAGGGCAAGATAACTTTAACAATAGAGATAGGGGCAAAGCCCCTGATTGCTCGCAATTTTATGGAATTCCTTGTGGTGGATAACCGATCAACCTATCATGGGATGCTTGGAAGACCCGCCTTAAAAGAACTATGGGCGGTCACCTCAATCTACCATTTGTGCATGAAGTTCCCTACCAAAAAGGGCGTCGCCACAGCTCAAGGAGACCAGAGAGGATCCAGATAATGCTACTCCAACTCATTGAGGAAAGCCGAACCAAGTACACATGTTATCTTCACTGACATCGATATGGATGACCTCCCTGAACAATGGATCGCCCCTGAACAAGGAGAAGATGTCCTCATGATCAAAACTCCTGAAAAAGGAAACCTACACAGTTGACCTGATGGACCCAACAAAATACGTACAAGTTGAAAACAATCCGCCACATGAAATGAAGGAGAAGTTGAAAAACTTCTTGTGTAAAAACCTTGATATATTGCCTGGAAGCACGGCGACATGATAGGCGTCGATTCCAAGGTCAGCTGCCACCACTTGAATATTGATCCGTAGGTCATGGCTCACAGGCAAAAGAGGAGAACCCTTAACCAGGAAAGATATGAAGCCCTAAAGGATGAAGTTAAGAAACCGATTGACAATAGCTTCATTAGGGAGTCCATGTATTCGAAGTGGATCTCCAACTCAGTTATGGTGAAAAAGCACAACGGGAAGTGGAGGGTATGTATTGATATCTCGAATTTAAATCAAGTCTGTCCAAAGGATAGCTTCCCACTCCCCAGGATAGACCAACTTGTAGATTCAACTGTTGGACATGAGCTCCTTAGCTTCATGGGCACCTACTATGGATACAACCAAATTCCAGTGGACAGAAGAATGTGAGGTGACCCTATAGGAACTAAAGAAGCATCTGGGACAAGCACCTCTCCTTTCCAAACCAGCAGACCATGAAGTATTGTACCTATACTTGGTGGTAACCACCGAGGCGGTAAGCTCAATTCTGATTAGGGAAGAAAATGACCATCAGTTACCTGTTTACTATGTTAGCAAAGCACTCCTCACCGCAAAAACACGATATCCTGACTGACCTTCTCCCTAATAATGGCTTCGAGGAAGCTGATGCCCTATTTCCAGGCTCACAACATACACGTACTGACCAATTACCCCTTTAAAAAAGTACTTCAAAAGCCTAACGCTTCGGGAAGATTGCTTAAATGGGTCGTGGAGCTTAATGAGTTCGACATCAGTTAAAAACCAAGGGCAGCTATTAAAGAGCAAGCCCTAGTTGATTTTGTGGTGGAATTCACCCCCGCGCCAAATAACGAAAAAGAAATGGAACCCACCGAACCTTAGATATTGAGGCTCTCTGTGGATAGAGGTGCCAATTCGGGTGGTCCGAGCTGGGTCGGCTCGCCAACATATGAGCCCAGTAACGGCCCGCGTGAAAAAAAGCCCGCCCGCTAAGGGTTCCGGGCCGGTTCCGAGTCGACCCACAAATTTTGGACTACAATCCAGGTTCGCCCGTTGACCCATCCGAGTCGAGCCCATGTGGGTCACGGGTCGCGGTTTGTTCGATTTGGCCCATATTATTGTATAAATAAAATTATAAAAATATAGAAATTTTCATATTTATAGCAAAAAATATTTATTTTTTTTGTTAAATGTAAACTAAAAATTGAACAAAATGATAAATTCATATTTATACCAAGAAATATTTATATAGAATTCAAATTTAATATTACATGAATTATTTACAAGTTTACAAAGTTAAATTTAATTTAAACAAATAACAACTAAATGTATTTCTAATTAATATTATCAAATATTTATAGTATAAGTACATCCCAACTAGGATGACACATACTTTTATTATAATTTATAGTTTAAATACATCTCAATTAGGTTGACTTTCTCCCTTTTTTTTTCAAATTAAAAAAAAATAAAATTCATGGGCCAGCGGGTTAACCGCGGTCCGTGAAGGTGCAACCCACGAAGCCCGCGGGTCACACCTCCTTGACCCGTGAACCGCCCACTCGGGTCACGGGTTGGCCCGCGGTCTCGAGTCGATCCGGGCCAGTTTTCACGGGTCTGGCCGGCCCGTCCGTCTTGACACCTCTATCTGTGGATAGGTCTTTTGAAGACTCTAGTTCAGGGGTAGGAATCATATTGGTCAGCCCAGAAGGACACAAACTTACTTGTGTAGTAAGGTTCGGCTTTAAGGCGACCAATAACGCAGCTGAGTACGAGGCTCTCCTAGCTAGCCTCCAACTGGCGAAGGAATTACAAGTAAAGAGGCTCATAATCAGCAGTAACTCCCAGTTGGTGGTCGCTAAGTCCATGGAAAATTTTCTGCCAGGGACAAATCTATGGCAACCTACCTAAAGCTGGTAATGAGCTTCGTCCCTTCAATTGAAAGGTTCGAACTTGTGCAAATATCAAGAGAGAAGTTCGACCTGGAACCTACTGGATCAAAGACATGGATGGGAAGGTTCAGCCTCATCTATGGAATGTTTAACACTTATGAATGTATTACCAGTGAATGTTAACCACGGCTGGGGGTCTTTCTCAGTCCTTGTAAATAAATAAAAACCTTTTGTACAAGTAAGTTACCGAAATCCTAGGAAGCGTTAGTGCTTCGGAAAAGAGGTCGACATTCCCAAACAGGAATCACCTCGCTTGGATTCCGAGGCGGACACACATGCCTTCCTTTGACAGCCAAACATCAAGGAAGAAGCCTTTGCATGGATGAACCATCCACCATGAAAGGAAGCATTGGTGCCTCGGAAGAGAGGTCGACATTCCCAAATAGGGATCACCTCGCTTGGATTCTGAAGCAGACACACATGCCTTTCTTTGATAGCCAAACGTCAAGAGAGAAGCTTTTGCATGGATGAACTATCCACCATGCAAGGAAGCGTTGGCGCCTCGAAAGAGAGGTTAACATTCCCAAACAGGGATCACCTCACTCAGATTTTGAGGCGGACACACATGCCTTCCTTTGACAGCCAAACATCAAGGAAGAAGCCTTTACATGGATGAATCATCCACCATTAAAGGAAGCATTGGCACCTTAAAAGAGAGATCGACATTCCCAAACAGGGATCACCTCACTTGGATTTCAAGGCGGACACAAGCCAAACGTCAAGGAAGAAGCCTTTGCATGGATGAACCATCCACCGTGTAAGGACACGTTGGCGCCTCGGAAGAGAGGTCAACGTTCCCAAATAGGGATCACCTCGCTTGGATTTCGAGACAGACACACACACACACACCTTCTTTTGACAGCCAAACGTCAAGGAAGAAGCCTTTGCATGGATGAACGATCCACCGTGCAATGAAGCATTAGCGTTTCGGAAGAGAGGTCAACATTCCCAAACAGGGATCACCTCGCTTGGATTTCGAGGCAGACACACATGCCTTCCTTTGATAGCCAAACGTCGAGGAAGAAGCCTTTGTATGGACATTCCCAAGAAAGTGATAACCTAGCTTGGGCTCCAAGATTAAAGTCAAAATCCTTAAAATAAATAGAAACAATTTTCAGCCAAAGTGGACATTGGAAGTCCCTTAAAAATGGTTCAGATCATTCTAACTCAGGTCTGCCCGATTATGACCTAATGAGGGTCGACATTCGATTCAGCATATTAAAATAAAGGCAAGATTAAAAAGCGCAGATTCAATAAAATATGAAAGATTGAAATCAGCTCAGTACGCGGTTAGCTTATTGCTAATACACACTGACTTAAAAAAAAGCTGAAAGCAATAAAAAATTCGAAAGTTGTATTCAATGAGTAGATCAGTACAATGGGAGGCTCGAAAGCTTTACAAATGATAAAATCTAAGTAAACCTATGTCTATTCTGGAGGATGAGAAGGGGCTTGATCACCAGTTGCAGGGAGAAGAGCCACTTCCTCTATTGGAGCCTTTTCCGGAACCACTTCGACAAACGGGGGAATAGCTCCCCCACCCTGCTAACAACCTCGTTGTAAGCATACTTCCTCCAATATGAGCTGAGGCATCGATACTCTTCAGTAATATGGAAATTGGTAATATATGTCCTCACAGCAATTTTACCCGTATCGACGACATCTATCTCATACTTTCTGCATGCATTAGCATACCATTCCACCAATTTCTCCATGTAGTTTGAGCATTTTTGCTGGCGGTCAGCTGAACGTTTGTCTTCTCTAGAGCCTCGACAGTAAGTTTCTAGTGGGCATCAGAAGTCTCCACCCGCTTTGTCAAAACGGCACTTCGTCTTCAACTTTCTGAGCCCTCAACTCGTTAGCTTCTGCTCTGACCCTCTTCAGGTCAGCCTCAGTAACATTTAGCCTTTCATATGAGGCCTTATTCCTCTACTGAATATCGGCCAAAGCTCCCTGACATTCCAGGGCTACTCCATAAGCCCTGGAATGTCACGGAATAAGGCATCGTATGAAAGGCTAAATGTTACTGAGGCTGAGCTGAAATTTTCAGATTTTCCTAGAGTCATTTCTAACTTCTTCTTGGGAGCCTCTGCAACCACTGGTGCAGTGTTCTTGACCTCATCAATGTCCTCTCGAAGCTACTCCTCAATCGCAACATTAATAGAAGCCTGTATCAATTTTGGCTGATTAGAAGCCCCCTTCTTCCCATGGGATATGGAGGTCCCGAAACTGCCAGAACACTCACTGATATGGACCAATTTCCTTTTCTTGGAGAACTCCTCAGCTACCCCTTACCTTTATCAATTATGGGCTAATTTTCTTGGGGGGCCCCTCCATCTACTCTAGCGATTGTGTCCTGGACAGGACGCTCTGACCTTCGCTTGGCCCCTGATGAGGATCTCCGGGAAGTAGCATTAAGGATTGTAACCATGTCAGGTTGGGGATACTCTTTCTGGGTGGCCATATCCAATGTCTGTGAAATACTCCCTGAATCCGTCTACAAAGGAGAAAGGAGGTTTAAAAATTGGTTGCTAGAAAGCTCTCAAAGAACGATGAAAATTCGTAACAAAAGTTCACAAAGGTAAAGCATTGAAATAGCAAGATTCTCACTTTTATAAAGGGAAGGAACGAGTCCCTACCGTCGGATGAGAGCCAAGTTAATCACAGGCATATAGTTTTCCAAAGATCTGAACCGTAGAATTCAAACAATTTTCTTTGTCAACGCATCACGCATCCCAATCATCGGCCATCATTGGGCATTCATTGCTAACAGCCAGGCTTGTGTTGGAAATTGTATTAATATAATGTCATCTTGGAAACTTGCAAAACTATCAAATCACGTGTAGAAATATGTGCATAAATTCAAAATAGACTCACCTCAGCTTCGGCATATCTGACAACCTCTGCCAACTATGTTTACTCAGCTTCTGCAATTCTTCAACAACGTATTGCCAACCCCCACTACTTGTCGAAATTCAATGCATTAACATGAATGTTTATGCCTGGACTTGGGGGATTAGGACGTTATATAATACCAATCTCAACTTTAGTGGATTGATGCTTCAAATTGTACATGCATAACTTCGCCCTAGGGGAATAGAACGATTACTTAGCCATCAGTAGGGATGCTAAAATCCCATTTTACACAGGCCAAGCAACCTCAAAAACTTCAGGACCAGAACATCCCATGAATGGGTAGAACCTTCCAACTAAAAGATATCTGAAAATACATAAGGAATTCAGCTTTATGAAAAACATTAATCCTTTTTAGTACCCCTGGAAAGACACGTTAAATAAAAGCTGCATAACCTTCAAACACTTGCTACAAATGTGATTAATTATGAAGTAGACCTAGGAAGGTCTGACGAGATAAAGGTTGATATCTATGTTGGTAAGTCTAATTCGGAGTTAAGGATGATGGAGTCTGTTGACAAACTACCCCTCAATCGAACCCCCAATGTTTAGAAGAAAGCATGACTACATGATTTGTTGTTCAGAACTTGTTAAAGTTGTTACAATTCAGAAGTTGGCAAGTTGCTTAGAGGTCAGAAGTTATCAGTGTACGACAGTAAAAAAACAACAGAAGTCAAATAAGAAAAGATTGAACTTCATTAAATAAAGATAAAAGGTACATTCACAATAGGCCGAAGCCCTAATATTGAGAAAGAAAAGTACATCAAAATCTATTGGGGTGGAGGTTGGGGAGCTTCAAAAGGAACGATGGCTCCAGGGGCCACTTCGTCATCTTTAGCCTCCTCAACAGCATCTTCATCGAGGTCAATTACTTGGTTCGATTCGGCTAGCGTCTGAGGATCCCCTTCCTCATCATTATCATCCAGGAACTCAGCCCTAACCCCAGAAGTGTCATACTGAGTATGCACCTCCATCCACTCATAGACTTCATTATACGCATACCTCATCCAATATAAACCAAAACACTGGTATGCCTTTGTCAAGTGAAAGTTGGCTAAGAATCAAGCCTCAGCCTCGTTACAATCCCACTCAGCTTCGAAGCGAACTATCTTGACTTCACCCTTTAACTTGGTCAATTGTGAGGTCAGTTCCCCCACCTGCCCCATCAACCCAACTTTTTCTTTGTTGGCCATTTCGAGTGCCTCTGTATACAATTTCTGAATAGCATCAGAAGTCTCCACTCACTTCGTCAATGAGGCTACCTCACTTTCTTCAAAGCCCCAATTTCTGCCAAAGTAGAAGCGAGTTTCACTGACTCCTCGACTTCCTTCTTCTTATATACCTCAGCCTCGAATTTGGCTTTATTTACTAGTTCCTTAGTTTGGGAAGCCTTGCCCAGGAACTCCCGATTTTTCTTCGGAATGTCTTGAAGAGAGCCTCAACTTCCAAGGCCATGCTAAAAAACCTTAATGCCTGGGCCACCATTGTGGCAACGATGTCCACAGTATCACTTGTCTCAACAAAATTCTACCATTTCACAGGCCAGAACTGGTGGAACGTCACCGTGGCTATTTTAATCTTTGGAGGCAAAAGGGCAAGGGCTTCAGGCTCTAATTCGTCAGTTCTCTTGGCCAAGGAAGCCTTACTCTGAGAGCGATCCGAGGTGGCATCGCTAGATGTTTTTTATTTCTTGATGGGCTCTTGTTTTTAAGGCTCAGATGAGGCTAGCCATTTCTGACCCCCAGTGGTTGCAACTCAGAGGAGGGGGGATGTTGTCACAGCTATCCACCCCGGTGGTGGACACCCTAAACTTTTTTTTCGGATCCTCGACAACCACCTTTTTCTCCTTGTCAATAAGGGGTGGACGCCCTTCCTCTTGAAGGGCAGCTTTCGTGCCGACCCTCTCTATTTTGTCTATCACCTGCTTTCCTCCAGCGGATGAGGGCTTTGTGCCTTTACGGTCGGTAGTAAAGGTGACAGCTAAAATGTTGGCCATGTCAAGGGTGGGGATCTTCCTCTTTTCGAAATCGCCTACAATCCAATGAGGCACAAGGTCAGACGAAAGTAACAAAAACCAGTACAAATTGTTAATTGGAAAAAGTCTTACCACGTCGAGCCATCAAACCAAGATCACGTTCTGTAGAGGGTGTGATAGGAATATAAAATGCACATTTTGAATCTTTATTTAATGCACTCATATGATTATTTTATGCCTAAATGTATTTTGTATTCTCATATTTTGGTTTAGGTGGCAATTCGATGGATATGGCATAAGTTGGAAGAAATGAGGGGAAAAAGACTAAAATGAAAGAAAACGAAAGTTCAGAAACCAAAGTGAAAATATTCAAAAGTTATATCACACCTTACGATGAAGACTTGAGAGTACTAGAGGCCAATTGGATGAAGAAAGAAGTCAAAGAGGTGAAATATAACCAAGACATTATCACATATCAACTTTCAAGCTGAAAAATTTTGCACCGGTTTTCAGCCTCATATTGAGACCAGTTTTCAACATATCAAACGATCGAATTAGAAGATGTCATCTAAATAACATTTGTATCCCTTTGAGTTAGTTTTCCAATGCATCTTGAATCACCTCAATCGGACATCAGGAAAGAAAGTTACGACCAAAATACTGAAAGCTGTCCGGAGAAAGTTTTGTAAAGCCTTGCGATCGCATGGCTTTAATTCCTCGGGATCGCACAGACCATTACCGAGAGTCTGAAGGTTGAATTTATTTGTTCATTGCGACAGCATAACTTAATACCTTGCGATCGCATGGTTGTTTCCTGATGTCGAATCTCAAGTTTCCTAATTTGACTCAAACTCTTCTGACAACACATCTTGCACGACTTTTCAACCCTAAAAACACCCAAAATCACACCAGAACGCCTCCAACCTATTTTCTCTCTATTTTTTCTTAGATCTATTATGTGTAACTAACTCTTGGTGCTTGATTGAAGGATACCGAAGCCTTGGAACACATTATAACTGTGAGATCCACCTATTTTCATTGTTTAATTTATATTTTCAGTATTGAATATTCTTCTATGCATAATTTTATGATTGTCATGTTTGATTACTAAGAGATCTATTAGTTTTTTCATATATTGCAATCTACAGCTAAGTTAAATCTCAAATCCGTAATTGTTTGAATCATTTAACTTGTGAAGCACTAGGATTTGATAATTTTATGCGATAGATGTTATTGAATCTTAAGAAGAATGTTTAAATAGATTGAATGCAACCGTTGGTGCTTGTATTATCTAGTTCATCGATTTTTCTATTATTTAAAGCTATTATTAAATTGAATCTTTAGCGCTGGTCTGAGATTATTTGATAATTAGGGTTAATTAGAACGCTGGTTTCTGATTAACTAAAGTTAAGGAGAAATATGAATTTATTCCAATGATGAATATTGTGAACGTGGACTGATTATTATTTGTGGATTGATGAATGGTTATAAATCTCCAATGGTGAAAGTTGACTTTGATCAAAACTCGTTTCATTGATTTAATACAACCCGTTAATTTACATTGTTATCTGTTATAAAATTGATTTCGTTATAAACAAAACTCCCCAATCGTTATACGAAGCATAAATTGTTGTTACACACTCTTCGTGGGATCGACCATTACTTCCATTGCTACATTACTTTTACAGGTTTAAGAACTATTTTTGGGTGCCTACGACAACACACCAAATTTTGACGCCGTTCTAGGGGAGTGGTGCTAATTTATTTTTTGCTTCTTTAGTTATTTGTTTCGTTTTTTTTCAAAAAAAATTGTAATTTTCTAGGATTTTTAGGCTTTTATTGTTTTTAGGAATTTTAGCATAGAAATTTATTTTGTTTTCCTTAATCTAGCTTCCTTTTAATTTATTTTTCATTTGTTCTTTTTGTTTATGTCCACAACTCGTTCTTCTAATCAAAGTGATTTGCAGTACGATCCAGAAATTGAGAGAACTTTGCGCAGGTTAAGGAGTGACATACGACAGAATTTTGAAGAAAGCAATCTCAATCCCAACATCCCATTTGCAAGTGATTTTGAGTTTGAAGGAGAAGGAACCATGGCCGAAAATAGGACTTTGAAGGAGCTTGCAGCACCTACATTGAATCAACAACCTTTATGCATAACTTTTCCTATTTTAGATGCTACTACTACATTTGAGCTTAAATCGGGATTAATACACCTTCTGCCCACTTTTCATGGTCTTGCAGGTGAAGATCCTCATAAACATCTGAAAGAGTTTCATGTGGTCTGCACGAGTATGAAACCCACAGGAATTACTGAAGAACAGATTAAGTTGAGAGCCTTTCCATTTTCTCTGAAGGATTCGGCTAAGGATTGACTCTATTATCTACCATCGGGAAGCATTACCACATGGGATGGAATGAAGAGGTTGTTCTTGGAAAAATACTTTCCAGCTTTGAGGGCAGCAAATATTAGGAAAGAAATTTGTGGTGTCAAACAAGATCACATGGAATCTCTACATGAGTATTGGGAGCGGTTCGAGAAATTTTGTGCAAGTTGTCCCCATCATCAAATCAGTGAGCAACTTCTCATCCAATACTTCTATAAAGGTCTTCAACCTACAGAAAGGAGCATGATTGACGCCGCAAGTGGAGGAGTTTTGGTTGATAAAACTCCCGAATGAGCGAGGAATTTAATTGCAAACATGGCAGCCAATTCTCAACAATTTTGCGCTAGATTTGAGTCTCCTTCTAGACAAGTTAACGAGGTAAATGTCTCATCAATTGAACAACAAATAGCGAATCTAACTACTCTTGTTCGTCAAATGGCCACAGGTAATATGCAGACAGCGAAGGTTTGCGGAATTTGTTCAGTAATGGGACATCCAACTGATGCATGTCCAACTCTTCAAGAAGAACCCACAGAACAAGTTAATGCAGCAGGTGGCTTCCCTGGACAACCACAAAGGAATTATGATCCTTTTTCGAAAACATACAACCCAGGATGGAGGGATCATCCCAATCTTAGCTATGGAAGTTCACAATCAAATCAACATGTTGCTCAAAATCGTCCAAACTTTCAACAATATAGGCAGCCATACCCACCTAGACAACAACAGGGCCAAACTTCTAACTCTGAAATGTCATTAGAAGATATTGTTAAATCTCTTGCAACTAACACTTTACAATTTCAACAGGAGACCAAGGCTAGCATTCAATGTTTGGAAAATCAAATGGGTCAAATGGCTAGCACGGTTAGTCGGCTGGAATCACAAAGTTCGAGAAAACTACCATCTCAAACATGTAAGTGTTATGCCCTAGGTCCAATCAACTTTGGACATAAACACTTTGAATATATATAATCAATGCATATATATGGAAATATCTATTATTTAATTGAATTAATATTCTAATAAATTAAATGATAGAATCCGTAGATTCAAGTCTTGATGATTTGTTAATCACAAGGAGTTGTGATTGTGAGATACAAATTACATATGAGTGAATCTTAAATCGTCCGTGGTCGAGGTAATAACGAGATACGGATATCGTTATTACGGATAGACTATCGCGTGTGGTATTCTTACTTGTAAAGTAAGTAGCTGATCTCACAAGCTAAAGTGTGGTGACACTTGAATGAACACGTGGATGTTTTGTTATAGAACAAAACATTGGAGACCCGCTGAGAGATTCCACATGGATAACTATCTAAGTGTTAGTGGTTAATCTCTAACGTTCGGTAGTGGAATTGGTCCTTTGACTTGAGGTCATCATAGTACCTTATATGAAGGCGACTTTGGTGATGTTGGATGTTGCTCTGTCAAGGGTCGCTAATACTGACATCGTTCGGGTATGTCAAGAATCATATGAAGGTTGTGAATGATCAATAAAGGATTCGTCACTCTTAGATAGTAAGAGATTATGATCTACATTTTATCCAGCTTAAGTTGATAATGAAATCCTTGGCCAAGGTGAACTCATAAGTCGGAAAAGAGTTTTCGACGTACATTGACTTAACAAATGGGATAAAAGATATGATCGATAATTGAGATTGACACATATCCATATCTCATAATTGATCGGATCATATTGACGAAAGGATTATAGTTTCACGGTAAACGAACAAGTTTGGTTTTGTCATGCTACGTGATATTTCCCGTCACATGTATTGCCCTGATACAGTGCTAGATGTCAATGCAGGACAACGAAAATGAATTAGTGATAAATTAAAAGGGGCGTTTTAATTTATTGATTTTGATTAGATCAAAATAATAATTCACGTCGTTCGGCATCGTGATCGGGAACCTAATGGGTCACACACAAAAGAGAATCAGAAGAATGAGATTTACCAATTAATTAATTGACAAGTGTTGGATAATTAATTAATTGAGTTGTTTATTAATAGGCCCGAATTAATTAATTGGATTAATTAATTCATGGACCAGATTTAATTAATTTGATTAATTAAATCTTGGACCGGGTTAAGTTTAATAGATGGGCCGAGCCCATCTGGACTTATATTAATAAGCTGTTAGGGTTTGAAAAACTGTAGAGAATTTATTATTCTTGCTAGCACAAGAAAAGAAAACCCTAGCCGTCATTCTTATTCTCTGTGTGGATCACCATTGGAGGCTGGACAATTGGACAGCTTGGATTGCAGATCGTGATTATTGGAGTTCAAGAAAAAGCAAAAGAGTTTGTGGAATTCATCAAATGTATCATTCTCATCACAGTTTCTATCTAAACACATTGCAGATCCTCGTTTGGGAATTGAAAATTGTTTAATTTCCGCTGTGCATGTTAAGTAAATTCCCAACAAAACAGTGGTAAATCCAAGGGAGAACGCAAGTGCAATTATATTGAGGAATGGTAAGAAAGTAGAAACCCCAGTAAATGAAGTTCCTATATCGTCAGAACAAGACAAGGAGAACGACATGGACATCACTGTGGAAAAGAGTAACCCAATTGAGGATGATGCACCAAAATGTAAGTTTTCTCCACTATCTAACTATAAACTAGTAGCCCCATTCCCTCAGGCTTTGGTAGAATCTAGGGAAAATGATCCAAATAGGGAGTTTTATGAAACTTTTCAAAAATGTGAGGTGAACATTCCCTTATTGGATGCTATTAAACAAATACCCCGTTATGCTAAATTTTTAAAAGAATTGTGTACTATTAAGAGAAAGCAGAAACTGAAGTGGTGTGAAAAGGTGAAAGTTGTAGAAAACGTATCTGCAGTCATTCAAAGGAAACTTCCTACAAAATGCAAAGACCCAGGTATGTTTACTATCCCTTGCATGATAAGTAACACTGGATTTGAGAAAGCCATATTAGGCTTAGGAGCCTCTATAAATGTCATGCCATATTCCATTTATACTTCTTTGAAACTTGCTCCCTTAACTAAAACTGGTGTGGTAATTCAATTAGCTGATAGATCAAACGCTTACCCAAAGGGTGTGATTGAGGATGTCCTCGTACAAGTTAATGACTTAGTTTTTTCTGCTGACTTTTATGTGCTTGATATGGAAAATAGTGATCAAACTAGCCCTATCTTGTTAGGAAGACCATTTACATTGACCATGGAATTTGATGGTGAGGTGATTACATTTAATATCTATGATGCCATGAAATTTCCTGTTGATGATAATGCTGTGCATTCTATCGATGTAATTGATGATCTAGCACACGATGTTTTTGAACTTGATGGGAAGGATGAATTGGTGGTTTCTATTTGTAAGAGTATAGAGAAAGAGAGTGATGAATTAACTTTGAATCCCAGCTTACGAGAAGCTATTGATATGTTGAACACTCCTCCAAAGTCACAATAAGCAGGTAGGGGTTTATATGTTGATTTGCCTATTTCTAATGAAAAGACTCTACCTTCTGTTGTGCAGGCCCCAGTTCTGGATTTGAAACCTCTCCCTACTCACCTTAAATATGTATTCCTTGGAGATGACAAAACATTGCCAGTGATTATTTCTAACGAACTGACCACATTGCAAGAAGAAAAATTGGTGGAGGTCCTCAAGGAGCATCGAACGGCCATTGGTTGGACAATTGCAGACATCAAGGGAATTAGTCCATCCACCTGTATGCATCGCATTTTGCTTAAAGAAGGAGAAAAGCCTTCCTGTTAACCTCAACGAAGATTGAATCCACCCATGATGGATGTAGTGAAGAAAGAGGTCCTCAAACTTTTGGAAGTTGGCATGATTTATCCTATCTCTGATAGCAGTTGGGTCAGTCCAGTACAAGTGGTTCCTAAGAAGACGGGGATAACTGTGGTGAAGAATCATAACGATGAATTGCTTACCACCCGTGTTCAAAATGGGTGGAGGGTTTGTATAGACTATAGGAAATTAAATGTTGTGACCCGACAAAATCACTTTCCTTTACCATTTATTGATCAAATGCTTGAAAGGTAAGCAGGTCATGCTTACTATAGTTTTCTTGATGGCTATTCAGGTTATTTCCAGATTGCAATTGCCCCAGAAGATCAAGAAAAGACAACTTTCACATGTCCATTTGGAACATTTGCATACCGTCGCATGCCCTTTGGTTTTTGTAATGCTCTAGCTACTTTTCAACGGTGTATGGTAAGCATATTTTCAGATTATGTTGAGCATATTTTAGAGGTCTTTATGGATGATTTCACAGTGTGTGGAGATTCATTTGATAACTGTTTGCATAACCTTGAGTTAATCCTAATCTTGTTTTGAATTCTGAAAAGTGTCACTTTATGGTAGAACAATGTATAGTTCTAAGGCACTTTATCTCATCTAAGGGCATTGAAGTAGATAAAGCTAAAATTGACATTATTCAGTCTCTACCTTACCCCGCTAGTGTGCGGGTGGTTTGCTCTTTTCTTGGACATGCAGGTTTTTATCGCAAGTTTATCAAGGACTTCTCCAAAATTGCTTCACCCCTATGCAAATTGTTACAAAAGGACGTGGCTTTTGAATTTGACGAAGCATGCAAAATGGCATTTGATAAGTTGAAAGAACTGTTGACTTCTGCACCAATCATTCAACCCCCTGATTGGAACTTTCCATTTGAAATCATGTGTGATGCAAGCAACTTTGCAGTTGGAGCAGTGTTAGGTCAAAGAACTGGAAAAGCATCTCATGCCATCTATTATGCGTCCAGAACTCTAAATGATGCCCCGAGAAACTACACCACAACTGAAAAAGAATTCTTGGCTATTGTTTTCGCTTTAGAAAAATTCCGCCCTTATTTACTTAGTACTAAAGTGATTATTTATTCTGATCATGCAGCTCTGCGTTACTTGATGACAAAGAAAGAGGCGAAACCAAGGCTAATACGATGGATACTTCTCCTGAGTGAATTCAACCTGGAAATCAAAGACAAAAAAGGAACAGAAAATAGTGTTGCAGATCATCTGAGCCGTTTAACTAACGTGGATATCGAACTCCAATTGCCGGAAACCTTTCCTGATGAGCAATTATTTTCTGCAAGCACAACACTACCATGGTATGCAGATATTGTAAACTTTTTGGTTGTTAACACTTTACCTTCTGATTTGTCTAGGGTTCAAAGAGATAAGCTAAAGAGTGATGCAAAATATTATGAATGGGATGATCCATACTTGTGGAAGCATTGTGCAGATCAAGTGATTAGAAGGTGTGTTCCTGAAAATGAGATTACTTCCATCCTCACCTTCTGCCACTCTTATACTTGTGGAGGACATTTTGGAGCAAAAAGGACAGCAAGAAAAGTGCTTGAATGTGGTTTCTATTGGCCATTATTATTTCACGACGCCTACTCCTTTTGTAAGTCATGCGAGAACTGTCAAAAAACAGGTAATATATCTCAAAAGATTGAAATGCCACAAACTGCCATACTTGTTTGTGAAATCTTTGATGTTTGGGGCATTGATTTCTTGGGACCATTTCCTGTATCTTTCGGTTTTACTTATATTTTGCTTGCTGTGGATTATGTTTCGAAATGGGTGGAAGCCAAAGCTACCAAGACTGATGATTCTAAAGTTATTGCAGATTTTATCAAGACTAATAAATTCTCCAGGTTTGGGATCCCGAGAGCCCTTATCAGCGATCGAGGCACTCATTTTTGTAATCGAACTGTGGAAGCTCTATTGAGAAAATACCATGTCACCCACAAGGTGTCAACTGCATATCATCCACAAACTAATGGTCAGGCGAAGGTGTCAAATCGGGAAATCAAATCCATCATTGAGAAAACGGTCTGCCCAAATAAAAGAGATGGAGCTTGCGCTTGGATGAGGCTTTATGGGCATACAGAACTGCGTACAAGACACCCATCGGTATGTCACCCTACCGGTTAGTGTTTGGGGAACCATGTCACCTTCTAGTGGAGTTAGAACACAAAGCTTATTGGGCCGTCAAGAGTTTCAACATGAAGATGGGTGAGAATGGAGAACACAGAAAGTTGCAACTTCAAGAGCTAGAGGAAATTCAGAATGATGCCTATGAGAGTGCAAGAATTTACAAGGAGAAGACAAAAGCTTTCCACGAAAAGATGATTTCTAGGAAAGAATTTGAAGTAGGTCAAAAAGTCCTCCTATACTAATCGCGGCTTCGTCTGTTTCCAGGTAAATTGCGTTCCCGTTGGATTGGACCTTTTGTTATTACTAATGTCTTTCCTCATGGTGCGGTAGAAGTTCAGAGTGTGGAAACCTCAAAGGTATTCAAGGTGAACGGTCATAAGCTCAAACCTTTCTATGAAGGTCTTCAGGTGGAGGACGTGACACAATTGGATCTAGAAGACCCATTCTATACCGGGTGAAGAAAAAAGCAATAAGTCGAGCCAAAAACAATAAACAAAGGCACTGCTTGGGAGGCAACCCAAGGGGAATTCGTTCCTTTATCTTTTTATTTTATTTTTATTTTTTTTTTCGTTTTTCGCATTCAAAATTTAGTTATCTTTGTCTTTTTCTTTGCATTTCACCTTACATTGGGGACAATGTAAGCTTTAAGTGTGGGGGATGTGATTTAGATTGAGTTTAAATTTTGAAAATTTTTGCATGATTTTCCAAGAAAATGAATTGAGAGTTAGATGATTGTTTTTGGTTGTATATGCTATTTGCTGAATTAATTAGGCTTTTAAAGAACTCGTAATATGATTGAATGAATAATCCTCCAACTTAGAGTTGATTAGTGGAGTTATTTTCTTTGAGAATGGTAGTGACTAAATTTTGTAGACAAAAAGCCGGTGAGATTTTTGAGCCTTTAGACTGATACATCCATAACAGTCTCATTATTTTTTTTTTCATGTGTGATATTCTTCCATGGTTTTGTCTCTCTAGAACTTGCCTTGATTCTCTTCAAGATCATATTGACACATGCATGCACGAACATGATTAAGGTCATCTTTGTTACATAAATTAGCCACCTTAGCCAAATAGCCGACCCTGTAATTGAATTTTCCATTGTTGAGCCCCTTTGAGCTTTATTGCATTTTCTTTGTATAAACTTACATTACAAGCTTTAAACTGGAAAAACAATGTCTTTACCCAAGTCTTAGAACTAGTGGAATATTGTTGAATGTCATGAGAAGTGTGAATATGCAAGAAAATAAGTGTGGGGGTATCAAGATTGATGGTAGTGCTATTATTGGTGAATCGGAACAAATTTTCTATGTCAATTCAGGGAGTTCCATTATTGGTGTATAAATTGAAGTTTACATTGTGTAAGTTTACATGTTTAGTTTACTTCATCTTTATATGAAAATACTTGCTAATTGATTATGAGTTGTGTGGAATGTTTATTCATGACATTTTATGTGTTTTGAAAAAGTTTGATGGTTCTATGTTCTTGGCATTACGACTTGGTGTCTTTGGAGAATTAAATTTAAGTTTTGCCCGAGGACGAGCAAAAGCTAAGTGTGGGAGAATTTGATAGGAATATAAAATACACAATTTGCAACTTTATTTAATGCGCTCATATGATTAGTTTATGCCTAAATGTACTTAGTATTCTCATATTTTGGTTTAGGTGGCAATTCGATGGATATGGCATAAGTTGGAAGAAATGAGGGGAAAAAGACTAAAACGAAAGAAAACGAAAGTTCGGGAACCAAAGTGCAAATATTCAAAAGTTATATCGAACCTCACGATGAATACTTGAGAGTACTGGAGGCCAAGTGGATGAAAAAAGAAGTCAAATGGGTGAAATATAGCCAAGACATTATCACATATCAACTTTCAAGCTGAAAAGTTTTGCATCAGTTTTCAGCCTCATATTGAGACCAGTTTTTAACATATCAAACAATCAAATTAGAAGATGTCATCCGAATAAAAGTTGTATCCCTTTGAGGTAGCTTTCCAATGCATCTTGAATCACCTCAATCGGATATCGGGAAAGAAAGTTACGACCAAAATACTGAAAGCTATCCGGAGAAAGTTTTGTAAAGCCTTGCGATCGCATGGCTTTAATTCCTCGCGATCGCACAGACCATTACCGAGAGTCTGAAGGTTGAATTTATTTGTTCCTTGCGACAGCATAACTTAATACCTTGCGATCTCATGGTTGTTTCCTGATGCCGAATCTCAAGTTTCCTAATTTGACTCAAACTCTTTTGACAACATATCTTGCACGACTTTTCAACCCTAAAAACACCCAAAAACACACCAGAACGCCTCCAACCTATTTTCTCTCTATTTTTTCTTAGATCTATTATGTGTAACTAACTCTTGGTACTTGATTGAAGGATACCGAAGCCTTGGAACACATTATAACTGTGAGATCCACCTATTTTCATTGTTTAATTTATGTTTTCAGTATTGAATATTCTTCTATGTATAATTTTATGATTGTCATGTTTGATTACTAAGAGATCTATTAGTTTTTTCATATATTGCAATCTATAGCTAAGTTAAATCTCAAATCCGTAATTGTTTGAATCATTTAACTTGTGAAGCACTAGGATTTGATAATTTTCTGCGATAGATGTTATTGAATCTTAAGAAGAATGTTTAAATAGATTGAATGCAACCGCTGGTGCTTGTATTATCTAGTTCATCGATTTTTCTATTATTTAAAGTTGTTATTAAATTGAATCTTTAGCGCTGGTATGAGATTATTTGATAATTAGGGTTAATTGGAACACTGATTTCTGATTAACTAAAATTAAGGAGAAATAAGAATTTATTCCAACGATGAATATTGTGAATGTGGATTGATTATTTTTTGTGGATTGATGAATGGTTATAAATCTCCAATGGGGGAAGTTGACTTTGATCGAGACTCGTTTCATTGATTTAATTCAACTCGTTAATTTACATTGTTATTTGTTATAAGATTGATTTCGTTATAAACAAAACCCCCCAATCGTTATACGAAGCATAAATTGTTGAATTACACACTCTTCGTGGGATCGACCCTTACTTCCATTACTAAATTAGTTTGAGAGGTTTAAGGACTATTTTTGGGTGCCTACGACAGCACACCAGGGTCGACGATAGATCTCGGATAAGATATCCCAGTTGCCCTTATCAAACTCGAGACGCTCAACTGACCGGACAAGAGAATGATTCCTATCAGCAAGTTCAATATAAGGCAATAAACAAGGTACAGAAAAGACACTCACTGGGTTCGGAGTAGGAGGTCGAAACTTTGACATTTGGGACAATGTCACCCTCGCACTCCAATCACTTTCCCTAAACCCAAACCAGGTCTACTTCCACCCCTTGACGGAGGTAGGGAGACCCAACACAAAAGGAGAATGCCCCCCCCCCCATGGGCACAACGAATACCACCATTTGGAATCCCCTTTGCCCAAGGACATAGGTTGCTAGATCGTTTGAAAGATATGGAGGGACATATCATCGCCCAAGGAAGTCTCCTTCCAAAGGATGTATGAACCCACTCCCTGGGTCCAGCCATTAGGGGCTAGTTGGGAGGGAGCCAACTCATATAGTCAAAGAACGGCTCGAAAAAAAAAGATGAAGAGGAAGGCGAAGGCCAGCTTCTAGAGGTAATCACTAATGGAGACGCAACCCTACCTAGAGAAGCAGGCTCGCTCATCATGAGAAGGAGATAGAAGTTCGATGTTATAGGGGATCCTATACTTATCTCTAAGGATGGCTAATTAGGTTGGGTCGACACTAGAGCGGATTTTGGCTGCCCCTAGCCCACACCGTCATCACCCTTGACAACATCCCCAGATATAGAGGCACATCGGCCTACCTCAATAGATCTCCTAAGGTCGGCTGTACTGGTTATTTAGACTTCTAATTCATTAGCCACCTTGGTCATATCTATATCGTCCCTAGAAGAAGCAGAAAAAGCCATGAATGCAAAGAATACCAAAAATTCAAGAAATTATTTACTTACTGGTCAAAGAAGGATTCACAGGACCACAACTGAAGGGAAAAAAAGAATGCTCAAAGGAATTTTTTTTAAAAAAAAAGAAAAACTTGAGAAGTTAGTTAACTTGAGAGAAAAGAATGCCCAGATTCATGCAAATCTCTCTAAGATTCTTGCCTTTTATAGGCAAACTCGCTCAACCTTGGCCTTTGGATCTCGATCCAGGCCATCCAACCATTAATCAGCAAGTTTTAACCCGAGCCACCCACGACATCTGACACTTCGTCTTCAAAGGCCCAGATTTGAACGTCGCTCGCATTCGCCCTTACGCATCTGAGTCTTATTAAGAAGCATGGGGAAACAATCATCATTGTGCATTAAAAACGGCAGCTATTGCGTGTATTGGAAGTTGTACAACCCCAACTGTCTTTTTTGGGAAGACACCACGACATTAAATCATTGGGGCTCCATGATTTGAAATGATTCGTATTTCTCAAAATCATTGAGAAAGTAATAAACCCTCGTAGTTGTCAAAATCGGGCCTATTTAAAGCATCAGATCATGTCCGCTTCTGAACATACGAAGACACTTCAAAACATAAGATGGAGCCTCGGCATCTAGGAACGTAGGAAAATCAATCAAACAAAGCTCTAAGAGCACAAAGCTCTGAGAGAGCATCTTATTTTCCAAAGCTCTAAGAGCACAAAGTTCTAAGAGAACATTTTATTATCCGGAGCTCTAAGAGAGCATTTTATTATTTTGAAGCTCTATCTCAAAATTACTTTCAAGTCGATGCATTATATGAATAATCATGCCTAGACTTTAGGGACTATTATTACCCCTCGATTCCGAGGTCTAAAGAAGTAAGGCCACGTAGCACGCCACGTAGGCAAGACTATCAGCAGAAAGTCAAAAGGAGGCCCAACAAGTCAGAGACCCCAATGAGGCAATTGGCCGAGGTCCTTAATCTAGTATCCGAACCCCTCATACAGTGCAATAAATTCCACCGTAGAGCACCTTTGCAAAGACGAGGCACAATAACCAACAGTGGCCCTCTTAAGTCGTCTGAGGCCCTCCAGTCCGATGCTGTCCCATGTAATGGATTTGAAGATCTATTAGGAATGATTGATGTGATATTTGTAATAAAGTGTGTCAGAATGTCAATGTGTCAGCCTAAGAATATAATGGCCCGCCCTCTGCAGAACATTGATTGCATAGATGAGACAGTGACGTGAAGATTCAGCATAGATGATGTTGCCACGTGGTTTTGATCCAACGGTCACCATGTCGGCATAACTTGTATAAATAGCTTCAATTTGTATAAACAAGGGACAAATATATTAAGGCAAAGATAGACTAGTATACATTTACACAAACACTTGAAATCTTATATAAAGGAGAAAACACATCTACTTATCATATCTATCCTTCCACATATTTCATTACAAAAGTGATATTTATTATGAATTATCATCTTGTTTAAAGGCGATCATTGATAGCGTGATTGTCCTCGAATCATATCGTCGGAGCCCGAACAGTTTTGTCTTTCGCCAGAAAGTGCCTCCCATGTTCATTACAATCAAACTACCGTTCTTATTCTGATAAAAACGTGTTGGGTCCGTACTTGACGTGGCGATAGTGGACCCGACATCTGTTGAGTTCCTTTTTTGGGGTCAACATGATATGTTCTAAACTAAGGGACTTGGTCTTTCTTTACATCTAATACCCTCAATTCATGATTCATCATAAAAATGTAGACTTGTGAAGCTCACTATTATTTACATTCGGACACAGAATTTTTGTTTTCAAACTTCTCTTCATATTATTTAGTCCCTATTTGATCCTCATTTTTTAAAAATTTATTTTTTCTCAAATTCATGTTCATTCAAATATTTTATGAGATCGAAATTTTTTATCAGCTTCATATATATACTAGTTTTTGCCCGTGCACTGCACGGGATTGGTTATTTTGTAGGCAATGTTAGCACATTAAATGTTTTGAATTCTCTTTCATTCAATTATACTTTTTCTATACAATATTTCATAACTTAACTTGTGATATCCATAAAATTATATAGTAAATACACTTTACCTAACAGAAATTATGATGACATCAAATGCAAAAAGATTAGGGTTGGTTAATTTGCATGTAAATTGGAATTTAAGAAAAATGTTCTTACCAATTTTTGACATAAAATTACAATGTTGTCAATAATTTAATGTTTGAAGCAACAAGCATAGAGCCTCATCGAAGATGACATACTGAAGTTGATGTATAATTATTAACCAACATGCATTACTTGGATCCAAATTAGCACGTAAAAACAAAAGCATAACATATTCTGCAAAAAAAAATTAAGAGCACGTACTGGAGATGCAGTGGAAAGGTCAGCCATACGCTAAAACATGGTAAACTTTGAAGTGCAATGACATGTTTCTAGACTAAGATTTCGATCTATCAACTTAAAGACTCTAGCTTATCTATCCAGCATCTTGAAACAACTTGTCTTAACGATCTTGAGTCAGAACAAGTAGGGACAATTGCCCCAATTGAATTTTGGTCCTTTCTATTTCACTAATTACACTTGAGGGGCAACTATTTCTAAAGATAAGAGAGAAGAAACCTAATAAACCACATCAAAAATTCAAGAGAGATTGTCAAGAAAATTGCATATTAAAACAACAATTTTGGTGAAAAAATAATAAATTCCAAGAAGATAAGGCTAGACAGAATCTTAGATCGAGGTTGTGTTGAAATAGAATCATTTGCAACAATCAAAAAGAGTGCAAAATCGACATATAAATCCCAATAGATTTAAAGCATGTTTTTACCCTAGATAAATCTGATATAACAGTTTGGTGATGAAGATGACGACTTATCCTTGTAGAAATCACTGCAACGCAAGGTAAACTTGCGGCCGAGAGGGTGACGAACACATTCACTATTCTTCCTTCCTTTACAGTAAATTGTTCCCAATTTTATTGCAGTACTTCCTTTAAGACAAGGAGACACATATGACAATCTTTTGATGCAATTTACAGAAACTAACAGCAATTCATAAATTTTATAAACGTCACAGAAAGATCCAATTGAGCAGAAACTCAGAAAACATAATAAGTACGACAATCTTTTGATGCAATTTATAGAAACTAACAGCAATTCAAAAATGTTAAAAGATTGGAGACATTGGTGCCACGAATAAAAATTTGGGACCCCAGTTGAATTTACCTTATATTTTTGAGTTAAGGAGATAAGGAAGAGGATAAAAAGAAATTAATGCGTGTTTGATGTAGATTTTTAGCAAATAAAGTTGATAAAAGTTTATGTATTTAAAAGGTGGATAAAAGTTGTGGGTAGAATAAAATGTATGGTTAAAAATGAAATTTCACGAGTTAAACCAGCCTTTTAGCAAAAAAATAACTTTATTAAAAAGGACCTTTGAATCAATGTGATAGTAAACATGTTGTTGGTTCTCGTTGACACTACAAAATCAAAATAAAAATCAAATCTGATGGCCCAGTTGAGCAATATAAAGATAGAATAGTTGCTAAGGAACAATATGGTATGGATTATAAAGAGACATTTTCTCCTATTGTAAAGATGACCATTGTTCATACTCTTATGGTTGTTCCCCCTGCTCGTCGGTGGCGTATCACTTAGATAGATATTAAAAATGCCTTCTTGAATGTGAATCTTCAAGAGGAAGTTTATATAGTACCCCTTTTTAGTCTTTTCATAACCATGGAGACGTTAAAAAACTTAAGAAGAAAAAGAAGAAGAAATGAGATTTAGAAAATTGGTATTATGAGCTTGTTTGGGAGAGATTTTCGGGGGAAGAATTGATTTTAAATAGTGATATGATGGGAGATGTGTGGTTGAAAAAGAAGAAAAAATTATTGATGTGATGGAAAATATTATTTTATTGAAGAATGTGTTGTTGAAAATGAGAATTGATTTACTGTAGAAAAATTTAAATCCCTCCCAAACAGGGCTTATAGGATTGGTTGGGACAACTTAGGCAAAATTTTCCCCGAAAGTCTTTAACTTTGGCAAGTGAACAAGCACAAGTTGGAGAATTCAAATCTTAGCTAATGGAATAATGGAACCGGGCAACCAAAAAAATATTATAAAAGTGAAATTTCATCTTATTGTTAAGAAACAAGTTTTTCTCCAATTTAACCAGAAAAATGACCAAATTCACCCTACAAACCTAAAGATGGTAAGGATGTCAATTTGGCTTGTCGGCTTGAACGATCCGTGGCTGGACCCGAGAAAAGTTCAAGTTGGTCCAGCTTGCAGGTAGAAGGAACTGAGCCTCATTTTTGGGCATTGACCAAAGCCACACAAACACGAGCCATTTTGGCTCCATGTTATTTAAAAAAAGTTGCATGCATAGAATGCAGGCAGTAGTTGTAGCTGCCTTATAAAAAAACGGTCTTGCTACTTGTACATCACATTGTACATCGGGGTGTACACCCCCCTCACATGGGAGTGGGACCCGCTTAGATTAAAAAATAATTTTTGCAATGGGTCCCACACCCCATGTGAGAGTGATGTATCCCCTTATGTACAACGTGTGATTTACAAGTATCATTTTTCATAAAAAAAATATATAAAAAAAAATGGATCTGTAGTTACCTTTAAAATATGTAGCTATAGCTACCTTTAATACAAGCAGTTGTAGCTGCCAGCAAAACGAGTAGCTAGAGTTGCCCGTAAAAAAATGGCAGTTGTAGCTACAGTCGTTGAATCCTTTTAAACAGACAATTGTTATGTCAATTTTAAATTCAAAATTTGAATTTGAAATTTAAAATCTGTAAAAACTGGCAATTTTTTAACTATAAATTGGAGGTAAATTTTTGGGTTTCATATCAACTTACTTTAACAATATTGAACTTGTAGTATTATATTTTTCAACTTCAATCTCCAACTTCTTTGTTCTAATATTAAGTTTCTTTTACTCTAATATTTTGTATCTTTTGGTATAATAGCCTCAAATGGACTTTACTAGTGATGAAATTAATCAATTTAATGATAGTTCGAGCAATGTTCCAATTGATTTGGAGGATATCAAAGGGGAAAACGTACTTGAAACTAAAAGGTCGAAAACAATTATCGGATTGTTGGCAACATATAACACAGAAAAGAGTTGGTGTTCGAAATGAAATGGATATTTGGAAAGCATGTTGTAATTATTATGACAATGAACTTAGTTAAAAACCCTATTTAAGCACAACTCATTTAAATATGCACGTATTAAAGAGATGCAAATCGAACCTAATCAGTCTTAACTAGGGTTGTCAATTGATTGGATTTTGATCCGAATTTGACGAAATTAATGGGAGATAGATTTAGGATCTCAGTCCGATAACCCGATCAAAATCTGAATTCGATAATCCGTTAACTAAATAGATCGAATATGGATATAGGTCAATCCGATCCGATATGTTATAAATAATTGAGTTGGTAAAATATTTTTATGGCATATTATTTGTCACTAAAATAAATAAATGAGAAAATAAAAGAATTTAGAATAAAAAAGTAATCAAATTCAAAACATAAAAAAGTTGAAAAATTTATAATTATTAAAAAACATTATACAAAAATTTGATATGCAAAAAATGGTTCGAAATTTACTTTTGATAATATTAGTGTGAACAAAGTTATTATTGAAAAATTAATTAATGATCATACCCCTGCATTTGGAAGTTTATTTTTTCATCAGCGTTATGTATGTCGCATTATCAATTTGATAGTAACAATGGTTTAGGAAATGTAAGATTACATTTAGATAAAATTAAACAAACAATAAATTTTATTATTGTGTCACCAACAAGAAAACAAACATTTAACGGTTTGAATGCAAAGTATGGCTTATAAGAGAAATCATTTTCCACTAATGTAACTCATAGATAGAACTCTATGTACCATATGTTACAAGAATGTGAAAATTATGATAAAGTTATTTTATTATATTAGCATACTTTCGAACCCGAACATAATTTGAAAGATTGAGAATGGTCTATTGCATTTTGTATGAAGAGATTCTTAAAATCTTTTTTGATGCCACAAAGGCTTGCTATGATGTTTATTACCATATATCTTCATTTATTCCAAAATGCTTTTTCTACATTGCACAAACATTTCATGAACATAGGAGTTTGACAACTTTTATTGATGTAGTTGTTTTTATGGAATTAAAATTTTGTAAATATTGAGCAGAGTTGCCCTCTTTATTTCTTTTAACCTCAGAGATCAACCTTCAACTTAATTTAAATGGCACAAAAGCTATTATAAAGGGAATTTCAAATTTTATAAATGTGGAATTATCAAATGTACATATAGAATCTACATTATGTGAAACATATAAATATTATGTTGAAAAATGAGATCAGAACATTCTACTTCCCAAAGTACTTTTTCAAAAAATAGGTCAACGAATTCAAATGATATATGAAATTATTTGGACACTAATACAAGTGTTCCCTCGTTTAGTTCTAGTTCATTCATATCTTGAGCGACAGATGTTAGTGCTACGAATCTTGAAATTTCATCTGAGTAGTTAGGTATATGTGTGTGAAAATTCGTAGTGTGTTACAATAAAAAAGAATTACGGGAATTTAGTTTTCTATCATGGTGGAGGTGTAACAAAATGTAATATCCAATTGTATAAAAAATTGTACGTGTTCTACTAATACCTCCGGTGTCTACGGTAGCATCGGATATTGCATTTAGTTTATATGAACGAGTTTTATCAAACGAACGATCAAAACTAAAATAAGATATATTGGAAACTCTAATATACATGAAGCACTCGGAATGTGCAGAATTACGTTTTCAAGAATAAGTTTACAATATAATGGGCGAGGAGATATAACAGATCCAAAGATAGGATATTGTAAATTTTTAAATTGATTAGTTTCAAAAAAAATTATCTGATTTTTAAATTTATTTATTTCAGAAAAATTGTACACAAAATATTTTATTAGTGTTCAATTTTAATTTCTTCTGCGTTAATTGTAGTCAATCCTAAACCCGAAAAAATGAGGGTTGTAACTATTATTTAATCTATAATCTGTATAAATTACACACATTTTATATTATTTAAAAAAATTAGAATGTCATGAATTTAAAAAAAAAACGAGCCGAGCCGATTGGCTTGGCGAATCGGCTCTGCTCGTTTACATTTTATTAGAGATTGGGATCCATGAAATAAATTCATTAATAAGACTTTATTATGAATTACAGTCATGTAATTAAAAAAACCAATAATTAAAAATGAGAATTATAGTGATGTAATTGAAAAGGAAAAAATATCAGTAAAGTGACAGTAAAACACCGATAGAAGTTGCATACCTAATTCGAAGCTCAACTGCTTTCCAGTATACCAATAGAGCGTAAAGTTAAGATTTCAGTATTTAGAAGAAATTTTAAATGAGCAAACCTATATGGTACTGTTTTGTTCAAACAAATATATAGAACTTGTTTGGTAGAGATTTTTGGGGGAAGAATTAACATTTCAACTTAAAGAATAAGTTTGACTATCTACATTTAGAGAGCCAAACTCATTATTTATAATTAAATGCATTTCAAGTATTTCAATTTTCAACGAAAAAAATAATACAATAATTTGAAGAAAACGTAGTGAAAATAAAAGATAGGAAAAAACAATAAATATTTTCTGGGAGTAATAAAATTAAGTGATAAATATAAAGTACCTATTGGAGTACTTCAACAATTTTACTCTCTAAATTATAGATCTAATTTGTAAAATATGTTTTTAAAAAATAGAGTCTCTTGAATATATTCAATAAAGAAATATTTTATGTCGTTCTATTTGCCATTTCCAAACTCTACAAAGTCTATATAAAGACCACAAAACTCTAGGAAATTATTGAAAATACCCAAAATTTAGCAATAGCTTTTCCAAAATACCCCTTTTTACTATCCAGCCATATAAACTACCTAAAATACCCCTAAAAACAATAATTACAACTAAAGTTATCAAAATAAGAAAAGAATACAATCAAATCCTAATAAATTGACTAATAAAAATTATTAAAAGCCAAGAACCAAAAGAGGACTATATAAAATTAAAAAGATAGCTAAAGATAAAAAAGAAATTGAATTTGAAAATGAATTTGATAAGATTGGCTATCAAGAACAATTAAATGCATCTCAAAAAATATTAAAATATTTTAAAGAAAATATGATAGAAAATTTTGCTAAAGAAATAGTAAGATCTATAATAACAAATGATATATATGATATAATAGATAAATTGGAAAAAGGGAAAAAGAATATTCCTAAATATGAGATACTTTTTAATCCAAATATAGATATAATAACAGATCTTGATATTATAAATTCTCAAATATTAATAGATTTTGAAGATTTACCAAAAACATTATAAGACACATTTTTAAAGACCGTTGAAACCAATTTTAAGATTATTAGATTTTAAAGTTTATTAGATTTTTGTTCGCTCATAGTAGCACCCCCCACTCATTGGTATCAGAGCCATATAGGATCCATAAAATCTATAAAAATCATAAAAATAATACTACTAAAAGAAAAGAAAATTATTAAAAATGATGAAAATTGAAGATTTAGGTGATAAATACCATATAATAAGAGAAAAGTTTAATATAATAATTATAAAACCAATATTAAATAATAAAAGTGTAACAATTGCATTAAAAATACTTGAAAAATTACCTATGGAGATATAAATTGAAAAAATAAGATTAGATATTGTCAGAGATATGTATACTGGTGAAATGATATTAGAAACCTATGAAAAACATATGTATGATTTAATTGAAAAAGAAATAAGAAAATATGACTAAAAATAAAAAAGTTATAGAAGTTACAATTATCAAAACAGACTGGTATTTTATGTTAGAAGATAATCAAGGAAATTATATAATTAAACCATTTTCTAAAAAATTAAAAATAATAACATTAATTATAATTAAAGAATTGCCTAGAGAAATATGATAGCAAATATTAGATAAACTAATAATAGGAACTATAATAGATGAATATATATATATATATATATATATGAAAAAATTGGTAAAGAATTTGAAAAAGAAGAAATTATGCTACACTGTAAAGAAAAAATACAAGAACTATTATTAATTAATTCTTAAATACGGAAAATAATCTGAATAGAAGGTTAAATAGGATAAATATAATTAACACCAAATATTAGATGATTTATTAACTCCTGAAAAATTAAGAAAATATCTAGAAAACCAAATATTAAAATTAAAACAAGAAAAATATAAAGAAAGAGCAAATTATTCTGAAAAATTAAAAAGACTAACAGATGATGAATCTAAAAAGATAAGGTATGATAAAAGTATAAAAAATTGTAAAGATATTGAATGCAGAATATATTATTTCAACCAATCCAAAAAAAGATAATGAGTAATCATATGGAAGAGTTAAAAATATTAATAACTTATGTACAAGATTTAAAAAATGAAATAAAAGAAGAATTGAATATATTAAAAATCGAAATTAGGGAATTAAAAGAAAATAATAAATGTAGAGACAAGAAAATAGATAAAAAACTAATAGAAAAAGAAATGTCTTGAATAGGAAAGAAGCATATAAAACAAGAAAACCTAGTAATAGAAGCAGGAAGTATGGATGATTATTTTAGAAAAGATATTTTACCAAAAATAATAGAAGAGGAGGAAAATTTCAAAAAATCATTAGAAAAAAGAAAAAATATAGAAGAAATTCAAGAAAAAAATAAAGATGAATGAAGAATTAGATTTACTAATAGAAAATTTTGATCAACTAAATCTAGAAAATATAGATGAATACCAAGTTCTAATAAATATTGGAGGAGGACCTGCCCCAACAGAAACCTCTAATCAAAAGATTAATCCAGATGAAAGTTATGCACCCATATATAATAAACCCTATAAACAATTCTATGATAAAATAATAAATAGACAATCATCTAAAGGAAATAAATATAGAGATAGATTTGAACTAAATGATAATTATGACAAACTAATTCACCATGCAGGAACAAAATTAGATTTAGATTGTAAAATAGATACTAAGAAAGCCTTATTAATTTGGGCAGATTCAATGATACTATTCTTTTTATATAATAAAGATGATACTTGGGAAAATACAAATAAAAGAATAGATTTCTTAATAGCATCATTTGAAGGAAATATAAGAAATTGGTGAAAAGGAGTTAATGATGATACTAGATTATTCATGAAAAGAAACATACAAACAGAAATAATAAAATCAGATAAAGAAGAAATAGAAAGATTAGTAGCATGTATTGCAAATGAATTTTTAGGAGAAGAATGGATTAGAAACTTTGAGGATGAAGCAAAAACAGAAAAAGACGATGCTAGAATAAAATTAATAAATTTAACAATTTGTGATATGTGTAAAATAAAATAATACACTTGCGAATTTAAAAATTACTACTATATACAATTTTATAGTAATGAAAATCAGGAAGTATATCTAGATATGTATTATACTAAATTACCTGGAACATGAGGAATATATTTTAAAATTTAATTTGAAAAATATATAAAAGATAATATAGGAATACCAAGGTCTTTAGGATCAATGATAAAATTTCTATTTAATAGACTTGCATATATATATGTCAACAAAGACAATTATTAAAAAGATCAGGAAAGTTAACAAGGATGTGTTGTGAGGATATGAAAAAACCTACACAATGGGGATATTATCCTGAAAGAAAAAATATTAAAAGAAAAGATAAAAATAGAAGATTTACAAAATTCAGAAATTTTAAGAAAATGAATATAAAACCTAAAAGAAGATATTACAAGAGAAGATTTAATCCAAATAAACAATAGAATAATAAACCCTATAATAAAAAAGATAAAAGTAAATGCAAATGTTGGAATTGTGGAGAAATATGTCATATAAATTGAGACTGTAATAAAAAGAAAGTTAAAATATTACAAATAGAATATTTAGGAAAAAAAGATGAATTAAGTGAAATATCTGATATTGAACAATACTATGATCAAGAAGTATATGTAAGTGAAATAGAATCAGAAGAAAATGAATCCAAATCCGAATAAAGAGATTGAAGAAATAGAAAACAATAATATAGAAACACATGAATATGAAAGATATGGATTAAAGGTAACTTTTGATAATAATAAATTTAAAAAATTAGAAAAATTATCTTTAGATTTGAAAGTAAGAAAATGGAAAATCTTTGATAGACTTTGGAAAAGAGAAAAGATAGCTATATATGAATATCATAATATTGAAAAAAATTATAGATGTAAGAATAACTCAGGAAACACATAAATTAAACCTCTTAACAAAAAATACAGTTGATGAGCTATTATCGAAAATTAATAAAAAATAAAATGAAAAAATTCAATATGTTTATCTAGCGGGAATAAAAATAATGTTTAAATCCTTATTTAGAGAAGGAATAGATTCACCCTTAACAGTAAGTCTACATGATGGAAGAATAATAAATTTAAGAGATAGTCATTTAGGAACCATAGAAGGAAATTTAGCATATAAGAAATTAATATTTACTTGTTATCCAAAATATTGTATTTATTTAAAAGATAAAAACTTTAATGAAATTTTAGAATTGCTTTTTAAATTACATAGGAATGATATAATCAAAACCAGGAGACCAAATTATGACTATTGAATATAGAGTTTTATATACATTTACTAATTCTAATTATGAGAATATTTATTCTAAAAAACCATATATAGACTTTCATAAGGAATGTAAAGATATTAGTAAAATTATAAAACCAAATAAACAAATAAATTTGATTCCAAAAGAATATGAATTTAGAATATTAACAGATAAACCTGATATAATAGAATTTAGAGAAGAAGAATACCCTGATAAGAATATAATATTTAAAGATGAAAAATTGATCAAAAGATCAACAAGTCTTAGAATACCTAGATTATTGGGAGAAAATAGTCATATAAGAAATATGAAACCGAATAAGAATACATGAAATATGAAAATAAATGGAAAATATTTCAATGGAAGAGAAAGAATATCAGGACAAAATATATTAATAGATACAGGAGCCAATGAATGTCATATAATTTCAATAAGAAATAAGGACTTAGTACCTTATAAAACAGAACCATATAGATATGTAAATTTTCATGGACAAATACATACTACAGAAAGAAGTTAAAGTGCCTATAAAAATATGAGGCATTGACCTGATAGTGCCATGCTATATAGATGAAAGTATGAATATAAATCCTCATATATTATTAGGAATAAATTTCTTAAATGAATTTGAAGATTATAGCATAAAGAGAGAAGTATTATACATATTTCAGAATGGACAAAATATATTATGCGACAAAGATGAATAATCAAATAAGTTTTCCATTAGCAATATATATACCAGTTACTATTATAGAAACAGATATAACAACGTGTGCTTTAATAGATACAGGAAGTGATATAACTATATTAAAAAACTTCTTAATTAGGACATGAGAGAATAAAAGTAAAATAAAGATAACAGGAGTTACAGGAGAAGAAACTCAGATAATAAATAGTGCTGATAAAATTAGTATAATTCTTGGAAGTAAACAAATAACAATTAATAAGATATATAGCTATGATAAATTAGAATGTGATATATTATTAGGAAATGACTTTATACAACAGTTCCAATATTATAAACAAAACAATTATATGATTATGTTATAAACCCCTTGTGGACATTTATTAAAAATATCAAAAGAATTTAGACCATACAGAGTTCAGTCAACTCAGCGTGGTGATAAATGGGAGAAAAAACTAATTATACAAAATGAGATAAGAAATAAAAGAATAATGTATAAAAAAAAAAATCCTAAAAACAAGAGTAGAAATAAGTATAAAAAAAATTATAGAACAATTAGAAAACATTTATGGAGAAAACCCATTGATATTTTGAAAATCATACCATCCTAAAGTAAAAATAAAATTAACAGAAAATGTGATCATAAGAGTAAGACCAATGAGATATACTATACAAGATACACAAGAATTCAATGTTCAAATAAAAAAAAATTATTAGAACAAAAACTTATTAAATTAAGTAATGGACCCCATAGTAGTCCAGCCTTTATGGTAATGAAACATTCTGAGCAAGTTAGAGGAAAAGTCAGAATGGTTATAAATTACAAGGAATTAAATAAATATACTAGATTTGATGGATACTTTTTACCAAATAAAGAAGTCTTAATAAACCTTGCAAAATGAAAACAATACTATTCTAAATTTGATTGTAAATCAGGATTTTGGCAGATAAAAATAGAAGAAGATAGTATACAATATACAACTTTTAGTATACGTCAAGGCAAATATAAATGGTTAGTTATGTCTTTTGGATTGAAAAATGCACCTCAAATATATCAAAGAAGAATGAATGATATATGTTGCGTATTTTTATATCCCGCAAGTGTACGGATCGTGACAAGTAATAAAGTGGACCTAAGAGTCCGGATTATCGTTCCCACGAGGACTAAACTTTAGTGCTTAAAATATTTCTCCTACTACTTTTTTGATGAAAATAAACGAACTCAAAATTCAGATTGTGATGAATATGGATGTCTAGAATAACTAAATTCCTAAAACGAATGAAAATTTATGAACGAATATTGGAGATAAACAGATCGAAGATTCAAATATGTGAGAAGTATTAGGGCAAAACAATTTCACCTAATGATCACCAATTCAAGATTCTAGCCTAATGTAGTGTTCGGTCGAATTCTCCTACGGTATTCAATTTACCCCTCTCAAGTTCTCATTGAGCCTATTTAACTAAATCAATTCCATATCTCTATGCAAATTCTCCTTAGTTAAACGAGTTAAAGCACTAGGAATTCATATAACGACCGCGACACTTAGTATAGGTATCTCTACACGTTATACCTCGTTACCGGATTTTATTACACGTTCTAAGTTTCGAACTCACCTCTCGACTCGTAAGAAACTCAATAAATCATCAAATTAATGGCCAAATAATTTGAAGCATTACACATATAATAAAATCAACTCATTGAATAATGAAAACTCAGAATTCATGAATTAAAATAACTAAGGGTTTCAAAAGATTACATTGTTCGCTCTAATAATGAATTTAGCCACTCATGCGTAAAACAACAAAATAAATAACAAAATCTGAGTATATCACCGGATTTGATTGATACAAAAGATGGAAAGATTAAGTCTTTGCACCAAGATCTTCTTCCGCTTCCAATCTTCGATTTGAACCCGAATCCTTGATGTAATTCCTCTTGTGAATCTCTCTTTTATTTGGTGTTTTTCTCTCAATTATTGCAAAGTGTGGAACCCTATTTCGTGCCTCTCTTAGCCTATTTATACTTCCTCTACATCCTTAGCCAAGTTGGAGTCCTTTTTGTGGGCTTTTTCGTAGCCCATAAATAACCTAATTTTTCTCGCGACGCAGCGCTTGAGGGCCATGAAGGTGGCACTTGAGCGCCATGAAGGTGGCGCTTGAGCGCCCAATTTCTGTCCATTTTTCTTCACTTCAAGTTTGATGTGGCGCTTGAGCGCCATAAAGGTGGCGCTTGAGCACCATCTTACTGTTGAAAATTCTTATTTGATCTCCGGCGCTTGAGCACTATTTTCGGGCGCTTGAGCGCCATATTGCTGCTCCATTCTTTCTCTATTTTGCTCCAAAAACCATTTTTCTTCATTTTAACATTCCTTCAACCAAAACACTAGCAAACACATTAAATTCGTTCTATAGTCAATAGATTAAGCATACAAATGAAGCTTTATTGGTATAAACTCTGTGTGCAAAACACACTAATCAATATATTTAGAAAATTTAATAAGTTTTTAATAGTATATGTAGACGATATATTGATATGTTCCAATAATAAAGAAAAACATAGAAATCGTTTAATACAATTCATAAATGAATGTAAAAAGGAAGGAATTGTCCTTTCTAAAAAGAAAGCTATTATAGAAAAACAAGAAATTGATTTTCTTGGATTAACAATAGATAATAAAGGAATTAAATTACAAAATCATATATCTAAAAAGATAAGTAGTTTTTCAAATAGATTAGAATCCAAAGAACAAATACAAAAATTCTTAGGATGTCTAAATTAAGTAGAAAGATTTATTGAAAATCTTTCAGAAAAGAGATATAAAATACAAATTTTATTTAGGGAAACGAATATTAAGGGATAGAATAATGAACATACAGAAATAGTTAAATCATTAAAAGAAGAATGTAAAAATTTACCAAAATTAAGATTATCAGATGATAAAGATAATCTAATTGTTAATACGAGATGTCTCGAGATAAATATTGGGCGACCATATTAAAAACAAACATTTAAATGAAATTTGTAGATATTCAAGCGGAACCTTTAATCAAGCTGAAATAAATTATACTACACATGAAAAATAATTATTAACAATTATTAGAGGAATAAAAAAGTTCTCATTATTTTTATTATCCATAAAATTTATTGTTGAAACTGATAATTCTCAAGTTGCAGGATTAGTCAGAAATAAACTACCGATGGAACCTCAATATAGGAGATTGCACAGATGGCAAGCATATTTATCTTATTATAATTTTGATATTATTTATATTAAAGGAGTGAATAATTATCTTGCAGATTTTCTCAGTGGAAATATTGAATTTGCATATGGATAATACCAAAAAGATACTAAATGAGCTTAAAGTCATTGCTATTTATGCCAGGGATGAAGCTGAAGATATCAAATATGGGATAGATAAGATTAATGAAATTTTACAATATGTAAATATCATGATGGAAATAAGCTCATCACATATGAAAATTACTAATGATATTATTGATCGAATTGAAGCTATTGAAACTCAATTAGGATCATCAGATACCAAAGATACTATTGGATACAAACAGGTTGATACCAAACAGGTACAAATACGAAGTGATCCACCAAGTGGAAGCAACAGTGGACCAAAAAAAGATAATAATGGTAAAAATGATGGCTGATTATGGATATTTGGATTTAATTTATCCAGATAAAAATTTTAAAGAATTTGAAAAGTTTGATGATATATTCAAATATGAAGTTTCTAAATATGCTCAATGGAGATCCATATTTAAAATTTTATACTCTTAGTCTAGAAGTGGATGGATGAATATTCTACCCAGCAAAACATAGTATTACAATTGGATATGTTGGATGGAATTTTTTCATGGATATTGGAGAAATCAACAAACCATTACCAAAGTTTACTAAAGCATGGATTAAGAATCGAAGGGTTCTTGGATATAAAGTTATTTACAATATGGCTAAAAATCTTTATGCAAAAAGATTTAGATGCCTATGCCAATATGAAGGATGAACCCTACTTTCAAATGATGGAATACAAAGATCTGATATCCTTAGAGACTATATCAACAAATTTGATACACATTAGATGCCGGGATGTATATCTACCTTACAACGTGCATGTGAAGCAAGGGATTGCCCCACCTGCCAACAAAATAAAGGAGATTCTAAAGAGATAAGGAGGATGTGACTAAAGGAAGCCAGCTGCATATAAAGACAGATACTTAAAGAAGATGTGACTCTAATGGAGGGGTCGGAGGCTCTTAATTTCAAAGCACAAATAGTTTAGTGCTATATGACGAACGTAATGATGTAAGAGGCCAATAATTTTACCTCAATTGGATGTATAAATAGAAGCCTTTGGGCTAAAAGAAAAACAGAACGAATTGGAGAGAAAAATTTGAGCACTCACCTTGTGAGAAAGCCAAATCTTCTGTTTGAATACCAATCTTTCAATATCAATACTATTTTGATTATATCATTCACATTCCAATCCTCTTAAACAAATATGGGATTCTAAACTACCTTTCCCGTAGATTCTTAAAAGGTTGAAGGAGAAATTTATTTCTTACTTTAACAAAAAGAGAGTTTTCTTTATTTAAAATCTATAAGCTTTAATTCTAAGGACCGACACAGTGAAGGAAAGAAGTTGAAATAGCAAAGAACCCTGTTAAGGCAGAAGGCCGCTTGAGGGAACAGTTTGCATATCCAGAGACTAAAGGTTATTCGATTCTAAGGAGGGGAACTTAAAGATTAGAATTAAGGTAAAACTATTATTTTTTGTTAAATTTTGAAATAATTCTTCTTAGATCTTAAAGAATTGTAGGGATCAATTACTTCAAATTATTTCAATATGTTTGAATTATTATCTAATAATATTATCTGAAATGTCAGGATATACAGTTAAAGGATTATATAATTTGTTAGACAAAATGTTAGATGAAATGAGATTTATTACTCAAGAACTTAATAAAATAGAAGAAAAAATAGAACATGGTGAAACTATAAGTATACCAATTGAAGAGCTTGATAAAAACTTAATAAAATATATTGAAAATTATCCAGATATACTACAACTTAGAAATGAATTATATATTAAAACCCAAGAAAGAAGAAATATAGGATAAAAATGTCAGGATATACAGTTAAAGGATTAGATAATTTGTTAGAAATTAGAAAAGATAAAAAATATTAGATCCCAACTGGAAAATAGAAATAGACCATTTGAAGAATATAAAAAACTTATAATGGAATATAAACAAAAAATTATAGATTATACTAATCTACTAGATCAAAAGATAGATTTGTTGGATAGAATAAAAAATATAAGAATATAATATGTCAATCATTAAAACCATTCATAAAAGAAGGATATGACTTGCAATAAAGAAATTCATTTCATTAAGGGTAAAATAGACTTTTTTTATAAAAACCCAAATGGATCTAATATATCCGGCTAGTTTGGAAAATACCCCCAAAACTCTATGGAAGTATATTGTCTATTGTTTTTAGTTATGTCTATGTTTGATATAAATTAAAATTTAGATTTTTTATGAAATTTAAAATCAACAATTAATTTTAATTACGTATTTTATAGGACTCGTAACTTTTCAACAATATATTTCATGAATTTCTATCAAAATTCTTTAAAAAATCGGTTTTAACCCATGCAAAATAGACATAATCTGTAACAACCCGGGTCCCACTTAACGGGCTGTCCTGGCCGTTAGATCGACGACGTACTGTCCTCACTGTACCAACATGGGTCTTTTCAGCATGCTTTGTCCTCACTCGCACGCTCCCCGAGAAAACTTCCCAAAGGGTTCACCCATCATAGAATTGCTCCAAGCCAAGCACGCTTAACTGTGGAGTTTCCAACGATGGACTTCCGGAAAAGAAGGTGCACCTTGTTGGTATGAGTAGTACCTATCAAATCTCTTAAACTTTCTTGGTCTGGGGTATTACAATCACCCCCCGTTAGACTCGCGACGTCCTCGTCGCGCTTGATCCATCTGAGGATCCGTTGCCAGGCGTTAGGATTCTAGAGGTGGCTCCTACGAGTTCAAGAGGTGGCTCCCGTCCTATGGCGTAGCACTTTGTCCCGCATAGCACTTAGTTCCCGATTTCCGACTGGCAAACGGCTCTGATACCATTTGTAACGACCCGGGTCCCACTTAACGGGCTGTCCTGGCCGTTAAATCGACGACGTATGGTCCTCACTGTACCAACATGGGTCTTTTCAGCATGCTTTGTCCTCACTCGCACGCTCCTCGAGAAAACTTCTATATTTTAATATTTTGAAAGTTAGGAACTAAATGATACATTTATCAAATTATATTTTATTTGGGTCAAATATCTAGATATTGATGGAGTTATCGAAAAGATATGAATATTGGTCTCGTTGGATAGATCGTATTTAATTATGCATTTTAGGCTCGAGAAAGAGTTAATTTGGATGAGCGAAACCTAATTTATGGACGTGCAAAGATTTCAATTGGTATTGCATTTTATTGTATTAGCTAGTTCATTTACAATTCTCAATGATGTCACGTGTACCCTATTGGTAAGTTATGTGTTTATATTCAAGAGGTAATTGAAAAAGGTAAACACATGTAGAGTAAATTTTAACTTGTGGTATATTATATTATTTATTTTGTCATGTTGTAAAGGAAAATTACGTGTTTTAGTAGTGTTAGGTGGATGACTTGGTCAAAGATTTACTTTTTTTTAAAATCTTTACCACTCCAACACGTCTCTTTCACACGTCTCCCCACTATTCACAACTCCTTAAACTTAGTTCATTAATTGCCTATATTCCTATGTGCTTAAGTTGAGAGAAGATAATATATTTTGCACGGAATACAACCTGAGGCAGAAGAATAAACGGGATTTTGGGTTTTTATTGTTCAAGGATTTTTAATCTGACAAGGTAGGAAAAGAGGTGCAGTTGATTTATCTCGTTTAAATCTTTTGTTCATACTGACGAATTTTATACTTATGAAAGTTAAAGTTATGATACGATGTTTTATGATATGATATTATGGCCATTCCGGTACTAATGTTATGTTATGATATGATATGAGCTCCTACCGGATCTCTAAAGTTATAATGACGGTATGATTTTCTGACGTTTGTTCTAAAAGTTTTTATTCGAGATTGCACCATATTTCTTTTTATATCCTACTGAGTATTTTCAAGTACTCACCCTTTTTCCTACATCTCACATATTAGATCGGGTCTTTGGATGGCGGGCGATGAGTTGAAGTCGTTGTGCCAGATATTTGGAATTAATAAATCGAATCCGGTGTAACGTGCCTTGAATTCTAAATTTTAGCAGTAACCTTAGTTTATTAATTTTTTTTGAAATCGTTCATTTTATTCGAAATCTGGAACAAATTTATTTGGAAATGTAATTTCGTATGATGACTTGGAAATTTTGACTTGTTTATGGTATTTGGTGTTTATCTCACTATTTATGTTTTTTGTATTAATAATTTCGTCAAACTGGGAGGTTAAAACGTAGAGCATTTGTTTTACATTTCCTAAGAAATGTAATCTGCCTGAATAATGCTATGGAATTGGGTGACTTTTGAGGCCAGGTCCTACTGCAGTAAGAGAAAATAATAATAATAAATGATTTGGTAGGGATCATAATAAATTAGTATATTACTTGTCATTTGATTTAGCACCTATTGGTTGACCAAGTTAAGTAGTAAATTTAGAGGAAACATTACATCAATTTGTCTGCCAACTTTGTGAATTGTAATACTAATTCTCTCTCTTGATTTAACAAAACAGTGAGTGTTTTGGCTATTTTTAGTTCCAAGTCTTCATGCACATTGATTAGTTATTATAATCGTAAAAAAAATTTATCATAATACCCATGTGGAAATCTAGTGATGACATAACTAATGTTAACCATTGCTCACTCTTAAGTAAATAAAGGATTTCCCAAAATTTTATTATAAAACAAAAATATTTGGGTAGCGATCTTGAATTTCTAAAATTTGGGTCGTTACAGTTTGGTATCAGAGCCAGGTTGCCAGCAAGAAATCGGGAACTAAGTGCTATGCGGGATAAAGTGCTACGTCAAGGGCGGGAGCCACCTCTTGAACCCGTAGGAGCCACCTCAAGTGCGACGAGGACGTCGCCAGTCTAACGGGGGGTGATTGTAATACCCAGACCAGGAAAGCTTAAATGATTTGATAGGTACTACTCATACCAACAAGGTGCACCTTCTTTTCTAGAAGTCCATCGTTGGAAACTTCACAGTTAAGTGTGCTTGACTTGGAGCAATTCTACGATGGGTGACCCCCCTGGGAAGTTTTCTCGGGGAGCGTGCGAGTGAGGACAAAGCATGCTGAAAAGACCCATGTTGGTACAGTGAGGACAGTACGTCGTCGATCTAACGGCCATGACAGCCCGTTAAGTGGGACCCGGGTCGTTACATAATCTCACAATTTACGTAAAAGTCCACATTAAGGATGGCAAAATGTTCAACCTGATATCTGTGGGGCTCCGTCCCGAATGGGGCGGGGATTACACGCCTAACCAGGTAAAGGGGCGGGGACGGGGCATGGTCATTACCCCGAAGTGGGTACGAGGCGGGCACAGGAAAAAAGAGTCCCCCCTTTTTAAAGTTAATTTTAAATTTAAGTGTTTTATCGAACAAAAATAATAAATTTATCATTATTTTTAAAGAGAACATAAGTTTTTTTTAACGAATTAGTAAAAAGTAATAATATTTACTAACTAAAGACATAAAAAAATAAAAATAAAAAATAAATGGGGCGATAAATGGGGCAGGTGCCGCCCCGTCCCACTTTAATCGGGTATGAGGATGGAGCAAGGTAACAAAAATACCCGATGGGACGGGGTGGGAATGGCTGACCCGTCCCATGCATAAAATGTCGTAGGTCTAATTCAGTTTGGTCCGTGCCAATGATTATTGCCTGTCTGATGATGCCCAACAATTTCATGCATTAATTGCGGAAAAATTTCACAAATTTAGTTTTCGAATACAAAGTGGATCAAATTCTCTTTTAAGGGTGTGTTTGAGCCAAATTATTTTGAAAGAATGTATACTGGAATAGTAGATTAATGGAGAATGTGTGGTTGATAAAGAAGAAAAAGTTATTGATGTGATCGAAAATATTATTTTATTGAAAAATGTGTGGTTGAAAATAAGTAGAAGAATGATAATGAAAATTTTTATGTGTACCAAACAGGGGCTAAGTTTGTTTTATACACATTCCTCTTATTATTAGTCTGACTGCTGAATATGAGAGGCTTCATTGCATAACTCTTGGACTTTAGTACTTGACATGTTTCATATTTGGACTTGCAATTCTTTTATTTGATTTGAAGAAGAAATAGATTTTCCTTCTGGACAATATTTAATGTCCTATCCTATTTATAGAAAATCTTGCTAGTGTTGATATTTTTATTTTCTTTTTTCCCTTTTTAATTTCAAATAATATTATGTCATGGGCTTCAAACTATTATCTAGGCTTTGCAGTTAATTGCGTTATATTGGACTAGTTATCTTTTATGGTCTGAAGTTTTGTTTTATTTTATTTGTTTATCCTTTTATTTTTACAAATGCCATTTCAAGATTCATTTTTCAAACTAAATAAATAAAGAGGAAATTACATCCACACAAGTATTTAAGATTTTCAATTCAAAAATCAGGTTTTGAGTTTATTTATGCAAAAATTAGGTTATAATTCCTTATTTTAATATTAATAATATAAATCAATTTATATACTCACACCTACGCTATTCACCACATTCAAACCCTAGGATGAAAATTTCCTCCCCGTTCTCTCCTCTTCCTCTCCCTCTGACCTCCGTCAGATCGCGCCGTCGTCGGAGCACCTGTCGTCGGAGACTGACTCCATTCTACTTCAAATTCATTTTCATTTCTTCTTCTTCTTCCTTCTTTCGCTACCTCTCCATTCTCTCTAGACTCCATATCATTCTCTCTTAATCGGAGCTCTGGCTAAGAAAGAGATTTGACCGCTTACAAAAGGTATCGATAGGTGTTGTGCGCGATGCTTAATTCGTCACGAGTCCTCTTAATAGGAGCTCCGACCAAAGATCTGGCCGCGAATAGCGGTGCCCACCAGCGGAGCATAGTTGCACTACGGTGGGGTTGGTGGTTGCAGTGTGATGGAGATGGTGGTGTGGCGGTCGCGGCTGCGAATTGGTGGTGCTTGTGTTTGTGGTTTGGGGGTGATTTTCGTGTTGTTGGGTGGTTTTTGTTGGTTGTGCAAGTGGAGGTGCTAGTGACGATGAGGATGGTGGTGGTAGGGTCTCAAGGGACCTTAACGGTGGGGAGACATTTTTTTGGTTAATGGTGCTGGGATGGTGGTGGTACAGGTTGTGACAGTGGTGTTACAGGTGGTGGTGGATTTGGTTGTGGTGGTGAGGTGTTGGTTTTGATTTTTGTTGTTGGAGTGGTGGTGGTGGTGGTTTCCATATTTTGGTGGTGTTAGGGGTTTGTGTTGATTTTTGTTGATGGTGTAGGTAAGGCTGTAAATGGATCGAATATGGATCGGATCTGTCTATATCTGATCCGATCCGATAGGAAATTATTTGATCCGATCCGATCTGATAATCTAACGGATATTTGATGATTAAATCCATATCCGATTTACTATGTTATCGAATATCTGATCTGAAATTAATAAAAATTAAGAAAAAAATCAATCTTTTTTAAAAAAATTTGAATTAACTTGAGGCCCACCTATTTTTATTAGTAAACCCAATAGTGACTTTTACTATAATGATATTCCTTCTTAAAGGAGAAATCTCCTTCTAGTTTTCTATTAACATTCGATGTGGGATAATGTAAAATTGAATTTCAATTCTAAATATAAATATTTTATTTCATTATTTCCATTAACAAGTCAAATTATTTGTTATAAATTAATTATTAGTTTTTGAAGTTGTAAAATAAATTATAATAATAAATTTAATTAAAAAAATATAGATATTTATTTACATTAAATTAGTAAACTAAAATTTTTTTTAAAAAAATCTATTGTTTTTATAATATTTTACATTTATGCGTATTGTTTTTATATATTTTGGAACGACCTATTTCGACGAGTGCTACTTTCTCTACGGTTGGCCGTTTTGTACGTATGTCATTAGGGATGGGGGAAATTAGGTCGTGAACACTTCGAAATGGTATTAAGAATATAATATTTCGACTTCATTTGACATTCCGTAATAATCCCGAAAATTGACACAAAAATAAGAATAATTGTTTATATATTTTGGAATGGCCTACTTCGACGAGTGGTAACTTTCGCTACGATTAGCCATTTCGTACGTCGTTGGGGATGGGGGAAATTAGGTTGTGAGAACTTTAAAATGATATTAAGAATGCAATATTTTGACTTCGTTTGATATCTCGTAATAATCCCAAAAATTAACACATTTATGAGAAAAACTAAAAAGCAAAAACTTGCTCACAAATTGGACAAAGCAACCGATGGCCACTGACACCAATATCCATTTTCTTTCATTTCTTGGTGCCACATAAGCAATTTCAAATTTCTGTATTTTAGCCTGGCTGAGTAGCATTATCCTTGTTAATTTTAATCATCCATAATTGTGTCATCTACTTATATTCACCTTTATCCTTTTTGCATCCACCCTTTTTTTGTCTCATACTTCTTAATTATATTAGGCTGATAACAAATGTGCTCGTGTATGGTCAAATGAATGGGCCCCCTGGTGCTCATGCTTGTGTTGGTCTTACTGGGTTGACCGTGGCTGAGCACTTCCGAGATGCTAAAGGACATGATGTGCTTCTCTCCATTGATAACATTTTCCGGTTTACCCAGGTACACTTTGAGTGGGTACTTTTTGATCAATTTATATGTTTTAGTTTTCTAATTTCTCGCAATAACATTTCTTGCAGCCCAACGCAGAAGTGTTTGCTTTGCTTGGGCGTATCCCTTCAAGAACGTATTACTACAACTAAGAAAGGTTCTATTACATCCGTCCAAGCCATTTATGTACCTGCTGATGACTTGACGGATCTAGCTCCCGCAACAACTTTTGTTCACTTGGATGCCAATACCTTGTTATCACAACAGGTACTAGAGTTTATTCAAGTTACTGTTAATAAAACTACCTCCTCCTATGTAGGGGCGAACCCAGGAAATTATTCCAGTGTGGGCGGTATTAGTAAAAGTAAAAAAAAATAAAAATTATAACACAAACATTATACTAAAATGAAATACCTTACAATTGTTCTTTACGAGTTTTCATACTTTAATACATTTGTACAATCGCCTCATTATCAATATTTAAGAATATATATTTCTCCACATAATAAGGCTATCATTCATCCACTCATCTCCAATTCGATTGCGCAATCTATCCTTCACAATGTTCGTGGCAGAAAATACTCTCTCTACCATAGCAGTAGCAACCGGAAGAATTAGTGCCAAAGTCAAAAGTTTGTAAACTATTGGATATGATTTGCTCTTACTTGTCAAAACTAACTTATGTGCGAGAGTATTGAGACCATTTAATTCTTCAAACTCTTTGTTTTAAAGGACATCAAAAATGTAATTATCAAGTTGATCATCAAGTATGACGAGATCTACTTCTAAAAAATCTTGGGGATAAAGCTTAGCAAGTTGAATCAACTTGCTTTTGTCAAAAGCTGAGAATGAATTTTGTGGACATAGAAAAGCTACACAAAGGAGTAACTCAGTATTTACCTCCGAGAAACGATTATTCAATTCTTGAAGTTGCATATCTATGACATAATAGAATAAATCTACCCGAAAGTGATGGAAGTTGGTCATTTGTGGAGGATTAGGATGAGGGCGACCACCATGTGCTGAACGCATAAATATAGCATTCATGTTTGGAATATCAATATAATGATTCTCACAAAAAGGAGAAACATGTTGCAAGGAAGAATCCCACCCATCACCTCTGATAAGTTGGAGTCTCTTTTTGCAAACTTTCACCATGTCCATTGCATTGACAATGTCTTGATCTTTTCTTTGTAATATCTTTGACAAATAATTTGAAATCCCCAAGATACTTCTCATTAAATGTAGATTAAATGCAAAATCAAATGATTGTATTGACTCCAATAGATTGAATGCATCACTTTTTTTTTATCACAAGTACTTGATCCATCTTCAACAATTACTTCAAGTACATCAATAACAGCCGTAAACATGCTAATCAAGCTAATCAAAGAATTATAATGTGATCCCCAATGAGTATCTCATGAACGCTGAAGAGTTGTTTCTTGATTAAGACCCCGTCCACTTAAAATATCACCATTTTCCAATGCCTCAACAATAAATTCTAATTGTTTTTCTCGAAGGAGATCACAACGTTTAGACGATGCTCCAACATTATTTACCACATTTGCAACCACACGAAAGAAATTAGTAATTGGCATATTCTTCTTTGCCATGGCTACAAGTCTAGTTGAAGTTGATGAGCAAAATAATGAATGTAAAAGGCACAAGGGTTCTCATTTAAAATGAGTGCTTTAAGACCATTGAACTGACCTTGCATATTACTTGCCCCATCATAACCTTGTCCCCGTAAATTAGAAATGCTTAAGTTATATCTAGAAAATATCTTATCAATAGAAGCCTTGAGTGAGACACATGTGTAGTGGACACGTGTTCAAGACTTACGAAACGTTCATTTACAAGACCATTTTTCACATAACGTAACACAACCAACATTTTCTCTTTCGTTGACACATCACGAGATTCATCAACTAAGATACAAAATAATGAATCACCAACATCTTTGATAACAACATTTATTGTTTCAGTAGCACAAGTACGTACTATATCTTTTTGAACCTTAGGGGATGTTAATTTGCAATTTTGGGGTGCATTTTCAAATGTCACAGCCTTAACCTCATCATTATGATCAGCTAAAAATTGTAATTGAACTAGAAAGTTACCTGGATTTAGAGAATTTTTAGATTCATCATGGCCCCGAAATGAATGCTCTTGTCTCAACAAAACTCAAACACAATCAATTGATGCAATAAGACGAACACGATATTCATTTCTCATTTGTTCTGACTGTTTGAAGAAAATCGTTTGAATGTGTTGTTCTTGATTCATCAAAGCTTTACACTTAATGCGAGCTTGATTATGTGAACTATTATACTTTCCAACATGAGTACCAAGTCTCTTTTTATCTTTCCAATACGTGAATCCTTCACCAACAAATGAGTCGCATCTACCTTGTTTCCCACTACTTGTTTTAAAAAGATAACAATACAAACAAAAAACTGCCTCTTTTGCCACACTATACTCCAACCAACCATCAAACTCGTTAAACCAAGAAGTATTGAATCGTCTAGATTCTCTCCAAATTGTCTTTTCTTAAAGTCATGGTTAAACGGCTGACAAGAACTCTTTTTCATATATGCTCTTCGAACTTGATCTCTAATGTTAGAATCGTAATTCAAGATTAGAGTCCTTAATCCAGGAGTGGTGGGAAGTTGTGCAACATCAAAATCGTCTCCATTTGACGTCTCCTCATTAACATTTTTCGCAACCTCAAGAGTTTTTATTTTACAAAATCTTTCCATGACTGACTGTAAAAAATAGGAATTGGAATTTGGAATGTAAATAAACAAAAAGCAATATGGAATTTATAGCAAGACAATTTCTACAGACCACGGTCAAAGACAATTTCCAATAGGCAACCAAATCAACAAAACATACAGGCAACATCCACAGCCAAAGACAATTCCCAGCCAACAGATTTTTCCCCCTTTCCTCCTAGCCACTAGCCACTGCCTAATCAAATCAATAATGGCAGCCAGCAGATAATTTTTCCCCTTTCCAACCAAATCAACAAACATGAAACAGCCATAGCCACTAGCCACAGCCCACATAATTTTCCCCCTTTCCTCCAGTCCACAATGGCAGTCAACTGATGGAATTTATATCAATAGCACAATAGAAGATAGATATTATAGAAAACTTAACTACGTAAATGTTGGCTGTAGCCTGCAGGACGTGTGGTGCATGGACGGTGGATGGATGCAGGGGACGTGCGATTGCGAAGTGCGAACTAGTGTGGTGCGATTCTTGTTGCCAGAGGCATTCGTTCAATAGAAGTAGGAGATTCACCTAGGCAGGCTTCTATTTTATCACATCTTTTGGGCCAAATAATTGGCCCAGTTTTTTTTTTTTTTTTAACTAATGGGTTGATGAAAATTTGGGGGCAGCCCAAAGCCCAGTGCAGGCGGGTGGGTTGGGTCCGTCCCTGCACCTATGTAATTTGATTCTTGTCATCTGTGTCAGATTTCTGAGCTTGGTATCTATCCAGCTGTTGATCCATTGGATTCGACATCCCGTATGCTTTCCCCTCACATTTTGGGAGAGGACCACTACAATACAGCCCGTTGTGTTCAATATGTTCAAGATATTATTACCATTCTTGGAATGGATGAGCTCAGTGAATATGACAAATTGACTGTTGCACGTTCTCGTAAAATTCAATGATTCTTGAGCCAGCCTTTCCATGTTGTAGAAGTTTTCACAGGTGCACCTGGCAAGTATTTCGAGTTGAAGGAGAGTATTGATAGTTTCAAGGTAACTGCGATCTCTCTGCAGCTCATGCTATACCTATAATGCACGGACATGGACACGTGTGTCCGTCACCCGATTTTTCAAAAAAGTACGACACAATACGTCGCCGACACGCGGATTAAATTCTTTAAAATTCTTAATTTATGTAGTATAAATTTAGTTTTATAATTGTTATTAATTTTTCTTGCCAAATTTTTTTAAATATGACACCTATTTTTTATTTATTAATAACTTTGAGTTATAAATATATAATATTTTAATACAATGGTAGAGTATCCGATGAGTATATGTTGGAAATTGTTTTAAAACACGAAAACCAAGCATTGGAAAGTGTGACTTCATGTCAATCTTTGCCAAAATGTAACCCGTTTATTTGTTCTTTGCCGCTTCGAAATGGGGGGCTCGGGGGCGACGCCCCCGAAAGAGAATTTTGATTTTCTTATATAACTAGTGTCCCAAAATCAATTTCAGATGAATGAGAAATTGTGATTCAAAATTGGAAAGAAAAAAGATGGAAAATCGGATGAGCGACATTATCGCTCACTCGAGCGACCATTGAGCGACGGGCTCACTGAAAGTGTCGCTCGGGCGACGTAGTGAGCGGATAGTGTCGTTGTGTTTTGGCTCGCACTACTTCGTCCACAACCCTTCAACATCTATAAATAAGACCCGAGGGACGTCCCAATCTTTACACCAATGATATGCAATCATATATCATTCATTTTCTCCCCTTTCTCAACCAAATTCTTGCATTCTTGTTGCATAAATTCTGGTTTTTTCACTTTGCATACCAGAGTTCATAAACCAAGTTCTGACTCGTCATTTCTTATGTTATAGTGCTACTAACATAAGAAGATAGTCGTTGTGTTTTGGAAGTTGATTGCCATAAACTGTAGGCACTGTTGCAGGGTAAATTTGACTTAAGGACAAAGTAACTTTGATATTTTTGCTGCTATACTGCACATTTTGAGGATTTATTTCGAGTCCATTTCCTATCGTTACCATATCGAAATTTCTACAGAATTTTAAAGGTAATTTGAAGAATTTTCCGACGTTGTTTGTCACTCCATACACGAAATTTTTTCAACAGTATCGGTATCGACACTTGTCCGACACATGTCGGACATGAACTCGCAATCCTCATTGAAGCGTCCATGCAATGAGTGCTATACTCTTTCTGTTGTGGAACAAACCACCAGATTGAGATGTTGAAGTTATATGGCAAATAATAATGAAGCATTTGATCAAGTAAAAGAATAAAGAAGACAATAATATGGTAGAGGAATTAAGAGATTTTAGTGACTCAAGAATAATGGAGAAGAGAGAAAATTACAATGGATCCTTTAATTCTAGTAATCTATTTTCTCACACTATAAAATAATATAGAAGAGACTAGTATTTTTAGGGAATAAATAGAGGATGTGAAAACCTACCTAGTAGAGTTGTTGATGAAGTAGATACGATAAAATTGAGTTCAAAACAAATTCCAATTCCCAATAGGCTTAAAAAATAGAACTTCATCATGACATAAGACTCCAATAATATTCCAAATTTGAATTCTTCATGACGTGCGCTTCAATTGGAATTCTTCAATTACTTCAACAAAGAATTCGGGTCACACCTAAATTCTAACAATCTCCACCTTGATACGAATTCCACCAAAGAATGAACTGACTTCTTCACAATAACCAAAAAATTAATTTCTCCAACCAAACACAAAATACTCCACCTCTTCCAATGAATCCAAGCACTACTATGCAGAATTACCTCAGATTTCAAAAAATCATAATGATTTTATAATTTACCAAAATTGACTGTAACACACCCAAAGCAGAATTAATACCAAATGCTTTTACAAAAGGCTCCTTGCTAGATTGTATATCTTCTACTCTACTTAAAGTATGCTCAACAAAATCAGCATCCACATACCCTTTCCATTGGATGCTGTCGCAACATATTCCCACAAGCGTACGGGTTCGTTGTACAAGTAATAATTATGATGAGTGAGTTATCGTCACACAGGGAATACGGCTCAATTTTAGTGTATTCGATATATTTAAATTCGCGAGTGTAACAAAAAGATGGTTGATTTTTAATAACTACGTTCTATAACTACGAAAGTAATAAAAATTGGTTTTAAATCAAATGTGGGTGAGTGTATTGGATTTCGGACTCCATTATTCAACTCTTAGTTTCAATTCTCAACTAGTGATAATCAATTCAATTCATTCAATTGTGAGGATCGATAATTCCACTTTTATTTACTATTCTTTCCTAAAATATAATAAACCTATAATTATCACGAGACGATCATATTCTTAGTCCGAATTCATATGACAAACATGCATTGATATTTAGGATTATCATACATGATCGTACACGCCATAAATATTATTCCTAATATTTATTGCATGTATGTTCCATAAATAGTGTTCTACCTACTGTGAGGTTTTCAACACTACGAATAAGCAACTAATTGTCATAATACTGCGCAAACATTAAAACAATACATTCATGCATATTTATGAAATCACAACGCAAGAATTAAACTAAAAACACATGGTCTCGAATTAAAAACTAGAAATCAAATAGTTTCATCATCCATCCAATACAAATGAATTTAGCCTAGCATATTAATATGAAAATTACACAGAAAATAAAAGGAAGTCATTACCCAAATCACGTCTTTATGAAGAAAATATGGAAATCTTCACTTCTAGCCTTTGAAATTGGATCCCAAAGATGAATTCCTTCTTCTTCGATGTAGTTTTTCTCCATTTTCTCTCCAAAAAATCGTACACATTAAAAGTCACTGAATTTCCCTTTTATTCTACCTCAAAAAGTGCCCTAAAACATTATTAAAATGAAATAAAAAATTACAATTTTGTCCCCAGTTTACCTTGAGGCGCATGCCTTAGGTGATTTGGCAGCCTCAGTTGAGCCTGCCTTGTTGAGAGGCACGCGCCTCGCCTGCAGGCAAGGGCTAGCGCCTTAGGGCATGTTTTTGGGGCCAATTGCATTTTGGTCCCTCATCATTCTACAACTTCCCTTTTTGCCTTTTTTTCCTACTCTTATCCCGTCAATGCTCTTCTCTTCATGTCCAATTGAATCATTTTATTTTCGAATTTTGCTTCTCGCTTTAAGTCAAGTTTTGATTATTTGCATTTTAGTCCTCATCTTCTCAATTTGCGTCGGTTAACTCCATTTCTTGATCATTTTCTCCACTTTAGTGTATTCATTGATGTGAACCTAAAACATAAAATACATAACAAATTTAGCCACAATTCAATCCAAATAATAACAAATATCCATGATTTGATAATCAAACTAAGTGTACGAAATGCACTAATCAGGTCCGTCTCTAACAATTGAATACAATGGCACCACAGGTGAGGTGACAAAGCGGCATTATCCATATCTCATGAACTTCACTAAACTGTATTATTCAAATTCGACCCTTTATGAGCTCCTGAAGGTATTGTATCAAACTGAGTGTCATGGACCGCAGCTTCAACTAGCCACTTAACCCAGTCGCAGCAGCAGTTTTCCCAAATTTGACTGCACTTTGTAAATATTCTAATTCAATTATAAAATAGATTTGATATTGAAAACGTTTAGTATGATTCCTCAAAATTTAAATGTCTACTACTATTACAGAGGTTTTTGTTCAGAATACTATTATAGGGGGTATTAGTCTTTCAAATAATCTTTCAATCTTTTTAGTATTCGCTGCACTAACCATTGTAATTTCCTATTTTCATCAATTGTAATTTCTAGCTTTCAAGCAATCAATGATCAATTTAAATTCCATGTATTTCAATTTCATGTTGCAAGCTTTCTATAAATTGTAATCAAATTTGTTTCGTCTCGAACGATCGAGAGAAGGTGAAAGGTAGTCTAGCGGAGCAGACTACTGCCGCACGGTGTTCCTTTCTGTGTCAAGAAGAAAGGCACCCCATAAAAATTTAGTATCAGAGCTGCGGCTCAAGACCATCGATAAAAAAACTATGGATCCAATTGAATCTAACACCACGGAGGTGGAATATCCTCAAAAGAGGAACACGAAACAGCGCATGGATGCGCTTAAGATGAAAACTACTAGGTTATGCTATGTCCCGGATAACCTCGAGGAAAAAGTCGAGGCGGCAGAGGCAGAAATTCATGAATTACACATCCAACTAGATGAAAGCCGAATAGCTTATACATCAATTAATGAAGCTGTTGCTATCCTACCTGATCTGTAGGAGGAAATGGAAACATTGAGAGCTCAACTTCTAGTTCTTCAACGTTCGGTTAGCAATGGGCAAAGCCACACACGAGAGCATGTTCCTAGGCTCAAAATTCTATAACTATTTACCTACGGAGGGGCACGTGATGTAAAAGAAGTCGAGAACTTCTTGTTTGATATGGAACAATACTTTCTTGCAGCTTCGATTGAAGACGAATCGAGAAAGGTGACAACAGCTACATGTATCTTGGTGGAGATGCAAAACTATGGTGTTGAACAAAGTATGCTGACATTCAGACCAACATGGTCCGAATAGATTCTTGGGATCTACTTAAGGAAGCGATTAGATCTCAATTTTCCCAGAAAATGTGGAATATCAAGCACGACGTGCCCTACGAGGCCTGAAAGCCTTTTTAGGGCATATGCTGAATATTCGAGACATGTCGGAAAAAGGATAAACTATTTTTCTTCATGGAAGGATTGAAACCGTGGACACGCACAAAGCTTCAAAGATAAAAGGTTACTAATTTGAGTGCGGCAATGGGAGCCACCGAATGTTTAAGTAACTATCAACCCGAGTCGAGAAAAGAACGACCTTCAAGGAATAGTCAAACTATTGGAGGTGGAAACAGACCTTACAGACCCAACTCGAACTCAAATGGGGGAGAGCGTTACTCTCAGAACAAGGGAGGAGCCTATCAAGGCACCCGTCAGAGTAACTTGCAAGAAAGCTACCAAAACAGTCGTCAAGGAAACTATAATGACAACAGTAGTAATAGCTGGAACAAAGGAAAAGAAATGGAGGGCAGATCTAATGCCACTCCTAATTTGATGTGCTTTTTTTGTGAAGGATCTCATTGGGTGGCAGAGTGTCCTCAGAAACGGATGGTAAATGCATATTGTCAACTAGTGAGTGGTGGAATGAGCTCAAAGCAAGATGTCCCACAAGCTAGATGTCATGGTGAGACCGACTCCGAAGAGGACGAGGATGTAGTTGGCATATTCTCACATTGGTGCAATACATTATTGCACCGAACTACTACGAAAAATGGAGTTCCCTCGAAAGAGGTAAAGATGGAAGAATCAAAGGATCGCATTTGCAGGGTCAAATGTCTAATTTACATTGATGTGAAGATCAATGGAAAGTTATTCAGGACAATGGTGGATACGGGTGCTACCCACAACTACCTCGCAAGTACCGAAGTGGAGCGATTCGGAATTGTTCTGGAGAAAGGTAGTGGAAAGGTCAAAGCAATCAACTCCGCAGGTCCTTTCGAGGGAATGACAAACTTATCTATAGTTCAGATGGATGATTTCAAGCTCATTTTGGGATTGGAGTTTCTTTGGGATACTAAGACGGCGGTGTTTCCATACGCCGATTCATTAATGATGATGGGTAGTAAATCGTGTGTCATCACAACACAAGCCGGGAAGATGGGCGAGAAGAGTATCTTGGCTATGCAATTTGGTAAGGGTTTCAAAAGAAATGAACCCTCATTTTTGTGCACTCTTCGATTAGAGAAGATCGAGGAGGCAACTGGTTCTATTTCAAAGCTGGTCAGAAGGCTTATCAAGGAATTTGAGGACATCGTGTCGGAAGAGTTACCAAAGAAATTGCCACCAAGAAAGACAATCGATCATGAGATTGAGCTTATTCCAGTTGTCAAACCGCCCGCCGGGTACCCTACCGTATCTCTCAGCCGGAGCTTGAAGAGCTTCGAAAACAATTGGGAGAAATGCTGGAAAGTGGGATTATCGTACCTGTGAAATCACCATATGGAGCTCCCATGTTGTTTTAGAAAAAGGCCGATGGTTCTCTCAGAATGTGCTACGACACTGGCAAGTTCAGATCAAAGAGGGAGACGAAGCAAAGACCACAATGGTAACAAAATATGGAGCATTTGAATTTAAGGTGATGCCTTTTGGCTTAACAAACTATCCAATAACGTTTCATAATATGATGAATCAGGTACTTCATGGGTTCTTGGATGATTTTGTAGTGGTGTACCTGGACGAAATGCGCCGAACATAGCTGGCTCGGCCCGTAGACTCGCAATCTCGGCTCGTGCTCGTTGATAACGAGCCAGCTTCTGTTCGGCTCGTTACTCGTGAGCTGAGCCGAACTTCGGCTCGCGAGCTCATGTGTTTTTTTTAGATGAACATTTTCTTTAAAATTTTTTTTAAGATAATTAAAAAGATAAACACTCCTATTTTATCCAGGTTTGGGACCGACTACTTCAATTTCGAATACGCGGAGTTAAAAATTGTACACGAACAACTTGTTACATGTACAATTGTTTCAAAAAAATTTAAAAGGTATTATAAAATAAATTTTTTTGATTAATATTGTTAAATTAAACCCCTTGTTTGGTGCACATTCTGAGTCCAAAACTGTATTTTTTTGTTTGATGTGATGGGGAATATGTGGTGGAAAAAGAAGGAAAAGTTATTGATGTGATGAAAAATATTATTTTGTTAAAGAATGTGTGGTTAAAAATGAGTAGAAAAATGAGAATGAAAAAAATAATGTGGCTCAAACATGGCTTAAATATTACTTACTTGACGACATGCAATTTCAGCATTTTTATCTTGAAGTCGAAAATGACCATCTTGCCAGTCTTTCATGCACATTAATGCTTCCAAAATATCTTCTTTCAGTCGGCTCCTAACCTTAGATAGAACCCTCTTACTTGCACTAAAGGTCCGAAGATATAGTACTAACCGAAGCTGTTAGTAGGTCTTTGCCATCGTCGTTCATGCTTTTGCTAGAATTCAATTATTCTTCTGAACTTTTCTTAATTGTATTGTTATTAGGCATATTATTATTAAAGTAATCAATTAATTCAGCAGACAATGTATTTGGACTTGCGTCCGATGTTTAATTACATGTGGTAGACAGACTACTACTAGATGAACCACATGCATTTGAATCATATGTATATGAGTTAATGCCTTCGAATAAAGTTAACACTTCAAATATCGTCTTCTAGTATATCAATGGGAGGAATAGGTGTAGAGGGTACCTGATTAATAATTGTACCCATTCGTTCTGCATATAATTCATAAGTTTCACATAAAGTTTGTTCTAAATTATTATAAGTGATAAGTGTATTAAAAGTTAAAATTCTTGAAATCTAATTAATTACAAATTTAGTACCCGATAAATTATATTGGGGGTCCATGATGCATCCTAACGGAAATAACATATGCAAATCGCCCCAATATTTTCTAATCTTTAATTCCATGGAATATATAATTGCACTAAAATCGGGGTCATTTTTATATCTATGAAAAGCCCTACCAATTATATAAAGACGTTCAAGTACTACACAACTAGTGGGATAGTAAACTCCAGACAAAATATTTGTAGAATCATAAAAACTTGTCAAAATATTTTTAATTTTAAAAGCTAAAATCCTATCGAATTCAATCAAAATAGTATCATCATCGTTTCTAATATGCCTATCGTTACAAAATTCGGTTATCAAATGTTCAAAGCATTCATATGGTTTCAACAATAAGTAAGTGGAGTTTCATCTATGCCCTACATCACTAATAAATATTTTCATATTCGTCGCCCTAGATTTGGCACAAAATTCCTCAAATGATTGTTTTTTACTAGGTGAAATCGTGATATACACTAGTGCATTCCTAATTCTTTGAATTTTATTCTTAATATGTTTCAAACCGTCCTACACTATTAAATTAAAAATATGGTAGACACATCGAATATTAAACAAATAACCACCGAAATCGGGTTGCAATACTCTGCACAATTTATTGATAACTACCTTATTAACACTAGCATTTTCGAATGTAAATGAGCGAATTTTACTCTCCCAACGATATTCTCTAATAATATTCGTAATAGCGTTAAATATGTTGTTAGCGTTATGAGGGAACACAATAATTTTAAAAACAATAATTTTTTTATACATGCACTAAAGTGGGTCTATGTAGTAATATATTTTATTAATCCCTTCCCATATATCTGAAGTTAAAGATATAACACCCCTCGTATTTTTCTAAATCGGCAATTAATAGTTTTTTTGTATGAAGAAAATATTCTTTCATGTACAAGACGAAATGTTGGTTGTCCGCTATTGCTAGAGACAACTCAGCAACAGCAACGAACTTCACCATTCCCGTACGAACTTTCTCCACCGAATACATCTACGTAGAAAGTGGTGTAGTAGTGAATCGGTGCTTGGACTACCAAATTGTAGTTGCATTTGACCAGCAAGAAGAAGCCCGTGTTTGGCCGCACATGCTTTATAGTGACGACTAAGGTGAATGATTCAAATGCCTTTTTGTCATGTCAATCGTTGTTGACAGTATTTACATACTACTTTAGATTTTGCAACTCCATCAACAACACAGCCGTTTGAATCAATTTAAAATGATCCCATCGAGAATATCTAATTCATGTTCATCCTCCCGTTCTGCCTCAAAAACATCAACGTCATCTAAATTAATTGAATTACTACTTCCATGAACATGAATATTTTCGGGAATGGGAACTTCGTTTAGACTGACAAATTCATTCTGGAATTGAATTTGTGGCGTGATAGATGATTCGCCTTCGATACCAAACAAGCATTCAACAAATGAGCGTGGATCCATTTGTGGATTGATATAAAATGTATAGTAAGTAACAAATCAAGAATTGAAAGAAAGTTTACGTGTAAGATTGTAGTTGAAAATTTGTAGTGTGATAATTAATATTGAATAATTGAAATTGAACGTAGAAGTAGATTGAGAATTAATGTAGACTATGTAGTAGTCTAGAAGATAGATTGTAAAATCAAGATTATAATTTATAATGTAAAATGTAGAAGAGATTAGAGAGTGGGAATTGGATGGAAAAAAGGGGAATATGAAGGGTATTTATAGGCAAAAAAAAAAAAGGAAAAAAAAGTTCAGTGGCCGTTTAGCAAATGGTCACTGAACTTTAACAGTGACCGAAACGGTCACTGAATTTTTGTTAGTGACCGTTTCAGTCACTGATTCAAATGCTCGTGGCTCGCCAATTTACGAGCCCACGAGTCGTCGCTTGGATGCGAGCAAGCCTGTTCGGCTCGGGTTCGGGCTTGTCAGCAGCTCACGAGCAGTATTTTGACGAGCCGAGCTGACGAGCTGCTTAGCCTGTTTGACACATCTATCTATTAGTGTGTATATATTGGGCACATCTTATTTTCTGAAATGTAGAATTTTTGAAAATATGAACACTTTCTATTAATTAGAAAAGAATCACTCTTTAGGACACGTTTACCCATAAAAGAATAGCATATCAATGCTTTCTAGGGTATGCTAAAAATAAAAAAGGAATTTTGGATGTATATTGTTGTTGCTTTAGTATTTAATTTGAAATATAGATATTTGTTGGAATTGGAATTTTGGAACTGGAATTTTGTTAATATACAAATTTGTTGCGTCAATTGGACAATTCTATTAAATTGAGACGATTGTTAGTAGTTTTAGGTATGATTTTCCACACATCCATGCATAAGATTCTTATTCATGTAAAGGTATAGAATGCTTAAATAAGTTTTAATTGATTTGTTAGTATACTTAAGTTGTTATTAGATTTTAATGTGAATTTCACAGTAATGAAGTTCGTCAAAACCTAACCCTTCATGTTCTGGAAAATCAATATGAATGTGAAAAGTAAATGTCAATTCCAACAGTTATAGAACCATCTGTAAAGATAAATTTTCGCTTTTGATAGTTGGTCGTTGAAATTCTCGACAATTGAGTTATTTATCTCGATGGTTGGTTCCATAAGCCAAGATTTGTTCAATTGCTCTTGTATGAATACTAAGATTAAAATGTATGGCATATCATCGTCTAAACTTTGTTATTTTCAATTTCTTTTGTCAGAAAATGATCGTTTGCATGCTCACATCTCTCAGCGCAGTAATATGAAGTACATAAAAACTGTACTTTAGAAGTTCGATACCGTTTAGAGAAATGATTTTGAAAATTCATGTCTAGGCCACCTGGCCAATCTACCTAATGTTCAGTTTCTCGGCACAGCCTGTTCAACAGCTTGTCTTCAAATTAATAACAAATTCGAAAAGTAACGATTTGTGGTTTAACATAAACAACTACCTATCATGATTTGGAACTCTAAACATTTACTAGACATTTGTCTTTCATTTTGATTAATATGTTGGCATTTATGTTGCTTAGATGGGGTTGGTCTATGTTGATGTTTTGCTTAATTCAAATGTCGACGACAATTGAAGTGGGAGCTCAATGCTTAGGTTATTGGCTACATTTATGTTTTCTAGTGTCTACCCGAGATTTACGTGCTAACGTATGTACACAATGTTTTGCATTCGATTTTTTGTTATGTCCAAATTTTTGGTATAATTCAATACTTTGCAATGAATTCTCGAGAATTATTGAGACAATTTGTCGGGATTGACAGTTGAATTGTTGGCAGCTAATGAAATATTTTGTCTAATTAACTACTTTACCTATAATGTTATTTCTACACGACTAATACCTGCAAATTATAATGACACAAAACTAATAATATAATATAAAATGTTTAACGCAATAATTGCGTGATGCAAAATACAACATCAACCCTTGAACAACACTCCTATTTACGTGCTTTGTATTCGAACGAGATTCAAACATATGGTCAAATCTCCCACACTGATTGCATTTCTTGATGCGTTAGCTAAACTCATATTATTACTCATACCTGAAAAATTAAAATTACAATGATAAGCATTCTGGACAATCAATATGTCGGCATTTAGTAGCATAAAAGAAGCACCTTCGAATATTTAAATACAAACAATAGCAAACAGGTAAAACTGATAGTTGAAATGTGTATCCCGACATTTCGAAAATGTTGAATTCGACATTTTGTTTCGATAGTTTAACTGTCGAAATTGACGGGAAGTGTCACGCATTTTCTATAACGTAATTTTTGTCGCCAGCGTACAGTGCAAGTTTTGTAATATAATAATAGAGTGAAAGTGTCAAACCCACATTGATTGTAATTTAATTCTTACTAATTACTATAATTATTTCAACTTTTACTTTATCTAAAAAAATCAAATCTCAAGTCAATATTTTTATACCAAAATAATATGGATGTGACACAATTCAAATGAAATAAGGCAAGTTATAGAAGAGTTATCAATGTGAGAAGGCCTAGAGATTGATTTCACCTTACTATCAACAATGTTTTCAACTTCTATAGTTACTTTTATCAATTTTTCCTGAATTTAAAGGCGAGAACCTTAGGTTAATTCTATTCCCTCTCTTGAGTGCCGAATAGAACCTATTTATATATTTTAATTCCAAATTAACACTATTGAAATTATATGTGCAGGGTTCTTAAATGGGATAAGCCTCAAAGATTTTATTTTCTCTTGAAATCTACAAAACCTAGGTTATGTTATTCTTAAATTACGCTTAAATCTCCATCTTTCGAGTACCAAAATTTAAGGTATCAAATCATTCAATTATTGATCAGGTAATTGAAAGCATTGATGTCATGCATTTTCTATACCATGATTTATGTCGCAAGCGTACGGTGTCAAGATTTGTTATATAGTGATAGAGTCAAAGTGTCGAACTCACATGCATTGTAATTTAATTCCTACTAAGTACTGTAATTATCTCAACTTTTACTTTATCTAGAAAAATCAAATCTCAAGTCAAAATATTTATACTAAAATAATGTGGATGAGTGACAATTTAAATGACATAAGGCAAATTATAGGAGAGTTATCAATGTGAGAAGGCGTAGGGATTGATTTCACATCACTATCAACAATGTTTTTAAACTTCTATAGTTACTTCTGTCAATTTTTCCTGAATTTATAGGCTAGAATCTTACATTAATTCTATTCCCTCTCTTGAGTACCGAATATAACCTATTTCTATATTTTAATTCAAATTATATGCTCGTGGTTTTGAAATGGAATAAGCCTAAAAGATTTTATATTTTATCTCGAGATCTACAAAATCTAGGTTATATTATTTCTAGATCAAGTCTAAATCTCGCTCTCTCAAGTGCCGAAATTTAAAGCATTTAATCATTCAATTATTGATCAGATAATTGAAAACATTGTGCAAGAATCAACACAAATAAATTATCGAAAAAATAAAATGAATTAACTATATTAGAATCCAAACATGTCTCAAGTTTAGTTACATCAAACCCTAGATAATAAAATTAATTCATGAATACAAGAAACGACATATTAAAGTCTAAAATAAAGAACACGAAGAAGAAAAGAATAAGAAAAACTGTTTTGCCTCTTGAATTCTTCTGCAATTTGTTGTCATTTTTGCTCTTGATGATTCTTCTTCTTCCTTGCCTCCTAAGCCATCTCCTCCCTCTAATTTAGGTCTTCCAGTATGTATTTATAGTCTCTTAAGGTATCAAGACGGATTGAAGTTGGACCGGGCCAAAGGATTTACAAAAATCACGTTTTCTGAACACCTAGGTGGTGGCGTCGCGGCGCCCAGGACCAACGCCGCGATGCTGCAGCGCCAGCACTTCTACTGATTTTCTGGGCTGGGCGCCGTAGCGCCCAGGAGCTGGCACCGCGGCGCCCAATTTTACCATATTTTAGGGCATTCTAGGTTCCTAACTTCCCTCCGTTATTTATTTGCCTCCGCTTTCGCCTCTTTTCCACTTTTTTTTTTCTTCTCTTCAAGTCCAATTATATGATCAACATGTGGCTCCATCTCAAGCTCTAATATGTACCATTTTCTCTAATTTATCTAAACTACAAAACAACATGAACACAGCTGTTTCCCTACAACAGCTCAACCACCCAAATATCCTAAATTTGGTTTAAGGATATGGTAATGTTTAGAGGTTGTCTGGATTCAGCTTCTAGGGTAGCTAATTCAACCTATATCATTTATCAATCAACTTATTCTTGTCCAACGCCATATTCAATTCACGTGCCTTTACAATTTTCTGCAAAGGTAAGTAAGACTTCCACTCAATTGCATAACTTATTCATAATTCACAACCAGGCCATGTTTTTAAATATCTGCATCATTGCCAATAATGCTATCCAACCCACACAAGCATGCGATTTTTTTACACGCAACTCACACTAAGAAAAATAAATAAAACACACACAAAAGTAATTAAACCGTTAGACGACAACTATGTTCAAGTCGTACCCGCAAACTTAAAGAACACATTATCCCCAATGTGAAAAAGAAATAAAAAGGGAGAGATACCCTAGTGAAAAATCAAATGTACTCGTCGTCATCTGGTAGGGCTGGATTTTGGGACTGAGATGGAAACAAGGGTGGTGGCGAGAATGTAAGATCGGGGTGTGCAGAGGCCATGACTGTAATGCAAGCATTATGATACTGAAACTGATCATAAATGGAAGACTGCAACAGATCCATTCACCTTGGCAGTCCTTCCTGCCAACGAGTCATTCGCAATCCATTACCTCAAGCCGCTTAAGTATTTTCCATGCAGCATCACTAGCTTGAGAAGGTGGTGGAGGTGGAGGCGATGTCGCCTGATTAGAGGAGTTTGGACTATCCTGAGGCCCCACGATCTTGTCTCGAAAGCCTCGCGTAAATGCTGGCCGAGGGTGTAACCTTCTTCAAATTCTCGCGTGGTAACACCCCCTTGTATACAAAGATCATGGATTAAGGATGGGTGGCCCAAGCTTCCAGTGGCTGAGCCAGCTAAGATGCGCAAGATACTGATCTGAATAACCTTCCCAACGTCGATAGAGTATTCCCGCTGAATTGCATAATTCAATAGAGCTCGGTCACTAAGATTGTTGCTCGGATCCAATTTGGCTGATATGAAGTGATGCTAAACTTTACAATTACTCGTCAGACCTGAGGTAGGAAAATTATTCACATCACTGGCAGACCATTTCCATTCGGTACCTTTGCGAGTCAATATCTGAATTAATACGGCGGGGTCAACCCCCTCATCACGCAACTTGGAGTAGTCACATTGGGAATATCCCTTGTGTGGTAGAAGGAATTGATGGAAATACTATCAAACTGGATCCAGTGACTCCGAATAAATACCTTGAAGCTCTCGTGCTCCTTCGCATTCGCATAAAAATCTTTCACCAAAGGAATGGAAGCCGCTTCTGGTTGGATAGCAAATATGTCCCATCCTAAGCTCTGTATATTCTCGGGCAATAAATGTTTAAAACCTCATTTCGAAATGCAGTTCCGATATATCACCATTTGTTTAAATCGTTCTTCTGATTCGGGGATCACAAATCGTTGCCGATCATAAGAAGTGGTAAACTAGGACGCAGTGGTTTTAGATTTCTTCCGGGGAGGCATGTTGTTTAAGTCCAACGCAATCACACAATATTACTAAAGGCACGCATAATTACACCAACCAATTCAAGCCTAAGATATCCTTATCTGCCAAACGTGATAACATCGAACACCAAACCCCGAACCACAATTTCAACGACCTTGAAGAAAGCACCAAAGGTGACTACAATAGAACACAAGAAGTCATATAGACAATTTCTAGAACACCTCGCAAACAATAACCCTATTCAAACACCAAGTACTAAACCCTCAAGAAACCAAAACAAATATCAATCCACACCCTAAAACATCCAAGTAAATACCCATAACCACCATCAGATGCTCAATAACCATCCACAGAAGACATAAACGTACCGTGAATAGAACATGTACCGTATGTGGGATGAAATGACAACAACCAAGTACACATTTGTAACAAGGTGGAATATAAGGACAATACCAAGACATAGAGAGCATCCAATGTGGAAAATACTATGGATTAAGAAAATAGAAAGAGGAAGAAAAGATGTCCTAGCATTTCAAAATGGGTGTGTGATTAGTGATAGAGTATGGTGGAAAAAGGAGGGAAGATTTGTGAAGAGGAGAGGGATAAATAGGGAAGAATGATGCACAAAATAAAGAGGAGAGGGAAAATGAAGAGAAAGTTGAAGGGGAGAGGAGAGGAGAGGAGAGAGAGGCTCCCTATTTTGAAAAAAAGGGCACCACATCGCCCAATGATCTGTACAAATGCCAAGTTTTTTTTTAAGGGACGCCTGCAAGCTGCAATGTATCCTGTCCCCATTGTCATTAAAGTTTGATACTCCACACTTGAGACTACCTATAAAAACACAAAAACAACTTTACTAAAATAGCGAAAAATGGAAAAATCATATCTAATGAATTTAAAATTGAAATAAATGTATAGAACTTGGGTTGTCTCCCAAGAAGTGCTTCTTTAACGTTATTAGCTGGACGAAGATGTGGATCTAAGTGGATTCTCCGAGGGTAATTTCTTCCACATCCCGATCTTCTTCACCATAATAGTGTTTTGAGTCGTTGACCATTTGCCTAAAATATGGATCCATCATTTCTTACCAATTCTACGGAACCATAGAGGAACACCTTATGAACCACAAATGGTCCCGACTATCGTGATCTAAGCTTGCCTGGAAAAAGTTTCAAGCGAGAGTTGAGCAGAAGAACTTGTTCTCCTGGTTTGAATTCCCTCCGTAGGATCCTTTTGTTGTGCCATGTCTTTGTTCACTCTATATATTTTCGCATTTTCATATGCTTTGTTCCATAGGGATACACCTCCTGATCATCACATCCGTGCATTTTCTAAAGAGAAGTGGATCATCCCATAGATATGACTTGACATCATGTAAGAATTTCTTCTATTCAAGTCAGGTGGCATCCTTCAACAAGCCAAGTAGTTTACAAAATTAGCATACCACAGGATCTTCGATGAAACTGCTAACAGAAGCTCGTCAGGAAAAGAATATTGAGTCTGATTGTTATATATCGCCTTTTCATTTTCCAACTAAAAAAGATGATCAACAACTACATTCTCACTGCCTTTCGTATCCCTGATTTCCACATCGAACTCATGTAACAGCAAAATCCACCAAATTAAGCAAGGCTTAGCATCTCTCTTTTCAAACAGATATCGGATTGATGTATGATCTGTGTAGATGAATACTTTGGTGCCAATGAGATAAGATCTGAATTTGTCAAAAGCAAAGATCACTGCTAACATTTCTTTCTCTGTTGTGTGTAATTCAATTGAGCTTCATTCAAGGTTTTGCTAGCATAGTGAATTGCTCGAAAGATCTTTTCACTCATTTGTCCCAAAACTGCTCATACCGCATAATCACTAGCATCATACATTACTTTAAATGGTTGACCCCAATTTGGAACTATCATAATGAGAGCTGTAACCAATTTCTCCTTTATTATTTCAAAACTGCTCATACCGCATTTTCATATGCTTTGTTCCATAGGGATACACCTCCTGATCATCACATCCGTGCATTTTCTAAAGAGAAGTGGATCATCCCATAGATATGACTTGACATCATGTAAGAATTTCTTCTATTCAAGTCAGGTGGCATCCTTCAACAAGCCAAGTAGTTTACAAAATTAGCATACCACAGGATCTTCGATGAAACTGCTAACAGAAGCTCGTCAGGAAAAGAATATTGAGTCTGATTGTTATATATCGCCTTTTCATTTTCCAACTACAAAAGATGATCAACAACTACATTCTCACTGCCTTTCGTATCCCTAATTTCCACATCGAACTCATGTAACAGCAAAATCCACCAAATTAAGCAAGGCTTAGCATCTCTCTTTTCAAACAGATATCGGATTGATGTATGATCTGTGTAGATGAATACTTTGGTGCCAATGAGATAAGATCTGAATTTGTCAAAAGCAAAGATCACTGCTAACATTTCTTTCTCTGTTGTGTGTAATTCAATTGAGCTTCATTCAAGGTTTTGCTAGCATAGTGAATTGCTCGAAAGATCTTTTCACTCATTTGTCCCAAAACTGCTCATACCGCATAATCACTGGCATCATACATTACTTTAAATGGTTGACCCCAATTTGGAACTATCATAACGAGAACTGTAACCAATTTCTCCTTTATTGTTTCAAATACCTGAGACAGTTATCATCAAAGACAAATGTAGTATCTTTCTCCCAAAGGTTGCAAAGGGGTTTAGCTATTTTGAGAAATCTTTAATAAATCTCCTGTAAAACCCAGCATGTCCCAAGAAACTCCGAATTCCTTTGACATTAGTGGGGTGGTGGTAGCCTTGCTATTGTATCTATCTTAGCTCTGTCGACTTCCAATCCCTTTGCTGAAACATGGTGGCCTAGCACAATTCCTTTATGTACCATGAAATGAAACTTCTCCCAGTTAAGAACTAAGTTCTTTTCTTCACAACATTGCAACACTAAAGAGAGATTGTGAAGGCAATTATCAAAAGAAGTACCAAAAATAGAAAAATCATCCATAAATACCTCCATAATTTCCTCTACCATGCATGCGAAGATAGGCATCATACATCTATGAAAAAGTGGTTAGAACATTGCATAATCCAAATGGCGTCAGTCTATAGGCAAAAGTGCTATATGCGTAAGTGAGAGTCATCTTCTCCCGATCCTCTAGTGCTATCGCAATCTGATTGTAGAATAACTATCAAGAAAATAATATTGAGAGTAGCCTGCTAGTCTATCCAACATTTGATTAATGAATGGAAGTGAAAAATGATCTTTTCTAGTTGCTTTGTTCAACTTTCTGTAATCAATGCAAACCCTCCAACCAATCACTGTTCTTGTAGAAATCAGCTCGTTGTTGTCGTTCTTGACTACTTTCATTCCAACTTTCTTTGGCATGACCATCTATACTGGATTAACCCATGCACTATCTGAAACAACAAATATAATATTTACCTTCAGTAGCTTTAGTATCTCTACCCCACCACTTCTTTCATAGCTGGATTCAAGATCCTTTGATGTTCAACAAACGGCTTGTAAGAGTCTTCTATGAGAATTTTGTGCATGCAAACTATAAGACTTATCCTATTGATATCAACTATAGACCAACCCAAAGTTGCTTTGTGTTCTCTCAATACTTTTAGTAATTTGTCTTTTTCATCCTTGGTAAGTGAAGAATAAATAATCACTGGAGATGTAGAGTTTTCGTCCAAGAGCGTACATCGAAGATGGTCTGGAAGTTGTTTTAGTTCAGATTTAATGCTTTCATTACTCGTGCTGTCATCTGATCCCGCTGCATGCTGAATATCTTCAATTTATTGTGATGGATTACCGTCATCTGGCGATGATTCAAGAGCTAATATGCAATCAACTAATTCCTTACTTTTTGTGTAACCTCCAGAAGTGTCAATGTCATCCTTTTTTGCACTAAATATCATAAAATACTCCAGGGGATAATGAACACTTTCTCGTCCTTCACGGCAGAATCGATGAAGTCAATTCTATGGCAAGTATCGGTGTCATTTGAAAATCTCATTGTTTGGTAGATATTGAACATCACTTCTTCATTCATTCTCAAAGTCAGCTGCTCGCCTTATACATCGATTAGGGCTCTTCCTATTGATAAGAATGGCCTACCCAAAATCAATGGAATCTCCTGATCTTCTTCCATATCCAATACCACGAAGTCAGCTGGGAAGATGAATTTATCAACCTTTACTAGAACGTCTTCAATAATTCATCGTAGGTATGTGAGGGACCGTCAGCTAGTTGTAGAGTAACCATTGTTGGTTTTACCTCTTCGATGCCTGCATGATCTTTTCTTCTCTGAGGGAGCTTCTTTTGAAGAATAGCACTCCATTCCTCTGTCAACTTTACTGTCTCATATTCTTCCAACTTTCTCTTCTTCAACATTACCTCTTTCATAAACTTAGCGTAGTTTAACATATGTTCCAAAGCATCTGCAAATAGGATATTAATATGGATTTTCTTAAAAATATCCAAGAACTTGGCGAATTGTGCCCTAAACTTCTTCTTCTGGAATCTTTGTAGAAATGGAAGTGTTGCCTTGATAACTGGTAGGTTATTAGGGAATGATATAGAGTCAGGCTTGTAATCCTGCTTTGTTTCGTCGATCCGATTCTCTTGTTCTGCAACTATATGTTCTTCACTTTGATCAGGTGTAGAGGTTGATGACACTATAGGCGTGTTCTCTCCAACTTCCTTGCCACTCCTCAAAGTAATAGCTTTGTAGTGTTCTTTTGGATTCACCTCTGTATCACTTGGAAACTTCCCTTATTGTAGAGACTTCATTGATATAGCCAACTTACTAATATGAACTTCAAGATTCTTAACGGTAGCTTCCATATTGGTCACGTGAGTCTCGATATTGTCCAAGTGTGATTCATCTTTGTTGAACCACGATATCGTCTCAGAAATAAAAGTCCCAGGAGGTCTTCTAAAGATGTTTTCCCTTTCGACTGTTGAGTTTTGAATCCGAGAAGAGGTTGAAGTACATTCCTGTTATTGCCATATGACGAATTCTCGTGATTCCAAAGCCCTAGATGGTAGTGATTAGAAGAGTAGTTTCCTCTCTGATTGTAATTCCTGTTGTTGACATACAAACTTTGCTCATTCGCTATTTTTTTTTGTCTCCTGATGTGCCACAGAAGCAGCCATAACCGAATTGTCTTCTGTTGATTATTCTGGGTGGTAAGTGTAGCTATCTGATTAGTATGTGAGGAAACATGAGCTGATGGTGCAATGATAGGATCCAATTCGTGTAAACATGCTACTCTCTTTACACTTGAACTCTCACTCGGCTGTTGGTAACTATTTGTAGCTATGTTATCCAATAGAGAATATGCAGCATCAGCTGTTTTAGCCAATAAAATACCCCCTGCAGCTGCATCCACTGTGGTTCTTGTTTGCCCATTTAACTCGTTGTAGAAGATCTCAATCTGCATCTAATTCTGAAACCCATGTTGAGGAAACCTTCTAAACAGGTCTTTGAATCTCTCCCAAGCTTCATAAAATGGCTCGAAGTCAGATTGTCTGATTGACTAATTTCGCTCCGAAGTTAAGCTAACTTGGAAGGTGAGAAGTATTGGTGATGAATTTCTGAGCTAAGTCATCCCAAGTAGTAATAAAACCATATGGTAGTGATTGGAACCAAGTCTTAGCTTTATCCTTCAAGGAGAAAGAAAAGAGACGGAGTCTAATTGCCTCTTCAGTAACTTCATCCATCTTCATTGTATTACAAATTTCCAGATAAGAACCCAGATGGGCATTTAGGTATTTTGTCAGAGCTCCCTCAAACTGGTTCTATTGTACTTGTGTATCAGTCCCGACTTTAGTTTGAAATTATTTGCGACAATGGTCGGATGCACGATACTAGAATAGTATCATTGACCACTGGCCTGATGTAGTCCTCAATAACCCGTTGTTGATTATTTTCATTAGCTGCTCTTGCTTCTTGTTCTGCCTTGCTTCACATTCGTTTCTCTGTATACCCCTGAAAAAGCAGAATGTGCATTCTGGTTTAGAATCAACATGTAATAATTCAAGATTCCTAACTTTTCATATACACAACTGAAAATAACAGCTCAAGAACTATTATAGATAGAGAAAAAATAAATTAAAAGAAAAAGAAAAATCTAAATTAAAATAAAAGTAAATTGGTAATAATATCAATAGAAATCAAATGAAACAATCCTCGGCAACGACACTAAAAATTTGTCAGATATTTTCTATAACGTAATTTATGCCGCAACCGTATGGTATCAAATTTTGTAATATAGTAATAGAGTCAAAGTGTCGAACCCACAATGATTGTAATTTAATGGAAAAATTGTAGTGGAGGGTTTATAACCTTTGATTTATTTGCAGATTTTACCATAATCTTTCATTTGTGCCTTCCACAGTCCGCAAACCTTTAAAAACTTGTACTTAAGGTCCAAATGGATGAAAAATTATCCAATTAACTGTTAGTTGACTAAGAAAAGTAGACTTTGACAAATTTTAACCAAATTAAAAGAGATAAGTTAGTAACTTTACACTTTTCAAAAACAAAAAATCATCATCATCATCTACCACCCCATCCCCATCATCATCCAGACCTCTCTCCTACCCAAAACCAAAATCATTGATACCTATCGTTGCCCACTACCATCGTCGTCACCTCCAAACCTAAAGCCACCACTACCTCCCGTACCATCTTCTTCACTGCCAACTAGAACTCAAATGAAAAATCAAAATCAAACCCAAATTGGAGTCATTTTCTCCACTGCTAGAGGACAACTCTTGCAAAAGCATTGATGGGGGCAAATCGGTCTTTGCGGTAATGTTGGTTGCCTGTGAATCAAGGGCATAAGATGAAGTTTGGGGCATGACGAGAATTGGTTTTAGGAGTAGCCCCGTTTTCTTTTATTTTTATTTATTTTTGATTTTTTGATTTAATTTTTTAACTTATTTAATGTCAGGAAAAATGTAAACTACTATTTCATCCTTTTTAATTTGGTCAAAATTGATCAAATTTTGACTTCTAATCTGGCTAAATGGATTTATTCATTTAGACTAGCTGCTAATTTATCAAAGGTTTGAAACCTTTGTTAGAGTAGAGTCTGCAAAAAGTGAAAGGTTAAGGACCATTGCTGCAATTTTCCATTTTTAAATTATGATATAACCGATTGAGGGCATGATTTAGTCCCATTTTTTTTTTTAGGTAGAATACATTTTAGAATAATAAATTGATGAAAAATATGTTATTAAAAATAAAGGAAAAGTTTTGAGATTACGTGCAATATTATTTTAGTGAAAAATGTGTGGTTAAAAGAAATAGAAAAAAAAATATTTTGAATAAAATGAAGGTTTGCAATTGTTTCTGTTATACCCAAGCCACTTCTTCCTTTCCAATTAAGCAAAACAAAATAACAACAAAAAAGAAAAGAAATAATAACGAAAAATCAAAACGAAACGCCAGTGGAAATTTTCATCCACCCGAAGCTCCTGTTGACTACAATTTTCTATATTACCTATATAAAGTGTGAATTAATCCAAAATCTATTGACCCCCAATTCCGATCCACAACCACCTATCATGGCGACTTCGACGGCGTCTACCACCAACATCATGCTCGCAATCTTCGAGAAGAAAACCAATTCGCTAGATATTTATCGGCCGCTTCGCAACTTCATAGTCATCAATTACTCGGAGCGCGAAGCCCAGAATTTGGAGGACGATCTCCAGACGCTTAAGGAGCTTCGATCAGATATCGAACGAGGCCCATCCGATTCTTTTCCCGCACGCCGTGATCTCCTGCAAAGTTATTTTAAAGCCCTTTGTGCAGTCGAGTCCAGGTTCCCCATTTCTCCCGATAAGGATCACATCAATACTGTGTCGTTTACTTGGTTCGATGCGTTTAAGAATAAACAAAAGGCTTCTCAACAGAACATCCATTTAGGTAATTTTTATGAATTACATATATTTTGACGGGTTTTAGATTTGTAGTAGAACTCTTTAATGCCATAATCTTGGTCTGCGAGGAATACACAAGTTTTTTGGTTTATTTAGTAGTACAATTGTTTTTGCGTGAAGTACAAAGCACTTTTGCTATAGTATAGGTTGGAAATAAGCTCTGGCTTGCTTAGTGCTCCGCATTTATCTGACTGAGAATAGAAAAGAACAGTAAAGTTTTTCTTAAATTAATGGAGTACAAAAAATTGATGCTAAACATGCTATGGAAATGTATCATTAATTCTTGGAAAAAAAATTCTGTGGAACATTCATTTTGGTATTGGAGTTGTTTATTTTCATGTTAGAAATGCTGAATGCATGGTAATATACACTAGTGTTAGCCCTATATGCTGTAGAATTAGCAACTTGGATTTAAAAGTTTGTTTATTTAATTTGTATAGAAAAAGCTGCGGTGTTGTTTAATTTGGGGGCGGTGCACAGTCAAATGGGGCTGAGCTTTGATCGGTCTTCTGCAGAGGGGAGGAGGCAGGCTTCACATTCATTTATAGCAGCAGCTGGGGCTTTCGCGTTTCTGAGAGACAATGTGGCAATGAAAGCATCAGTGGGAAGTTCGACAACCGTGGATGTGTCAGTGGAATGTGCAGGAATGTTGGAGAGACTGATGCTGGCCCAAGCACAGGAATGCGTGTACGAGAATACCATAGCAAAGGGGAGTAGTCCTGGGGTCTGTGCAAAGATTTCAAGACAGGTTTATTTTTTTTTTCCCCTTTCAATCTGGGACTTCTCTTTCAGCTTATTTGGTTTTCTTTGTAGAATTTGGATTGTTGCTGATGTTTTTAGGCTATACTAAAATCACATATAGGATTTTTTTGTCATTACTTTTTCGTGAATGTACACTTGGCACATCTAATTCTTTTTTGAAAGTACATAGATTTTATCGATCACATAGTACATTCAGTTCATAATTTATGTCATCTGATCCTGAATTCGGTTTGCAAACTCTAGTGTGGGCGTCATGGTCCTGACTGTATTTAGTAATATACCTGAATGAAAAGATTGGAGAAAATTGTCAGATGGAAAGTGTGCAATTCAGACGATTTCTTAATTTTTTGATAATTCTCTTAGCAAAATGACGTAATCTAGTAAAAGTAAGCAATTGTATGGATGTATATGTTGTACTGAAAGATTGAAGTCATGAAGGCACAGTAGTGTCCAGTTGTTTCAGATAAATTTTATCTCGTATTTTGCAGAAATGGATTGATTCTTGAGCACTTGAGTACCAAAGGAAAAATTCACACATGAATTTTCAAACTTGAAATTGGATTTTTCTCCTTGATTATTTATCCTAATTCTAAAAAGATGTTTCAAACACAAAACTTTTCTTACCATAATTTGAGACCAGATTCCCATTATGTGCTTGATCTGGCATGTTGCTCTGCGATCATTTTTTACCCAAGTCCTTCCAATTTCTTTAATTTTATGCATTTGATATCCTGTTTATGTGAAATCCTCAGTTCTTTTCTTTTACGTTGTAACACCAGAAAAATGATCTTGTGAAATTTATCGCAATCAAGTTAATATTGATGATCTTGTCTAAATTGAATATCATAATTGTGCGAATTGATTTGCTTAAATATTATCCCTCAATTTATTATAAGGATCTGTAGAGTTGGCTTGAGAGAAGCTTCTGTTGAGAAGGAGCTATGTAATTCTGGGAATTGCAGGCTGTTCGGTTTATGTTACAAAACTGCTGTTCCAAAACCTTTTGGAATTGACTACAAATTTCCTCAATCTCTTGTATGTGTGAAGTATGAGCTCAATTACATGGCTAGCAGCCTAACACCTGCTATGGTTATTGATATAACATTATGGAAGTGTTGTTTTCCATAGAAATTGTAAATATCAAAATTTATGCTGTGCGGCATACGATATTTAACCCTTTTATTTATTTATTTATTTCACGTTTATCTAATGATCAATTCAAATGTTTTTGTTAATAGGTTGGGCTGTATTATGAAGAAGCTTTGGGAGCACTGAATAATGCATTTTTGAACCAACATTTTGATAAGTCCTGGATAGCCCATGTTCAGCTAAAGGCTGCCTTATTTTATGCAGAGGCCTGCTATCGATATAGTTTAGAGCTGCATGAGAAAGAAGAGATTGCTGAGGAAATTGCACGTCTGAAGTGTGGGGTTAATGCTTTGTCTGAGGCAAAAAAGTCATCCTCCAAGGGGGCAGCTCAGCAGCTCTTGGATGCAATCACTAAATTAGAAGCTAACCTGAATCGAAACCTGGAGAGGGCTGTGAAGGAGAATGATAGAGTCTACTTAATGAGGGTTCCTCCTGCTAGTTCTTTACCTCCACTTCCTACTTTTTCAATGGTGAAGCCTATGCCTATGAATGAGGTGCTAGATGCTAGCAAGGATAAGATGTTTGCAAGTCTTGTTCCTGATAGCAGTGCAAAAGCTCTTTCTAGGTACACTGAAATGGTTGATGATGTTATTAGGACTCAAGCTGAGAAATTGCAGCAGGGAAGTGAACTGGCTCGAGTGAGATTGAAGGAAATGGACTTGCCTGATTCAATTCTTGCTTTGGAAGGAAATTCTAATCTGCCTCTAGCTCTAAAAGAAGATGTAGAGGCTGTACAGATTTGTGGGGGGCCAGCTGCCTTGGAAGGTGAGCTACAGCAACTTAAAGATTTGAGGAGGGTTAACCAGGAATTGTTAGTTCAGACTGAGGAGCTATTACAGAAAGAGGCTACAGAGGATGCACAATTTAGAACTCAATTTGGAACACGGTGGACAAGGCCCCAATCTAGCACCTTAACAAAGAACTTGCTAGACAGGTTAAATAGGTTTGCAGCAAATTTGAAGCAAGCTGCAGAGAGTGATGCTCGGATTGAGAGATCCGTGAGAGAACATTCAGCACTCATGTCTATTCTTGATCGTCGTCCGGTGAGTTTTTCGAGATAGTTATATGAATTTTATTTACCTTGTTCTATGTTCAAAATTTGAAGCTAATTTTATGATAAACATAATTTGTCTAGGCAAGCTAGTTGCTTTATTTGTTTTGGGGTGTATCATTATTATTTTACAATCAAGAAGTGGATTTTTCTTTCAAAATTCTTCTGGAATTTGAGTCGTCTTTTCACCTTTTTTCTATGGATAGAGAGTAATTGTTGTGAGCATACTGAACGTTTTCTCATAATACTTGTAAATTAAGGTCTAGTTACTGTCCATAGTTTGATAAGCGGTGGAGAATTCATTAAGTCTTGGATCTTTTCCCACCTGTTCAACAACATATGCCCTTCAGTTTTTTCGTTGGATCTTAGTGGTTGTCAGTTGACTGCACAAGTTTTTACCTTTTGTTTTGAGTACTTCATTCTTATTTTAGCATGTAACCAGATACCGTTATTATTTTCTATCCACCGATACATGGTGTATTTTGCTGTTAAACATCATGGATCTACCCATTTCTCAAAACTACCTTCAAAAATAACATTAGTAGTCTATCAACTAGTCCTTGATCAATTTATAGATGTCAATCTTGTTGTAATATCAAATTTTCAACTTTGGTATTGCATACTGGATAATTGCAATTTTCTTCAATTTTAGACACTACATCTCTTTCATATCCCCAATGAAGCTAATATACCATAGTCCTCTTGTGGGTGCATTTTGGTTTTTGATAGATAGAATCAGCCCTTCCAACTCTGGCAAGGCCAATAATGTCTTTGGATGCCACCGAAGATGCTATAGTGGGAGCCCTGAAGCAAAGCTTGGTAAGTTCATCTTGTTGAGGCTATAACATGCATGGTGCTTGATGGTTGTATGAATATAGGCTTCAACATAATTATCCTCTTATAAATCATTTACATCTTGATGGAACTTTTTTAGAATTTGCTAAATCTTTGAAATATGGATACATCTATTCTTTACATTTGCAGATGCCTTATCATATGCAATTACCACCCCAAATTCTGGGATTTACCAGTCTCATGATTTATATAACCTCTAGCCAGTTCAGTGCACTTTAGTTAACCAGTGACTTGAAATATTTTCCAAATCTGGTTCTGCAACATTAATATTCCTGCATGTGTTCATATGTATATGATGTGTAATAAATGGAATTACAGCCACGTCAATGCTTTCTGAGTCAATTTCTGATATCATCATTTTTTGATGGTGATAAAAACCACGTGTTAAAAGGGAGTTAGTGACACTGTAAAGCAACACTAAATAACCGATTCTTAGATTTATAAACTAAGAGAGAATAAAATTCCACATTTGATCACGGTCGTCTTAGGGGACTTCTCTCACTCTATTTTATCAACAATCTTCTTGAATTTAGCTTATTTGTGGAGAGTCTCTTCAAATTAGTTGTCGATATTTGCAGAGGCAATTGGAGACTCTTGGTACGGAAAGGGCAAGTCTTGAAGACATGTTGAAAGAGATGAAGAGGAAGGTACAATGAAACTAATACTTTGGCCATAATATATTTAATATATATATTGTTGTCTGCTGATAGGATTTGGAATTTCTTTGCATATCTTATGTCATTAAGTATTATGTCTATTGATGTCATAGTGATTCTCCTCCTGGCTTTTAAAACATTGAACTCCCCAACAAAACATACTTATACATGCAATATGACTTGTTACTTGTGTCGTTAGAATTTTATGTTTTGAGAATTGTGGTCTTTAAAGAATTCTTATGGTTTAGCCTTTTGTACTCGAGGGTTGGAGCTAGCACATTGTTGCATTATTGGATCATTGCTAAAATATGGCTCTATAGTCGTGAACTTTGTGTGATGCAAATGGAGTGAAAAAAAGGATTCTTCTAGCTTACCCAAGTTTATTGTGAATAAGGCTTAGGTTGTTGGTGGTGTTTTTATTGTTTGGTATCTTAATTTCTTGGTGCTCATATCTTTTTTATTGTACATATCTAGATTCGTATTCGCAGTAAGTTTCACAAAAACTGAAAAGGATACTTTTCAGAAGTTATGGGAACGATCTAGAAATGCAATGGAAACCTTGGGATGTTTTAGACATGAATGGGCTCTTCGCCTGTTGAATACAGATTCAATTTTACATTACATGGGAAAAAAGCATGTTTATGCTAACACTTACGGAAAAGGTTTAATGATATTGATTGTTCTTGAATCGAATTGAATTACTTTTGCTGGAACTTTAACATTTTCTAAATTTTCATCTCCATGTCTTTGAAAATTGATTCACAACGGAATGTGCTAAAGATTTTGAACCATGGTCATATGGGTAGGTATCTAGTTGCTTTGGTTGTAACTTGTACTCAGTTTTGTATTTCTATCATGAGGAGTATGTGATGACGAATGTAACAATTTCATAACGAATAAATGAAGAGCAAGAGAAACGAGAAAGAGAACTTAGAAGAGAGAATTTGAAGGAAGAAATAATGTGTCTGTTTGAGCCCCATTTTTGATTTATAATACATTTTGAAATAGTATATTGATGGAGAATGTGTGGTTAGAAATGAAGAAAAATTTTTGGGTTGTGTGTAATATTATTTTATTGAAGAATGTGTGGATGAAAAGAAGATAGAAAAATGTATTTTGAAAAAATGGGGATCAAACATGGGCGTAATTGTATTCAAATATTCAAGGTCTCTATAAAAGATAGCCTAAGCCCCCTTTGCATAGAAAAAGGTTTTTCAATCTAAACAAACTTGTAAAAATATTGAAATAATAATAAACTCCTAATAGATAAAACTACTAAAATCTAGATTAAACTTAAATTTTACTACGTTGTAGTCTTTGGCCTTAAGTAGGCTTGTAGCTATTTCCATGTTGCATCATTCATACCCGATTGGAAAGAACTCAGACTTCGACAAGGTATTGGAGTCCTATAGCTCTACATCCAATTGACGGAACTCATCTTCAGTAATTCAAGTAGCATCACTAGGCAATGATTTTTCCAATGCACCAGAAGCCTACAAAATTGTCATCTTGCAAAGCAATAATCATCTTAGCATCGAGCATCTTAGCAATGATATCTTGAAGTGAAACTATGGTTATGGGTACTTAAGGGACTGACATTGAAATGCATCGGCAAATTAAGTAGATAAGCATTAATTTCAATCCTTTTTAATTATGGGGAAAGGTCCAAGTGATCTAGCACAAAGTTTTTTGGTAGCATGTTTTGGAAAATGTTCAAGCGCAAGTCATATCATGTCAAAATTGTCAACATGAAATTCTTTATGCATAAGATGTGAATCAAATGATAGTTTGTAATGCTCATTACTTACATTTATTTTTGAAGTTCAATCTCATTGTGGAAGTCGCAAATGATCAGCAAAAACTTGAGTAGAAGCAGTGTAACGAAAATCAATAGGCAGAAGAGCAAGACCAGTTTGTTATCACGTGGAGAAACCCTGAACTTGAATAGGTTATGACTGGTACCCACAAAATTCCAATTATTGGGTTTATCCCTAACTAAGCAATGAAGCATGCATGGCTATGGTTTGCCACTTCAGTTTAACCATTGGTCTGATGTGGAATGCGGACACAAACTTAAAGTGTCACTCTGACCAATTTCTGTGAAGTCTTCCAAAAATAACTAACGAACTTAACAATACGATTAGATACAATAGTTACTAGGGGAGCCTATGGAGGCGAACTTCATTGAAGAACAACTTAGCAACTTAGGATTCATAAGTAGACTTGGAAGGGAATGGAATGAGCCATCGTAGAGAATCTATCCACGATAATGAGCATGAACCATGACATCTAGCGTTGTTACTCAAATGGAGAGCAAAGTCCATGCAAGGTCACGTTAGAAGTATGAGGAACGAGGAGACGAGTATACATTTTATTGTTTTGACGTTGTTCCATGTCTAACTGATACTTTCAATATTGAGGAGCAATTTAGTGATGTTAGTCTAGAGGGAAGACCAATAATATTGACAATTTTATGTAGACAAAAATGACCAGATAGACCCACTGCATGTAGTTCTTAGATGAGGAAGTCACATAGCGAGGTGCGAGGATATACAATTTGGTTCACTCGAAAAGATAACCATATTTAAATAAGAAAGAAATATGATCATGGGAGGAGTTAGTTGAGAGTTCTTTAAAGATGATGTTAAAGTAAGACAACTGGGATAATTGTCCTTTAGGTGCTCAAATCTCGCTACAGTAGTGCTTTGTTGCTTTGTTTTCGACTTCAGTCCAATGGTGGACAGGTGTACACATGAAGAAACTCGACCCACTTAACATTGTCAGTCACTCAAATTATGTGGAATTGAGGTAACGAAGAGTATGATGGTCAGAATGGAGAATGAATTTTGAGGCAATAAATAATATTACCAGGACGTAGAGTTATACAATGATAGAACTACCTACAAAAGATTCGATAGAACCCCAAGAAAGCTAAAATTAGAGTTGCATAACCTTGACCTAATGATTTCTTAAACCAAGAACCAAAGCTGAAAGGGTTGAACACTATAAAGATTGTAAATCTTTGATAAGTTCAGATTAATTTAATTAAGAACGAGATATGAAAGCGAAATCTCACTTTTTATTGATCTCTCAAATAATGTATGTTTTTCTAGAATGAATAAAGCCATATATAGAGCCAATAACAAAGAAACCCTAAATAACTCGTAAAATATGAAGAAATCATAGAAAATAGAGTTCTAAATGATAGAGGAAAATTTAGACCGCTTTTAGATTGAACTGTGTGCACGTACTGTTTATTATCTCTCTCGCATGCCATTCAATTGATTTGGCTATAAGTTGAAATTTTGCCTCCATGCACGTGCGATCTATTTTGCCTGCGCGCGCGTAGCTTTCTGGCTACACTCAGGCTCCACTTCATCTAACTTAGATTGGATTAAGGTTAGTTCTTACATGCCCATCTTAAAACTTTGTATATTGCTCGTTGCTTTTGAAATCCTGCTCCGCGAGTCCTTGCATGGCTTCCTTGATCCTCCTTGTTCTTGATCTTATCATTAGTTCATTTTCAACATGCAATGGATCCATGCTAGCTTGCCTTTCATGATTCTCATCATTCCTTTCCTATTCGAAATGATTCGATCTCGAATCTTCACTTGCATAAAAGAGAGAGAGAGAGAGAGTGAGAGATCCAAAATTGAAAGTTGTAGACACATTATACTCACCTAGAAGATGCAATTTGTAGGCATTGTCATTAATCTTTTTAAGAACTTGGAATGGTTCATCTCCTCTAGTTAGCAATTTATACCTTTTGAGTTAAAAAAACGTTCTTTTCACATGTGCACCTAAACCCTATTACCGGTTCAAATGTTACATGCCTCCTTCCTCTATTAGCTTGAGTTGTATAATGTTCATTCTTCTTCTCAATTTGAAGTCGAACCTTCTCATTGATTGACTTTACCAATTCAGCTTTCTTCCCATCTAAACTATCTTTTTCATCAACAGGTAAAAGAATTAAATTTAATGGAGTTAGTGGATTAAAATCATACACAATTTCAAAAGGCGAATAAGTAGTAGAATGCATGGCCTATTATATGTAAATTCTATAAATGGTAAACAATCCTCCCTACTTTTGAAATTCTAATTTATGATAGTGTGCAAAAGTGAGTTAATATTCTATTAACTACCCCGATTTGTCCATTTGTTTGTGGGTGACAATTAGTAGAAAATAAAAGCTTTGTTCCCAACTTACCCAACAAAAAATCCGCATCATTAGCATACATATCCTTAATATATTCAAACTCAAGCATTTTGGTACTTAAAGAAGTAAGTACATGCCTCCTTGATAAGGTATCAGCAACTACGTTCTTGTTACGTTGTTTATACGAAATGACATGGGGAAAAGCTCCAATAAACTCTATCCATCACGTATGCCTTTTGTTTAACTTACTTTGGCCGTTTAGATGTTTCAATGACCTATGGTCGATGTGGATTACAAACTCCTTCGGCCACAGGTAGTGTTGTAATGTCTTCGGAGCTCGAACAAGAGCATAAACTCTTTGTCATACGTAGGATAATTCAAAGCTGCACCGCTTAGCTTTTCACTGAAATATGCTATTGGTTGCCTATTGTGCATTAAAACGGTTCCAATTCTTATTCTTGAGGCATTGCATTCAGTATCAAATATTTTGTTAAAAGTTAGGTAGTGCTAAAATAGGTGTATAACACGACCTATCTTTGATAATATTAAATGCATTTTCTTGTTGAATGCCCCAACGGAATCCAACACTTTTTTTAACAAATTCAGTTAGTGGTGTGGCAAGTGTACTAAAATCTTTAACAAAACGTCTATAAGAGCTAGTTAAACCATGAAACTTCTTACCTTAGTTACGCTTTTAGGAGTCGACCACTCCTTGATGGGTTTTACTTTCTCTTCATCTACTTCAATACCCTTTGCATTAACAACATAACCAAGAAAAACCACTTTTTCCATGCAAGATGTATACTTCTTAAAATTAGCATAAAATCGTTCGTCTCAAAACAACAAGCTCACATCTCAAACGCTCAATATACTCATCTAAACTCTTATTATATACTTGGATGTCATCAAAATAAATTTTCACAAATTTGCATATGAATGCACGTAACACATGGTTAATTAATTTCATGAAGGTACTAGGTGCATTAGTAAGTTCAAATAACCCATATTTAATTTTAAAAACAGTTTCTTACTTATTTTCTTCTTTCATTCTAATTTAGTAACGTCCACTTTTAAGATCTATTTTACTAAAAATACATGATCTATGCAATTCATCAAGCATTTCATCTAACCTAGGTATTGGATGATGATGCTTTATCGTTATATTGTTGACTGCCCTGCAATCAATACACATTATCCACGTTCCATTCTTTTTAGGCACAAGTAGCATTGGCACCGCACATGGACTATACTCTCCTTCATGTACCATTTGCTCATCAACTCCTCAACTTACCTTTGAAACTCATTTCTCCTTGGCATTACTTCTATGAACTGGTCGGTTTGAAATAACAGCTCTACGTATAAAATCAATGTGATTTTCAATGCCTCGAATGAGTGATAAACCACTAGGCATGTCCTCAGGGAACATGACTTCAAATTCTTGCAATAAAAAAATAGCAAAACTAGGGGAATGGTTGGTTAGTTTCCTCGTGATTAAGGAGTGATTCCTTGTAAACCAGCAATATCAAAGGCTGGTTTTCCACGAAAACCCTCTTAATTTTACTTTCTTTTGCAAAAAAGCTAACTTTTGACTTTTCTTTTCTTTGCTTGCTCTCTTTCTTTTCTCTCGTCGCTCTACACTTTTTTCTTTATTTTTTGCCTCCTCTCTATTTTCTCCTATACTCTCTTTTTCTTGAGGTTTCAGTTTCACTCTTGTTTTGTTGGTCATTTTATTCTCTTCCTCACCTTTTAACTTTAATTGATCGTCAGAGACCTGGTTTGGTATTAACGGAACAAGATAAACTAATTTTCCATTTTTGACAAAGTTGTTCCTATTTTTAAACCGATCATGTTCATACTACTATGGCCTTTCCAACAAAATAAAACCCCAAGAAAGCTAAAATTAGAGTTATATAATCTTGACCCAATGATTTCTTGAACTAAGAACCAAGGCTTAAAGAGTTGAACGCAACAATGATTGAAAATCTTTGATAAGTTCGGATTAGTTCAACTAAGAACAAAATATGAAAGCAAAATCTCTTAAATAATGTCCATTTTTCTACTATGAATGAAGTCACATATATATAGGCAATAACAAAGAAACTCTAAAATCGTAAAAACAACAAGAAAACATCAAACAAATAGAGTTCTAAACGAAAAAAGAAAAATTAAACCGCCTTCAAATTTTTGTATTGTTCAAATGACTTGGCTACGAGTTGAAATTTTGCCTTCGTGCGTGTGCAACCTATTTTGCCTTCACACATGCATCACTTTCTAGCTACCCTCCAGGCTCTATTTCTTCTAACTTAGCTTGAATTAAGCCCTTGTTTGGCCTCATTAACTTAAATTTATCTCTCTTTTTATCAACCACAGATTCTTCAATAAAATAATATTGCACATAAACCTAAAAAATTTTCTTCTTTTTTAACCACACATTCTAAAAAATAAAATAAAAATATTGTTCTTCTCATTATAAATTGAAATAATGGAGCCCAAACAGGGGCTAAGTGCACTAAGGTTGGTTCTTTTTTCATGCCCATCATAAAACTGTGTATTGTTCGTTGCACTCGAACTCTTGGCCACGTAGCTTGGACAAGTCTTTGCATGGCTTCCTTGGTCCTCTTTACTCTTGATCTTTTCGTTGGTCCATCTTTAACATGTAATGCATTCTTGTTAGCTTGCCTTCCATGATTATCATCATAGCCTGATCAAAGTTCGGGTAAATCGGCGGTTTTTGATTAAAAAAATTGACTGATTGACTAGTTTTGATCGGACATCAAAAAATTTTCCTTTTACATTTCAGGGTCCAAAAAAATTGAACCGTGAACCTCAACTAACAAGAACAACAATCAAACCATTGGAACAAACAACATTTTGTTGTCTCATTTGTTTAATAAGCTATATCGAACTCATGAATAATTTACCATTTTCTAAAAGTATTTTGACAAAAAATTATAGTTCAATATTTTACTTCATTTTGTAATACCAAATTATTATTTTATAGACTTAGCCCTTGTTTGAAACCTATTCTTTAAAAAAATCATTTTTTTCCCAAATTCATTTTCAATCTAACATTTTCCCAATAAAATAATTTTACATGTAAATCCAAAACTTTTCCTTTTAAGCCACGCATCTTCCAAAATATCATGATTACAAAATCAATTTTTCCAAAATATGGGGATCAAACAAACCTTATTATATATAAAAATATTATTTTTAGGCCGATAATTGAAAACAGAGATTTTAGCTGGATTAATTGAAATGTCTTGGGGAAAATAATGAACCCCTTGTAACCATAGGAAGGAACACTTTCTTAGGTTTAGCATACAATTTCATAGAACTAAGAGTAAGAAAGACCTATCTATGGTGATCCAAGTGTGCCTCTCGAGACCAACTATATATTAAGATATCATCAAAATAGACCACAAGAAATTTCCCAATGAAAAATCACAAGACACAGTTCATGACCTTCATTAAAGTACTAGGCGCATTAGACATTCCAAAGGCATAACTAATCACTTGTACAAACCATTCTGAGTTTTAAATATCATTTTCCATTCATCTCTTATCTAAACCTAATTTGATGATCATCACTCTTATCAATTTTAGAAGACCACAAAGTTCCTTCCATGTCATCCAGCATGTCCTCAATGCGCACAATAAGAAATTGATAACATTGATTTTGTCGATGTGCCGATTATCGATACACATATGCTAGGAGCTATCTTTCTTAGAGGTAAGACGGGGACCACACAAGGACTAATGTTGTGACGAAAAAGCTTTTATCTAGTAAAGCCTCAATTTGCTTATTTAGCTCAACTCACTTTGTGGGTTTCATCCTATAGTGGGGATGATTAGGTACCAAGGATTGGATTGATAGCGTGTTGAATATCTCGCATAGGAGGGAGCTCATTAGCTAGGTGAGCATGGGTGATATTGCTAAACTCCTATAGAAAAGGAGTGACCTCAAGTGAAAGGCCAATGTATGCATCAGAAGAAGATTGTGAACAAGCTTTGGCAACCAAAGAAAACATCAGCCGTGTGTCGTGAGTCGTGACCTTTACGAATCATGCTAGAGCACGGGTTTTGTCTTGGCATTGATTTCCTTAAGTTAGATGGCTTGGCTGAAAGAAGGCTAATAAGCTTGCTGTTATAGACAATCTGAAAAGTGTTGTCACACCCAAGATGCTTAACATTGTGATGGTAAAGTGAGGGACATTCCAAAAGGACGTGAGCATCATTATTTGGTAGGATATCACAATAAATGTTTTTTGATTGAACTGGCCAAACTTAAGGGGCATAAAATAGCAATAAGTGATGGGTAATGAAGTCTAATCAACCCAAGCCACCAACTGAGTTAAAAGGGCTTATTTGATTTAATTCCCGAATGAGTTACTATGTAGATAAATTTTTTATATGTATATATATTATATACGTAAGCACATGTAGTGAAAACCGAACTTGGACACAACTGTTATTTAGACGACATTCATGGTACTACCCCTATCAATAACCAACTTACAAGAGCGAGAATTGCATGGGATGTAAGCATGGAATATAGAGGTTTGTAAGAATCGAAGTCAACATGGAGATGATGCATCTCATAATGGAGACAACAACCCCTTTATTTTCATAACCCTCATTAGAATGATCATCAAGGTTGATTGTAAAACACTCGTTCTCAAAGTCAGAAACAGTAGTTCTTGATCAACAGCGAGGATGTGATTGGGATACTAAGAGGCAATATGGCCTTGATTATGACAATTATGACACATTCGAAGAAAGGGGCTAGAGATAGCGGAAAATGCAAGCTGGAGTCACGGGCGAAGGCATGTAAATTTTGATCTTGACCCAATAAACATGTATGATTGGGTTGATACTGGGCAACTACTAGGAGCGATGAATTAGGATGGGATTGGCGAAGGTCAACAAAAGTAAAAGGACCATGCCCCACTCAGGCGGTCTGAAAGTTCCGCTCATATTCGAGGGCCTTAGAGAAGCACATTCTAAGGAGTCAGGGTTGAGTACTCGAACCTGATGTTTGAGGTCAGGCCACATGCCATTAAGAAATCTAGTGACAATTACTTCATCGGGCAAAGCTACAACGGTACAACTCAAAATGGGTTATGTACTAAAACATGGTCAAGGTTTTGTCTATAGTCAAGAAGATGCTCTAAGACATAAGAGATCGATGGTAAGACGAGATGTACTTCTCAGTCAGCTTTGCTTTCATTTTCCCACTCAGTGATATGATGTCCTATGCATTCGAGTGCACGTAACTGTCTGTCAATGGCATTTAGTAGATTTGAAAAGTTTCATTTTGGCGAACGAATACGCTAGTAGTAAGACATTTGGTACCAAACGAAGTACTCTTCGATAGAATCTAGCCAGTCAAGAAAGGTTTCGGGGTGTAGGTGACTATCAATTCAAAAGCATCTACCTTAACTTCGCGAAGTAAAGTCATCAACAAGGTCCCTATGTTGTTCATAATGTGGGAAGGGGGGTCATGGCGAGTAGGATTATTATTGATAAACGGGTCAAGATGTTCTGGATTGTGGATGTAGTGCCTAGGACCAAGATTGCATGGGTTAGGTACTATGCCTCCAGCTCCTGAATGGATTTCTATGAACTTGACAAATAGTATAGTGTATATTTTGACTTACGATAAAGGATTCAATCAAATCATTTGTAAGATGTTTTCTCGGATTTCAAGATGATTGTTCGACTTGTTCTCTTAGGTGGTGGATAAGAACTTCAAATTCAGCTAAATCAAATTTCACCGTCGTGTCGGTCTAAAAATTGGCAACATGTGAGAGGGCATCATGAGATTGTTCAAGGTTTTTTAAGATTCATTTTTACCGTAGAGTAGTTCAGTGACGGGGAAAATAATTTTATGTGGTTAGATTAGCAACGTATTTAGGATATTTTTGTATTTGTGATGATTATGTATTTGAATGTTTTTCTATTATTAGTTTTTTGGAATTAAAATGAAATTCAACTTAGAAGCGAGAACACTTATATAATAGTGAAGTTTTCATAAAGCAAAAGTAAACCCTTTGCAACACGAGAGCTAACCAGGAACGACAATGGCGTCTTGCGGAGTGATAGCTGGCGTGAGTGCCAACGGAAGCATGAGTAGACTTGTAGCACTTGTGGGTTTTTTGAAATGTGTGGATAAAAAGTAGCTTGAGTGTTTATAAATAGTTAATAAAACATGAGCCAAACATCTGCTTAATTTGATATATATGGACTATCATAAATCTTGTTGAGTAAACATTATAGTTTTTATTTTTTAAAGAAAAAGAACAAATATTCCTGTTATACAAGCTTCTGGCATTTAAAAGTTGTCATTAATCTGATTTGATACTGTTATGGATATTTAACATTGTTATCATGTATGCCCTGAACTTAGATTTTGCTATCTAGTAAATATTTTCTATTAAATTTAATATGTCATTTGGCAAATCCTTTTATGGTGTCTCTCTCAGGATGATATACTACCCAAGTTGATGACTTCCACTGGCTCCTATGAGGATCTTTTCAGAAAGGAGATTTCAAAGTATGATCACATTTGTCAAGAAATCGCTCAAAATCTTGTGGCACAAGAACAACTGCTGATGCAAATTCAGGTATCTATTTTAGTTTCTCATGTGAAGGATTTCATTTCCCAGCTGCATTCTCTAATGAAAACGGTCATCTACATTAAACTTTTATTTGATGTCGGCATGTCTGGTTAAATGTTTTGGTATGTGACATCATTTTTTCTGTTATATTTCAAATAGTAATTCTGGACTTCAATGCCAAATATAATAACAAGGTTACCTTCTCTATAATCTGAACCATTTTTTTGAATCTGATTTTGCATTTAAAAGGGAATAAAGGTTTGAGACTTGGAAGGATATTGATGCTAATGAAAGATTGCGGTTAAATTGCTTTTTTGGGGTACGGACACGAGCGATAAAATTACCAGGTTTACAAGTTAGGAGATCAAAATTTTGTAATAGCACGATAAGAAGTTGTACAACATGGAAAATATAAGCCTTGTTTGGTGGCTGGAATGGCCTAGAATGTAAAGGTTGTTTAACCCAGGATACAGTTCTAGCCAAACAGAAGACAGGAAACTCCTTTCCCAGCGGTTGATTTGATTGTATAAGTATGAAAGAAATAAGGAATGTATGTGACATCACCATGACTACCACCCTCTTCTCTAGATTTACACAACAAAATCATCCAAAATAACCAATAAAGAAGATCAAAATATCAACTATCAAAAACCACCAAGGCACTCTAAGATCCTTTCTCAAACCTGCTCCCATTTTGAGTCCAGAGATAGATAAATAGATATATCCCATTGCATTAAATCATAAGTTTTTTTTACCGACTCATTCTTACATGAATTGCTGAAAATAAAAAGTTCTGTTTTAGGATAAAGTTACTAATCAAGAAAAAAAAAATGATAATTCTTGAATGATGAGATCATTTCAGAAGTACGTCTATTTATAAGAAATCCTGTCTACACAAAATTAATCCGTGAAGATGCATCCTGTTGATTTTAAATCAATTGATGAAATTAACAATAGGGTTGCCATCACAATTATAACAACATTAAATGCACGTTTTGCTATAAATCAGTTTTGAAGGTAACCGAAGATTGAGAGGTGTTTTGGGGTGGCAGACTGCAAAAGGTGAGAAAGGGCTCGGGTTTTTGCAGATGATGGGGAAGGTGATGGGATGTGATGCTGTGATGGAGATAGTTTTGTTTGTGTGTACATAGATGGTGTCTTTGGGTGGTGGGTGCAATAAGGGATTTGGTCAGCAGACGGTCTTGAAAGAGAGAGGACATTTAGGGGCTATGATGCTTGGACTTGGGTATGGGTACATCTAAGTATTGGATCTTTCTTTTCTAAAATTTAGAATACGAGAACATGATTAAAAAGAGTCCAAATTTTGGACACGGGTGCATGAATATGTCTTTGAAACTACAATTTTTTCCCCAAAAATTCACATGTAAAAAGTTAACTTCAATTTGTTATCTTATTTGTTTTTTTATTCTAAATTTCAATTTAGAACAAAAATAAATTGTTCTAGAATTTATTAAAAAAATCTTCTTTAGTTTTTAGCTTTTCGTGTAAACATTTTAAAAAATAAAAAAACTAAAATTAATCAAAAATATTTAATACAAAATTGAACTAGAAAGAAATCTAGGCTATAAGCTTTTGATGCCAACATTTTTTCATTTTTATTGTTATGATATTATTAGTTTAATTTTCAAAATTTCGAGTAGTATAAGCCCCTGTTTGACACCCATTTTTTTTCTCATTCTATTTCTCTTTCTTCATTTCAACCACACATTATATTAATAAAATAATATTACACAAACCCAAAAATTCTCCTCACTTTTTAACCACACAATCTTCCATCAATCACTATTCCAAAAATTATTTTTCAAACAAAATGGGTGTCAAACAAGGGCTAAATTTCATGAGTTAGAAAAAAAAAAATCCCAGAAAATGCTATTAAATCAAGCAATATAAAAAAAATGCTATTATTTGATTACTTCTATTTTTTCAAGTTTTGAAAAAATATTAATTCTAGAAAATGCTATTAAATTGTTCTAAAACATTTAATTATTTTGATTTTATAATTATCTGTCAATTATTTTGGCCAAAAAAATCACATTTAAAATTTTTAAAAATTTTTGTAACAATATTTACCATTTTTTAAAAATATCTAGATTAAAAGAACCAAAAACCGTATTTAAGAAATAATAAACCTAATGGGAGGTTTTTGTAATTTGCTCTCTTTTAAACCCAGTGGGTACAAAGCAACAGTGGTCCAGTGGATAACATTAAAAAAAATAAAAAATAAAACAAAACTAGAGGCCCAAAATTAAAAATAAAAAAGGGCTCAAGTCCAACAAACTCTTTCCTCCTTCCCTAATCCCTTCAAGCTTCACGGTCGTATGCACTCTGCAACAATGGCATCATCCAAGTTCCAAAAAGTTCCGCCCCTAGCCGTGTCTTGTTGAAAATTTCAATGTCTGCCCATATTTCTTACCCGTGTCGTGTTGTGTCAACACGGGTATGCCGGCCAGGAAGAAGAGTCCAAGCATCACAGTTTGGGGGCAAAGTTAGGTAAATGGTTTTGTTTCCAGGTTAACTTAGAGATGAGTTTCTTTAGTTCAGCTTAAAAGAGGTACATGTGTAGGGCTTTCCTGCAAAGGCCATTCTATATAATAGGCTTCATTCACTGTTTTGGTTGTGTGCTAGTGTGCATGCGCTGATGCACGTTTTTTCAGCTTAAAACATAGGATGTATCGTGGTAAGTTTGCACATATTTTGTCTGCTTTCCAGTGTTCTTTCTTTTGCTTACTTGCCTTCTGTGTTAATTGAAGAGCTGTACATGTCACTGAGATTTTTTGTCTTAACATGCTCTTTATCTGTACAGGCTCAAAATGATCAGTTTGCTGCTATCTTTAATCTGGAAGATTATAAAGGTATGTCTTGGTACATGAGATTTGTTTAGAGAAATATTGCTTTAAATGCATATCATAAATGTCTACTTGGTATATTTGTTGCTTCGTACCCATAGATGCATTTAGTAATTGTTTTTGTAGTCAATTCCGTTGAAATATTGTTTGTGATAATCTTTCTTTAGTGTTAAAATGCCTTGTGTATGTCACTGTTGATACATGTATTTTGACTTGACTTATTTTATCTTTCGAATAATTCTTTTGTATGGACTTAATTTGGTAGCTGTTTGCAGTACTCTTGACAGAGTCATGCTTTTCATATTGCGACAATTGAAGTTCTGATCCTTGCAGTCTTGAATGATTCATATTGCGACAATTGAAGTTCTGATCCTTGCAGTCTCGAACAATCATTAAGTGGCTTACATGAGATTTGGCTACAGTAATGATGCTTTCTGTATGCATTCTGCATGTTTGTCTTTTCCATGTTCTTTCCTAGCTCCCGTTCCATGCAATTAAAATGAATATTTTCATTATTGATTTAAGCTAAACACGACGAGCAAACATAACAAGTTAACACTTACGGACTAAAATAAAATGGCTCTTCAATCTGACGTTGTTGACTTTTTGTTGTGTTGACTTGAAACATTCATTCCACTGCTGATGCTTCCAATCTGTATTTATGTAAAATATGCTTTATGTTGACATCCCTACCAATTTTCAGCATCTCGTGAGAGGAGCTATAAGCAGATTGAGGCTGCCATAGCAAAATTCCAAGAAATCAAGGAGAACATCAATGAAGGATTGAAATTTTATGTTACTCTTCAGGTACAAAAATTCTGTTGTAGGTAGACCAGTTTATATTGGGGAATAATTGGTAGCCTTAGTTGAACTGGCAATGCACTGGTAATTGAATATGAAAACAACTCTATGATGTGCATTTAAGGGAGGTTAAGAAGATAAAAGAAAGCATCAAAGTAAATTAGTTAAGATGTTGACTAGTCCCGAGTCTCAAAATTACTGCCGTCTTTTCAGTGGCTAAGGTAAACTTGAGTGTCTCTCTCTCTCTCTCTCTCTCTCTCTCTCACACACACACACACACACACACACACAAACAGAGTGTGGTGAGGCGGGGTTGGTGAAATAGCTCATCTCTTGCTTGTCAGTGGCAAGGGTCACCTATAGCATTAGACTGAGAAGTTGAACTCGTAGGGGTGTGCAGTGCGGCTATTGCGGTGCAACTTCCTTGATTTGATATTTGATCATGTTTACCTTTTCTGAATAAAATCCGAAGTCTGTTACATTCCAAGGTTTCTAGATTTTTATCATGTAGGAAATTTATTACTACTTTCCTTTTCTGTGAAACAGGATGCAATCAATATTGTAAAGCAGCAGTGCAGCGATTTTGTGATGACTAGAAACATTCAGTGTCGAGAAATGATAGATGATGTTCAGAGGCAAATTTCAGGTCTTAGTTTTCAGGACGGAAAAAGTTCTGGTGGTTACACTTATCCCTCTGTTGGGCAGCCTCATCAGGTTCAAAGATCCAATTCTTCACAAACAGCAGAGCCTGGGAACGTTCCGAATTCATCTCATCCCCAAACCCAAACCTACCAGCCACTTCAGCAGTCGACAATGCCTGCATATTCTCATGCTCCTCCCCCTTACGTTTCTCAGCAACCTACACCAATGCCACAACAGTCGGCACCTCCCTATCACATGCCTGGTTCAGGTCATCCATACCCACCTCCACAACACCAGCAACCAGCTGTGAGTCACGATTATGGCCAACCCGCATATCCTGGATGGAGAGGCCCATACTATAATGCACCTGCTCAGCAACCTGGATCTGTGCCCCGCCCTCCTTACACCGTTCAGTCTCCATATCCGCCTCCCCACCAGAGTGGCTACTATAGACAATGAGTTTTCCCATTCGTTGTATCTAATATATCATATATTTTGATTTGTGTAATCTTCCTCTTTTTTCCCTTGGTCCATTAGGATGGATTTGATATTTTCAGCTTTCCTAATCTAGACCGTATTATGAATTGGTTGCATTATGGTATGCTACTTGCTTGGCTTATGGCCAACTATCAACTTCTACTGTATACAACTTTAAAGCTTATTGTGTTTGAAGCAATCTTAATATTAATATTATTATTTTTTTAAAAAAAGTCGTTTTTGATAGTCTCTTGTTGGAAAGTAATGAAGTTTCGATGTATACACAAAGTCGAAAGAGCATAATAGCTGAGTAGATGGATTGTAAAATATTCCTACGTTCAATATTTAATTATTTATAAGTAAACATTGGATGATTGAAACTTAATTTTCACTTAATATATTTCAATAAAGCTGTTTGTTCAGCTTTTAAATGTTGTACAATATACAGCTATCTCACATAAGGTGGGTGCCATGATCTTGGGCCTCACCATACATGTGAGAGGGATGTAAGGTATGCTGTATAAAAATGCTGTACATGTAGCAAGTTTGAATATATTTCACTTTTATAGGTTCGGTTGTTCTACATGTACATCTTTGTAAGTGTATATATGTGTGTGAGAGAGAAACAGAGAGATATATGATTGATCAGAATTTTTTCAACCAAATAAAAAAAATACTTCTTCACTCTCTTCTTGACACTTCATCTATCTGTAGAAGTTTCTGTAACTTATTAATATACAAGTAACATTATTCTTATAAGTATACTTATAAGATGGAAAGAGAGCAGGTATTATATGATGATGAATGTTGTTGTGATGTATAGAAGATGTCTTTGGATAGAGAATGATTTTCTTCCTGAGCAATTTCTCCTAGTTGGATAAAATATCCATTTTCTCTAGTACATAGAAATATGGTCATCTTTTATAAATTTGACGATATAGCCACTTTTGAAATAAATAGACTGAAATACCTTTACAAAGATACCAAATTTCAATCTAAATCCTGAAGGCCATTTCTTTTCTCTCGTCTAGGACATTTCTTGTTTCTTTTTTTTTTTTTTCCCAAAAAAAAGAAGTTCATCACTGTTGAATCTTGTCCACATTTATTTTGTTAGTAGGCGCACTTGTTTTTGTACCAGAAAAAGAAATTCTATTTTAGAATAAGCTTTATGGGTTTTTTTTTTCCTCTTTTTTATTTATTACATGGATTTCATCTAATTTTTGTTTACATTAGTGCAAATTTTTTTAACATTGAAGTCTTTATGTTACAAATGTTAAAAAATGTAAGTTTCATATGAACCACTTGTTTGTGGGCTTTTCGAAGTCCTCAGTTACTTTTTTAATCCTGTGTTCCTTCGTATTGTGGGCATTTTGCTGTGTGAATAGAATTGATGTTGAGTGGCTATTAACAATTTGTTGACTAGTATTTTGGACATTTTGGACTTGTGAGAATCACATTAATGTTGGGTTGAGATTTACATTTGGGGGTTTCAATGACCTCTACATTGTATGAATGTAGCTTAACCAAACAATATTATTGGAGAACCATCGAATTCAACAATTGATAGATGAATTTTGACAAAAGGGTATATGTAATGTTTTGTATCCATAAGTTTCCGGTTTGTAACGGTAATTACATTGGCATGACGAATTTTGTAAATACACTACATTTTAATTGCATAAATATCTGTTTTATTTCTGATGTCCTCAATTTTTTTTTTTTTAATGTTGAGTGACTATTGAACAATTTGTTGACTGGTATTGTGGGCATTTACTTGTTGAGAATCTCATTGATGTTGGGTCAAGATTTATATTTGGGGGTTTTGACCATATCTATATACAACGTTAATACGAATCTAGCTTAACAATACAATATTGTTGAACCATCGAATTCAATAGTTGACACACGTACAATTGAGAGATGAATTGTAGAAATTGACAACTAAATTGTAAGATTAAACATTTGAATGGTAGAAATAGACCGTTTTTGAAAATCACCAAAAGCTCTTATTGGCCTAGGCTTTCTAATACATAAATAGCTTGACTCAAGGATCCGTTTGATAGTCAATGGTGGAAAGGAATTTCAATTTCATATTAGTTGGAAAATAAAAACCTACCAAACTCATAGGAATTCGTTTTTCATGAAAATAAAGAAAATGTAGATTAAAAAAGTTGTATATCAGAATTCGGTTTCAATTTCCACGTTGCAATCAAATGGCCAAAGTAAAATTCGTTTTCCTCGAATGTGACATTTTTCATGAAATTCATTACAATCAAACATGACCTCAGTGTTTTCAATAAAGATAAATACATGTACAACTTGGCTTCTCTTGACCTTATTGTATTACTTTCAAAACTTGTGCACCAAACCAATCAAAGAGTACTATAAAACAGTGACTAGGTGACCATTTTGACAGAAGGGTATATGTGACATTTTGTATCAAATCGTTGTCATTTTTATAAGGGCAATATATTGGCATCACGAATTTATTTAGATACACCACATTTTAGCTACTTTAATGTTCGTTATAATATTATGTCCTCAATTTTATTTATTTTTTGATGTTGAGTGGCTATTGAACAATTTTGTTGACTGGTATTATGGGTATTTTGGACTTGAGAATCACATAGATGTTGGGTCAAAATTTATATTTGGGTTTTCGACCATATCTATATATAACATTATTATGAATCTAGCTTAACAATACAATACTGTTGGCTCCAACTATCGAATTCAATAGTTGATAGACTTAATAGTGACTACACAAAGAAATGACTTCTTTTGACAAAAGGATATATGTGACATTTTGTATCCAAAGTTGGGCATTTTTATAAAGATAACTATTGGTGCCACACATTTTTATACATACATCACATTTTAATTGCATTAATGTCCATTCTATTTATTATGTCCTCAATTTTATTTATTTTTCATTTTTTTTATTGCATCCTTACATTTTAACATAACATTAATAAGAAGAATTTGATTCTCCAAGTTCTTCAGAGTTGTTTTGACACTCGGCATCTCAATTCATTCAGTTCTTAGTACTTCAATCGCTGAACAGCGAATTGAGCTACTGCTTCTTCCCATTAACCTTGGTTGTTGCACCTAGAGTAGTCCGAGTTATTTTTCCATTCCAGATTGTAGCTGTATGAGTAGGGACAAAAACTCTGTGTGACTGCTGGTTTTCATAATTCTTCTAAGAGCAAGTCATCCTTATTAACAATCGATGGAGGAAAAGTAATCTCCCGGGCAAGACAAGTTATCCACATCAATTTCGTCAAGTGATATCCCGCCATTATAGCTTGTTGCTGTAAGTGTTATGCCCTAGGTCCAATCAACTTTGGACATAAACACTTTGAATATATATAATCAATGCATATATATGGCAATATCTATTATTTAATTGAATTAATATTCTAATAAATTAAATAATAGAATCCGTAGATTCAAGTCTTGGTGATTTGTTAATCACAAGGAGTTGTGATTGTGAGATACAAATTACATATGACTGAATCTTAAATCGTCCGTGGTCGAGGTAATAACGAGATACGGATATTGTTATTACGGATAGACTATCGCGTGTGGCATTCTTACTTGTGAAGTAAGTAGCTGATCTCACAAGCTAAAGTGTGGTGACATTTGAATGAACACGTGGATGTTTTTGTTATAGAACAAAACATTGGAGACCCGCTGAGAGATTCCACATGGATAACTATCTAAGTGTTAGTGGTTAATCTCTAACGTTCGGTAGTGGAATTGGTCCTTTGACTTGAGGTCATCATAGTACCTTACATGAAGGCAGACATACTTTGGTGGTGTTGGATGTTGCTCACAAGGGTCGCTAATACAAAGATTGTTCGGGTATGTCAAGAATCATATGAAGGTTGTGAATGATCAATAAAGGATTCGTCACTCTTAGATAGTAAGAGATTATGATCTACATTTTATCCGATTAAGTTGATAATGAAATCCTTGGCCAAGGTGAACTCATAAGTCGGAAAAGAGTTTTCGACGTATATTGACTTAACAAAGTAGGATAAAAATATGATCGATAATTGAGATTGACACATATCCATATCTCATAATTGATCGGATCATATTGACGAAAGGATTATAGTTTCACGGTAAACGAACAAGTTTGGTTTTGTCATGCTACGTGATATTTCCCGTCACATGTATTGCCCTCGATACATTGCTAGATGTCAATGCGGGACAACGAAAATGAATTAGTGATAAATTAAAAGGGACGTTTTAATTTATTGATTTTGATTAGATCAAAATAATAATTCACGTCGTTTCGCATCGTGATCGGGAACCTAATGGGTCACACACAAAAGAGAATCAGAAGAATGAGATTTACCAATTAATTAATTGACAAGTGTTGGATAATTAATTAATTGGGTTGTTTATTAATAGGCCCGAATTAATTAATTGGATTAATTAATTCATGGACCAGATTTAATTAATTTGATTAATTAAATCTTGGACCGGGTTAAGTTTAATAGATGGGCCGAGCCCATCTGGACTTATATTAATAAGCTGTTAGGGTTTGAAAACTGTAGAGAATTTTATTATTCTTGCTAGCACAAGAAAAGAAAACCCTAGCCGTCATTCTTATTCTCTGTGTGGATCACCATTGGAGGCTGGACAATTGGACAGCTTGGATTGCAGATCGTGATCATTGGAGTTCAAGAAAAAGCAAAAGAGTTTGTGGAATTCATCAAAGGTATCATTCTCATCACAGTTTCTATCTAAACACATTGCAGATCCTCGTTTGGGAATTGAAAATTGTTTAATTTCCGCTGTGCATGTTAAGTAAATTCCCAACAGTGGTATCAGAGCCTACTTTGTGTTTGTTAGAAATTGTTTTGCATCATATAACAATCAAAAGTTGATTGTTATTATTTTTCTTGTTTCTAGCTTTTAAAGAAAATTGATTTCTGATTCTAAATTTGATTTGGAAACAAAAATTAATTTTGATTTAAAAAAAAAAAAAAATTTGGGTCGAAGGTGGCGTCGCCGGCGGCAACACCGCCCGCACGGACCACTGCAATGAAGAAGGGCGCTGAGCGCGCGATCATCGAGCGGCGACTCGCTGAAAGCAACGGCGATTGTCGCGCGCGATTGTGAGCTCTACGATCGTTGCAGCGATCAGCTAACAAATGAGAAGCGACAATCGCATGCGCGATTGTCGCCATTGCTGATCTGCGGCATAGCTGTTTAAGTCGGCAACAACAGCGAACATCGTCTTTGCGCCGTCGGCGACGTCCTCCTGAGTATGTTTTCGTTGTAGCCAAGAAAAAAAAAAAAAAAAGTAAGGTTTTAGGGTTTTTCAGACGGGTGAGAGGGTGGAGGCGGGGGCCTCTTGTGCAATTTTCGAAATTTTAGGCCCCCGCCTGCAATAATGGATAAAGGGTTAAGTTTGCAATTTTTTAAATGAAGGACCGTCTTGCAATTTTCGAAATTGAAGGGGTTTGTTTTTAATTTGGAACTTGGGTCAATTTACAATTTTCAAAATAGTTTTGAATTGAAATATTAAAATGATTTTAAACTTGAATTTCAAATGGGTTTGACCTAAAATTTTAATATTGACCCGTTTAAAATTTTATTTCAAAATCGACGACTTTTATATTTTCGTTAAAATTGGATTTTAACTTAAATATTAAACTTTGACCCTAAATTGAATTTTATTTTATTTAGGAGTTTTATCCTAAATTAAAATGTTAATTCATTTTTTTAAATTAGAGTTGGACTTTAATTTAATATTTAATTAAAATTTGATTTTAATTAAATTATCCACCCTAGTATATTGTTGAAATTGGAGTTGGACTCTAATTTGACATTTAATTGAAATTTAATTTTAATTAAATTGTCTCGCCCTAAATATTTCTTAAAAATTAGAGTTGGACTCTAATTTAGTATTTAATTAAGATTTGATTTTAATTAAATATGTTCGCCCTAATATTTTAGAATTAGAGTTTGACTCTTATTTTGTATTTAATTAAAATTTGATTTTCATTAAATTCAACCATATTAATTTGATTATAATTAGAGTTGAACTTTAATTTGACATTTAATTAAAATTTGATTTTAATTAAATTGTCTTACCCTAAAATCTTATTGGAATTAGAGTTGGACTCTAATTTGGTATTTAATTAAAATTTGATTTTAATTAAATAGTCCCGCCCTATAATTGTAGAATTAGAGTTGGACTCTAATTTGATATTTAATTGAAATTTGATTTTAATTAAATAAGTCCGCTAATTAAATTAATTAATTAATTTGATTAATTAATTATTTAATTGTTCCGATCCATTTTTCTAAATTAGTTTAGACGACTTTAATTGCTAGAAACTTGAAACATGTTTGCATATAATATTAGATATTATATAGGAATGCATTTATATGATGAATGTTTTATTAGTGGATGATTATGGACTCGACCATGTGGATGTGTTGAATGGTTAGTTTTATTCTTGTTGTTTTATGGGCCTGCGAGCTCTTATTTATTTTGGACCTGCGAGTCCGTTATTATTATTATGGGCCTGCGTGTCCAATATTATTTAGGCATGCTTGCCAACTAGTATAGGATACAAGTTGCAGCTGGACTAATTGAAGATACAAGAAGAGGAGGAGACCCATAGAGATGGAGCATTGTATGAATCAATGCTATACCCCCTAGGAACTGACCGACTAGTCTTCCTTATGGCTCGGGAAGACTAGATAGTATAAGTCCATAATCGTCCACACTATTATATGTATGTTTATTTGCATGTTAGATGTATAATAAAATATATATAATTATTATGATGAGACCTTTTGCATGCAAAACCCCTCGTTAAAAAAATATTAAGTCAATTTGTTATTTGCCTTCCATCATTATAGTGAAAAACGAGAATCCTAAATCAATCTTAGCTTGTTGAGTACACTCAAGGCTGGTCCATTAGGGATATGTTTGACACTACGAAATATTAGATATTTCTGAATGATGGGTTTGACTTAACTAATATTTATCTTTTGTTGAGTACACTCAAGAAGATAAATTTTAGAGGCATGTTAAAATATTAAGTCATATTTATGTTCGCCTTCCTTCATTATAGTGAAAAACGAGAGTCCTAAATCGATTTTAGCTTGTTGAGTACACTCAAGGCTGGTCTATTAGGGATATGTTTGACACTATGAAATATTAGATATTTCTGAATGATGGGTTTGATTTAACTAATATTTATCTCTTGTTGAGTACACTCAAGGAGATGAATCTTAGAGGCATGTTAAGCTAACACATAAGATGTGTGAAGATAAAGAGTTATTGGCTTAATGATCTGGGAGTTGTATGGAGATACAATTGATAATAGTATCTACCCAAATGTTTTATTAGGGCTTGTTGAGTACACTCAAGGTTTTAATATAACAAATGGGATCCCAGCCCACTGGGAATCAAGTACGGATTCCATAAATTTATGTGAGAGGGTCATAAATTTGAGTTAAACAGTGGGAGCGAAATTAATTTAATAAAAGGCCATGTTAAATTAATTCATGCTTTATATATATTATTTCTTTTACTTTTCGTCGTTTATGTTTATTAAATAATGGGTAACCACATATATATTTGAGAGACATATTGTATGCCAACAACCAAAGTAAATTTTCTTGATTGGCACCGCAATATGAGAATTGTTCTCAGGCATTGAAAATTGGTTGTGTCCTTGAGTAGCCTTTTCTAGAGACACCTGTTGATGACTCGATAAAAGAAGAGATGGCTGCTATAATAAACACAGTGATGACGATAGTACTACAACATATGTGATGTTTGTGACTATGTCACCTGAGTTACAGAGCAACATAAGAGTATAGATGCTAACACATGAATTTTCATCTCAATGTTTTGAATGATGAACAATCATACGAGGAAATATATGATATTTCCCAGCAACTATACCGGTGCATAATGGCAGAAGAATCTTCAGTCGGTGCTCGTGTGCTGAAGATGTAGACTACTTTGAGAAGTTGTCTTGATTGCGTTCAATCATGAACAATGAACTAAGTATAGACTTGGTTCTGCAATCTCTGTCAGAGAGTTATTCATAACTAATTATGAATTTAACATGAATAAACTTGAAGCACGCTCATTGAGATGCTGAACATGCTTAAAACTGTTAAGTCCAACATCTGTGTTTGTAGTGGACAAATCTTAGTCATAAATTTCTATATGGAAGTCTAAAGGATGCTTTAGGAAAGCAACCAAAATGACTAAGATGGTTAAAGCAAATAAGGACAATACCAAATCTGATGATCATTATTATCATTTTGGAATGGTAGATCATTGGAAATGAAATTGCAAGGCTTATATCTACTTCCTTAGTTTCATGGGTATTAGATACTAGATATGGATCTCATATTTGTATAAATATGCAGAAACTAAATAAAAGTAGATCGCTGCAAAAGGGAGAAGTTGACCTACACGTTGAAAATGAGCAAAAGTTGTTGCATTGCCTGTAGAAGCATATTTCTTGCCATTGCCTTTATATTTGATATTAGAATTAGAGAAATGTTAATTTTGTTTTCACCATTACCAAGAGCATTAAATAAATTTCATGTTTTGACATGAATTATTCTAATGTTAAGGACAATTGTTGTTCCTTTTTATCTTGATAAGATCTTAATGGTTATGGTAAATTACAAAATGACATTTATATTCTAAATGTTGAGTGTTCTATAATGAGTATAGAAATTGAAAGGCATAAAAATGATAATCTGAATAACACCTATATCTGGCATTGCAGATTTGGTCACATAAATGAGAATGCAATTCCAAACTTACATAGAGATGTACATTTGGGTCAAATAATTTTGAATCATTTGACAAATGCGAATCATGTCTGTAAGACACAGTGTCCAAATCTCCTTTTACTTGAAAAGGAAAATGATCTGCACAATTATTAGGTCTAATACATAGTGATGTATGTAGATCCATATCAATTAATGTCAGGTGAAGTTTATCTTATCTCATCACATTTACTAATGATCATTTCAGAAATGATCATGTATATTTGATGAAATTCAAGCATGAATCTCTTGAAATGTTCAAGGGATTCAAACTAAAAGTTGATAAACAAATAGGTAAATATATTCTTACACTAAGACTTGTTCGAGGTAAAGAATATCTAAAATGGAGAATTTTAGATTATCTAAAAGAGAATTAGATTCTCATGCAGTGGATTCCTCCACATACATTGCAACATAATGGTGCATCTGAAATGAGGAATAGTACACTATTAGATATAGTGCAATTGAGAACAAGCCATGCAAGCATTCAAAAATCGTTTTGAGATCATGCACTGATTGCCACGTGCTGCACACTAAATCGTGTCCCATCTAAATCGGTTGACAAAAACTTCATACGAGTTATGGAATGGCCCAACATATATCATATGAACGTTTGGGTTGTGACACTTATGTGAAACGCACTGAATCGGATAAGTTTGAGACTAAATCCGATAATTATATATTTGTGGATATCCAAGAGATAATTGGATATCAATTCTATAATCTCGTTGAGAAGAAGATATTCATCTCAAGACATGTCATACTCTTAGAGAAAGTGTTTACTCTAAGAGAGACAGTGGGAGTAGAATAAATCTTGAAAGAGTTCAAGAGTCCACGGATATAATTAACCGAATAGATAAACCTGAGTCTTATCCCACACCAGCTGAGGGACATACTCTTGATCAGGAAGTAGAGACTTCTGAGGACACGTTAGCTCAGTGTAAATCTTGTAGGATCATTTGACCTCCTAGAAGGTACGAATCCATGATTACTAATCAAAGATAATGAACCTACTAATTACATAGAAATAAAGTCAAGTGTTGACTTAAAGAGATGGACTTGTTGTATGTAACCGATGTTTGACCTTGGTCGACTTGTCTAATGGATTAGAACCCATAGGTTGTAAATGAGTTTACAAGAAAATGTCGATATGGATTGAAACAAGCCTCTTGGAGCTGGAATCTTCGATTTGATACAAAAAGTCAAAATGTTTGATTTTATCAAAAATAAATACGAAATGTGCGTTTACAAGAAGATAGTGGGAGTATTGTCGCATTCTTGATATTATATGTATGAGACATATTATAGGAAACGACGGCTCTATATTTCAATTGTTGAAATTATGGTTGTCAAATATTTTCTCCGTGAAGGATGTGGAAGAAGCAAGTTGATCTATAGAGATAGATCTAGAAGATTGCTTAACTCATCCCAATCTATACAGATAAAATCTCGAGAAGATTTTATATGGAGAAAATGAACTGAGAGTTCATGGATAAAATGATGCTAACTTCTAGTCAGACTAGAATAATAGCACATCTCAAATAGAATATTGGTTTACTCTTAAGCGGTGTGTTGGAAATGTTCCAAATAACCGTTGATTCAATAATGGAAGCCTTATACATCATTGCTTTACAAAGCAACAAAAGTTGTGGTCTGGATCAGGAAGTTCATTACTGAACTTAGAGTAGTTCCTAACATTGTTGATCACACGCTTATGCATTGTGATAACAATGGAGCCATCGTGCAAGCGAAGGAACTAAGGTCTCATCAATGATCCAAACATATGTTAAGCAAGCGAGTGTTATCTCATTGGAAAGATAATACAATGAAATGACGTAAATAAAGAACGAATTCCCACAAGTTATTAAATTGCAGATCTACTGACAAAGAGTTGTCGCAGCATAAACATGATCGTCATGTAGACTCTTATGATATAAGATACATAAGTGATTGGATCTAGTGCAAGTGGGAGTTTGTAAGTGTTATGCCCTAGGTCCAATCAACTTTGGACATAAACACTTTGAATATATATAATCAATGCATATATATGGCAATATCTATTATTTAATTGAATTAATATTCTAATAAATTAAATAATAGAATCCGTAGATTCAAGTCTTGGTGATTTGTTAATCACAAGGAGTTGTGATTGTGAGATACAAATTACATATGACTGAATCTTAAATCGTCCGTGGTCGAGGTAATAACGAGATACGGATATTGTTATTACGGATAGACTATCGCGTGTGGCATTCTTACTTGTGAAGTAAGTAGCTGATCTCATAAGCTAAAGTGTGGTGACATTTGAATGAACACGTGGATGTTTTTGTTATAGAACAAAACATTGGAGACCCGCTGAGAGATTCCACATGGATAACTATCTAAGTGTTAGTGGTTAATCTCTAACGTTCGGTAGTGGAATTGGTCCTTTGACTTGAGGTCATCATAGTACCTTACATGAAGGCAGACATACTTTGGTGGTGTTGGATGTTGCTCTGTCAAGGGTCGCTAATACAGCATTGTTCGGGTATGTCAAGAATCATATGAAGGTTGTGAATGATCAATAAAGGATTCGTCACTCTTAGATAGTAAGAGATTATGATCTACATTTTATCCAATTAAGTTAATAATGAAATCCTTGGCCAAGGTGAACTCATAAGTCGGAAAAGAGTTTTCGACGTATATTGACTTAACAAGAGGATAAAAGATATGATCGATAATTGAGATTGACACATATCCATATCTCATAATTGATCGGATCATATTGACGAAAGGATTATAGTTTCACGGTAAACGAACAAGTTTGGTTTTGTCATGCTACGTGATATTTCCCGTCACATGTATCGCCCCGATACATTGCTAGATGTCAACTGGGACAACGAAAATGAATTAGTGATAAATTAAAAGGGACGTTTTAATTTATTGATTTTGATTAGATCAAAATAATAATTCACGTCGTTAGGCATCGTGATCGGGAACCTAATGGGTCACACACAAAAGAGAATCAGAAGAATGAGATTTACCAATTAATTAATTGACAAGTGTTGGATAATTAATTAATTGGGTTGTTTATTAATAGGCCCGAATTAATTAATTGGATTAATTAATTCATGGACCAGATTTAATTAATTTGATTAATTAAATCTTGGACCGGGTTAAGTTTAATAGATGGGCCGAGCCCATCTGGACTTATATTAATAAGCTGTTAGGGTTTGAAATACTGTAGAGAATTTTATTATTCTTGCTAGCACAAGAAAAGAAAACCCTAGCCGTCATTCTTATTCTCTGTGTGGATCACCATTGGAGGCTGGACAATTGGACAGCTTGGATTGCAGATCGTGATCATTGGAGTTCAAGAAAAAGCAAAAGAGTTTGTGGAATTCATCAAAGGTATCATTCTCATCACAGTTTCTATCTAAACACATTGCAGATCCTCGTTTGGGAATTGAAAATTGTTTAATTTCCGCTGTGCATGTTAAGTAAATTCCCAACAGTTGCCTTATGGCAAAATATTCCACGAACATATATTCCTTATGAGTTTCAGGGAAGAAATCACGTGTTGTTGTCGTTTCATTGTTTCTCTTTGTTCTCTATCGGCAAATTGATACCAAGACAAACAAGTAGATAATCTGAAAAGAAAAAAATTAACTAAAGCAAAAAGTAAATAAATAGTCCTCGGTAGCAGTGTCAAAATATTGTTTTCGATTTTATCCCGTAAGTAGGTGTATCGTAAACAAGTAATATAATTATAAGAACATTCGATGAGCGATATCTACTTATTTAGTTTAATTAAAACTCACCTTAATTACATAGAACATAAACAATTAATGATTTTGAGAATGATTTTGATTTTATTTAATTATCTATTAAAATGAGAAATTAAGGATAAGCAATTAATTCTTGGAATTAGTCAAATCACAAAAGACACTAGGATTGCAAATCCACCATTATTAAAATACTTGAACCCTTAACTACACGTTTATGATTTTCTTGCCTAAGGTGAAAATCAATGATCCAATTATAATACCTTCTCTCGAGGCCATTCAATCCTATACATATATGTGAACTTAATTATCTCTAATTAAGTTATAAATTTTTATTTATGTACTAAATCAAAAAGATCATTAAATAACGGTTTCATAGAGCAATAATGATATATCTATCTATTTTAGGACTCTATAATGTTATTTTCATATGTTAATTTTTAGCAAAATCTTTCAAAAGAAACATAAATGACGAACAAATCCTAATGGTGGTCAATCATCCAAAAAAAGTAGGAGAATAATAAACAATCAATCGAAAAACAAAAATTAAACAAAATGAGTAATTAGATCATTAAAGATTAACACTGTTTAATTTTTAATCCTTGCAAGGCTTATTAGGTTTTGAACATAAAAATTAAAATCATTTAAACTTGATAAATTGTTCGTTCTTAAGAGTTTTTAGAATGTTTTGATATGTGTTTTAGTGTTGTGTTATAGGTTAGGTATTATGGTGAAAAGCGCAACTGATAGAGCTTAAAGAAGTCAATGAATGATGAAAGAAATGAACAAGGAGAAAAGAGAACAAAAATGGCAAAAATGAAATTTCAATACACAAACATGGCACTCAGGAGCCACAACCAAGCGCCTAGGCACCACTTGAAGAGCCAAAGAGGAAAACAATTCGAGACGGGGTGATTTAGTGTCACCAGCCGGCAGAAGAAAAGTAGGAAATCGGCGCTAGGCAATTTCACCATTGCGGCGCTTCGCCGTTTCAACTAGGGTTAATTCTTTTAGTTCGATTAAAAACTCGTCTAGGACTTCAAGAATGCATAAATACAACTTTGGAGTAGACTTTTCAACGATACTTTGATGAGGCGAAATCAAGCGATCAAGCAATTGAGCGAAAGCAACAATGAGAAGAGGATTGATTCAAGCTCCGAAAAACAGTTTTTATCTCTTTTCTTCTTTTTGAGATAATCACGACTTTGAGAATTTTTTTGTTCTTCCATTATGAACTAAATCTCTCATCTTGATGTAATCGATATTTGAAACTATGCTTTGATTTTCAATAATTCTTTTTTGAGGCTTTCTTTTAAGTTTATTTGTGTTGTCTATACTTAATACTTTCAATTAATGGACCATTGATTGATTTGTTGTTTAAGATTTGGCACTCAAGAGGGGGAATATTGAATTGATCATAGAATAACACGACCTAAAACCAAATTTAGGAATGATTTTCACTCGGCACTCGAGATAGGGAGTTGAAATATATTAGAGTTCTTGCTTATAAATTTGAAAAATCAATTGGTGATAATTAGAGAATTGAGAAACATAATTGATAATTAGATGAAATCAAAACCCTAGGCTCAACTCATATTGCCTAATCCACAAAACTTGATTTTAATCGTTGATTTAGTCGAACTCTCACGCTAGATTTAGTTAATTACATTGATTTTATAAATTCGATTGTCTAAATAAAGTAAAGACTATTTAATTTATAGTACTTAGTAGAAATTTGATTTTCAATTCCTGTGGATTCGACATCCTGCTTCACGATTTTGTTATAAAATTTGACACCTTACACTTGTGGTATAGTTTGTACCTAACATTTTGTTGAAACTTTCAGCCGATCAACGAATTTTGAATTATTACCCTTTGATCCTGAAATCGAAAAAATATTTTGGAGATTAATGGTTGTAAGAAAAAACGAACTTGAAGCAATTGTAGCAAACTATAGAGAATTACGTCAACGTCATTTTACTGCTTATTAGTTAGAATAATTAGTTACCTAGCTAGTTAGTTCAGTTTGTTAATTTCTGTTATTAGCTCCAAGTCAGTTAAGCATTTCATTTCCTCTATTAATACTGTACCGTTCACTTCTGATAAAGATGATGGGGTATTATCATTCCCTAAATGAATTCACTCTCTGAATTTCTCATGGTATCAGAGCAGGTGTAGATCCTGCCATTTGAAATTCATCTTCTTCTTTATCTTTTCTCAATTCAATAAAAAAAAAATACCAAAAAAAACCAGAAGCACAGATTACCAGAAAACGTGACTTGTTCACTAGATGCTCGACGAAATGTCGGAATGAATGAAAATTGAAGAGATGTTGTTCCTCTTCATCCAAATTGAAATGAAATTGAAGATAGAACTTGTGGAATGGCAGGCTTCTCTGAAGAATTTCTGAAAATATTCCTTCTCGAAGGGAGAAGGAAGATAAACCGAAATTGAAATGGAATTGAAGATCGAACCTGCTAGGATGGCAACTTCTCAGATCTTCGGATTGATTTTATCTTCTAAATGAAGATATGAACAACAAAGTATCTGTGATGATAACACAGGTACTGATGAAGATGATCCAAGGCAGACGAAGTTCTGATGAAGATTTTGAAGTTTTTTTTCTCTGAAACAAAATACTCATTGATTGCATCTCTACTCTCTTCCTCTATGGTTCAAGATGTTCCATCTTGAGGGGGGAGTGTTGGAATATTAAACTCAACTCCAATTCACGTGTGTGCAAACCAGCAGCTCAACATGTAAAACACCAGCTCACCTTCAGCAAACGAGTTCACCAGCAAACCGGTTCCTGCCTACAACAGAATTCAGCTTCTAGTTTCTTCTAGTCTCTTCTTATGTTGGTTAGATTGTTAGTTTGTTAACTTTTCTCTCTATAAATAGAGCTCTTATGCATTGTAATTCTGTTTGTTAGATAATTTGATGAAGTGTTACAAGCTATCAGAGCGGTGACGACTCAGGGCTTGGCGATCATCTTCCTCGATCTACGAAGAAGTTGAAATTGTAACAAAATTGAAATGGCAGAGGGTGATAGGGATGATCCATTCGCGCTGCACAACTCAGACCATCTGGGAATGGCTTTGGTCATAGCGCCACTGACAGGAAAGAATTATCTGGTCTGGAACAGATCTATACGTATAGCCCTAGGGGTGAAAATGAAATTGGGGATAATTGATGGTTCAATTGAAGAGCCAAGTAAAGATTCAACTGATTACGAGAGGTGGAATCGTGTTAATTACATAATAAGCTCCTGGATTTTGAACTCTATCTCAAAGGAGATCGTAGATGCTTTCTTATATACCACCACTGCAGGAGAGCTGTGGACTGAAATTGAAGAGAGGTTTGGTGGGTGCAATGGACCTCAATTATACCAGATCCAGAGGGAAATATCTACTATGACACAGGGAAGCTTGAGTGTTACACAATATTACACAAAGCTTAAAAGGCTTTGGGATGAACTGACTTACCTAATGCCACTGCAGCAATGCACTTGCGGATCAGCAAAGGCAGCCACAGAAATTACTTCGTTTAACAGGTTGATGCAGTTCTTAATGGGATTGAACGAGGAGTATGAGCATGTGAGGAGTCAGATCTTAGTCACTGAACCGCTACCTGTGGTGAACAAGGCCTATTCAATGGTTTAGAGAGTATAGAAGCAAAGGGAGGTGCAGGTTGTGTACGGTGAAGGAGCTGAAATCAATGCTATGTATGCAAAATCACAGCAATACAGGAAGGACAATGGAGCAAAGGGACAAGGACGGAGGTATGAGAACAAAAAGGACAAGGAGTTGCAATATTGCACACATTGCAATGTTAATGGACATAATAAGGAATCATGCTTTAAGATCATTGGATATCCAGACTGGTATAAAGACCTTAGAGAAAGGAAGAAAGGAAAGCATATGGCGAATTTGGCTAAGACTCCCTTTGATCTGATGAATGAAGAAATGGGAGATAAATTGAAGGGGTAGATACAGGGAATGAATCTGGGTGAAGTGATTCAACAGGAACTGATCAAAATTTTCAAAGGGCAGGGGAACAACAGGGTGAACTTTGTACACTTGGAAGATTTCGCAGGTTCCATTCTCACACCTGATGGTATTTATGCTTTGCATACTTGCGACCTTATAGGAATAGGCTCTTGGATAATTAACACAGGAGCATCTAATCATATGTGTAATGACCTGAAGCTCATGCATAAACCCAAAATCATCACTGCCACTATACCCGTATATCTACCTGATGGAACCATTAACAGAGTAGAACATTCTGGTAATGTAGTCCTTAGCAAAGACCTTACCCTCACAGAAGCTTTACATATACCTACTTTCAAGTTTAACTTGTTGTCTGTGAACAAATTAGCCAAAACTTCCAACCTTAAATTTACCTTTCTTGATGATCATTGCTTGTTGCAGGACCGTCTGACTGAGGAGATCTTGGCAGTTGGTAGAACCATCAAGAACCTTTACATTTTAGATAAGGACTTATTTCTTCAAAGAACCATACAAAGATATACTCCTATACAATGTAATACATCTGTGACTGCTTCTTCAGCCCCTTTACTCTCTAAGTTTTGTAATAATCAGCCTGACACTGCTGTTTTGTGGCACAAAAGGCTTGGCCATGTTTCTGGAAAAGTCTTACAACATTCTATATTAGGAAAACAGTGTAATAAAGGTGATTTTAATCCTTGTGATGTCTGTGCTTTCTCTAAACGGCATAGACTACCCTTTCAAAGAAGTCATATTCAGTCTAGTACATCCTTTGAACTTCTACATATTGATATATGGAGACCTTACAAAAGGGCCTCCATATGTGGAGCACATTATTTTTTGACTCTAGTTGATGACTTCACTAGAGCTACTTGGACTTTTTTGTTAAAACATAAGACACGGGTTTTGCACATTATGAAATTCCCTCACCAAAGATCAAAAATCAGTTTGGAAACAAGATTAAAAGCATTAGAACTGACAATGGATCAGAATTTTTTAGCCACTAATGGAATTCTACATCAAAAGTCATGTGTATAATATACCTCACAACAAAATGGGGTTGTAGAAAGAAAACACAAGCACTTGCTTCAAGTAGCTATGAGCCTCATGTTTGAACCATATTTACCAACATATTTCTGAGGGGAATCTATTTTAATGGCCACATATATTATAAACAGGCTTCCCTCCAAAATGCTGAATTGGAAAACACCTTTTGAATTGTTACACAGTAGACTACCCATATATCATCATATATGAACCTTTGGTTGCTTATGCTATGCCACAAACACTTTACCTTCAAAGCACAAGTTTTCTCCTAGGAGCTTTAAATGCATTCTACTAGGTTTTAGTTCAGGACAAAAGGGATACAAGGTGTTTGATATTGATAACCGACAGATTTTTGTATCTAGGGATGTGATTTTTCATGAAAACATATTTCCTTATAATGGTCAGTGCAAATATGAGCTTGTTGCACCTTTACCCATGCACCTTTACCCATACCTGTTGTGTCTAATGAAGATGTATTACATAAAAATAACTCCAAATCAGTTTCCACGGACCACCCCATTGCTGAACCATCAGTTACCAGGCATAACCATAGTCTTACACCTGTAACAAGTGATGATAATGACACTCTAATTCAAACATTTCATCAAATTCCCACATCTATAACCCCAAGAAGAAGCAGTAGACAGAAAACTACCCCCCAGTGGCTTCAAGATTTTGTGACTAATTTCAGTCACAGTGATGATCTTCAGCCAGCTATTGAACCTGCTGACACACTACATTCCTCACAATCCAGCCCAAATGCCTTCCCTTCCCATATCTCACAGAGTTTTAGTTCACATTACAATGGTTTTTTTGCTAATGTTAACACTGTTCAGGAGCCTATTTCTTATAGGGAAGCTAGTATTAGAGCTGAATGGATTGAGGCAATGAATGCTGAATTTGATGCACTTGAGAAAAATAATACATGGGATCTTGTTTCTCTAACCCCTGACATGAAACCGATTGGCTCTAAATGGGTATTTAAAGTAAAACTAAAGGCAGATGGAACTTTGGATAGAAGCAAGGCTAGATTAGTAGCCAAGGGATACCATCAAGTTGAAGGGATTGACTACTTTGAGAGCTTTTCACCTGTGGCGAAGCATGTAACCATCAGAATTTTCCTAGCTATTGCTACTACTAAAATGTAGCCCATTTTCCAATTAGAAATTAATAATGCGTTTTTGCATGGGTTCTTAGAGGATGAAGTATATATGTGGCCACCGGAAGGATACTCTAAAGCACAACAGGGGCAGGTTTGTAGGCTTAAAAAGTCACTTTATGGGCTTAAACAAGCCAGCAGGCAGTGGAACTTAGAATTAAGCAAGCATCTAGAAAGTTATGGTTTGTAGCAGTACTTGTATATGTCAATGATCTACTTGTGACAGGAAATAATGAAGTTGAAATTCAGAACCTCAAGGCGTCTCTTCACTCAGCTTTCACTATTAAGGATCTGGGAAATGCCAAGTATTTTCTTGGCATAGAAATAGAAAGAACACAGGCTGGAAACTTTATCAATCAGAGAAATTACGCCCAGGACTTAGTTGCTGATGCTGGACTATCAGGAGCAAAGATCACAGTTACACCTCTACCAAAGGGTTTTAAATTCAGTGGGGGAAATGATAAATTACTTGACAACCCTGATAAGTATAGAAGACTCATTGGAAGACTTTTGTATCTCACTTTAACTAGGCCAGACATCACCTTCAGTGTCCAGCAATTGTCACAATTCGTACATTCACTGACATTGGCTCACTGGAATGCTGCGGTTCATGTTATTAAATACATCAAGGGCACATCTTCCACTGGCCTTTTCTATCCTACATCCAACAATTTCAGCATTGAAGCATTTTGCGATGCTGACTGGGCTTCTTGCTTGGATACTAGGAGGTCCCTCACAGGCTACTGTGTTTTCTTAGAAGGGGCTCTTATTTCATGGAAGTCAAAGAAACAAACTACAGTTTCCAGAAGTTCAGCAGAGGCAGAATATCGGATCATGGCTGCTACTGTTTGTAAGCTGCTTTGGTTTTTCTTACATTTTGTCTGACTTTCATATCCCGTTACTTCTTCCTATTTCTCTTTGGCGTGACAATCAAGTGGCTCTCCACATTAGTGCTAACCCTGTGTTCCACGAGCGCACAAAACACTTAGACATCGATTGTCACATTGTTCGTAACAAATATAAAGAAGGCTTCATCATCCCCAAGCACATCTCCACGCATCATCAGCTTGCTGACATTTTCACTAAGTCTCTTCCTGGTCCGCATTTCAATAAACTAATCTCCAAGTTGGGCCTGCTTCTGCTACATCACGATCCCACTTGAGGGGGGGATATAGAGAATTATGTCAACGTCATTTTACTGCTTATTAGTTAATACCACCAGTTTAGTGAATAATTAGTTACTTAGCTAGTTAGTTCAGTTTGTTAATTTATGTTATTAGCTCCAAGTCAGTTAAGCATTTCATTTCCTCTATTAATACTGTACCGTTCACTTCTGATAAAGATGATGGGGTATTATCATTCCCTAAATGAATTCACTCTCTGAATTTCTCACAAACGAAAACAATCAACAGTGAGTTATTTGAGACTACGTCTGACCAGTTGTCAAGGATTGCTATTCTGCTATTGCGCACTAAACTATTGCGACAAATAATTTTGAATTGAAGTTTGCATTGATTAGCGTGGTGCTGCAGAATCAATTTGGAGATTCTTTATTAGAAGATCTAAATCTTCATCTTGCTACTTTTTGGAAGATCTGTGATATTATAAAGATGAATTGTGTTACTGACGACACTATCAGACTATGGTTGATCCTGAAATAGGAAAAAATATTTTGGAGATTAAGGGTTGTAAGAAAAAATGAACTCGAAGCAATTGTAGCAAACAAAAATAATCAACGGTGAGTTATTTGAGACTACGTCTGACCAGTTGTCAAGGATTGCTATTCTGCTATTGCGCACTAAACTATTGCGGCAAATAATTTTGAATTGAAGTTTGTATTGATTAGCATGGTGCTGCAGGACCAATTTGGAGATTCTTTATTAGAAGATCTAAATCTTCGTCTTGCTACTTTTTGGGAGATTTGTGATATTATAAAGATGAATTGTATTACTAAGACACTATCAGACTATGGTCGTTCCTTTCTCCTTGAGGAATAAAGCACAGAGATGGTATCAATCATTGCTAGCTAGTTCTATTACCACTTGGGATGGGATGACTTAGAAATTACTTATTAAATTATTTTTCCTTTCCAAATCAGCTCAATTGCGAAGTGATATTGATCAATTTAAACAAGTTGACTTTGAACCATTTTATGAGGCATGAGAGAGATTCAAGGAGTTACTTAGAAAATGTCCTCAACATGGTTATCAGAATTGGACGTAGGTTGAAATATTCTATACTAGGTTGAGTGGTCAGACACGAACGATAGTTGATGCCACTAGAAGTGGTACTTTGTTGCCTAAGTATGTAGATGGTGCTTTTTCCTTCTTGGATGAAATAGCCACCAACAGTTATCAATGGCCAAGTGAGCATTCAAGTGCAAAGAAGGTTGAGCAGGTCTCTTGAGTTGGATTCCATTATTACTCTAACAACTCAAGTTTCATCAATTTCTAGCCAAATAATTGCATTGAATAATCAGAGAACTCAACAAAAAGCAGATTCGGCTATGGCTGCTTCTACACTAAACCAGGATACTAACATGGAGAATGAGTAGGTCTAATATCCACAGAGATTCCTAAAGACAAAGTTTGATGCACAGTTTGCAAAATTATTGAAAATTTTCAAGAAAATTCATATAAACATCCCTTTTGTAGAGGCTTTGGCACAAATACTGAATTATGCCAAATTCTTGAAAGAAGTGATGTTAAAGAAGAAGAAGTTAGGGGAGCACGAGACACTGAAACTTACAGATTATAGTGCTATTCTCGAGAAGATACATCCTAAGAAATTGAAAGATCCAAGTAACTTTATAACTCCGTGTACAATTGGCGATTCTACCATTGACAAAGCACTATGTGATTTAGGGGCTAGCATCAACTTAATGCCTCTCTTTATTCAAGAAGTTGGGTCTTGGATAAGTGAAAGCAAAACCATCAATTTACAACTTGCTGATAGATCTCTCACGTGCCCACAGAGATTATTGAAGCTGTGTTGGTTAAAGTTGACAAGTTCATTATTCTGGCTAATTTTGTGGTATTAGCTATGGAGGAAGACCAAAAAAACCCATTAATTCTTGGTCATCCATTTTTAGCAAATGATTGATGTTCAAGGAGGGTTGTTACATTGCAGGTTAATGAAGAACAAGTCACGTTCAATATATACCAACCTATGAAATTCTCATAAAAGCTAATATTTGTCGAAGGATCAACTCTATACGTGCAGTGATAAGTGAAGGGCATAAAGAAGGTCCTCGAAAGCCTTTCAACACTATCGAAATCAAAGGAGGTTTTTAAGTATTAAACCTGAGTTGAAGCCATCTCATAACCATCCTTGCTTTGTCCTTTTGGAGGAAAATGCAACTGCAAGAGAGCTAAATTGTAATGTGAAAGCAGCAAGTGCAAAGCATCTTTTGCAACTTGATAAAATGGCATTCCAAAATAATGTTTGAGAAAAGGCAAAAGTCTAGAAAGAACGGACTAAAAATTGGCATGAAAAGATGATTTTGAGGAGAAAATTGGTTCTAGGACAACGAGTACCACTTTATAATTCCCGTTGGCCAGGACCGTTAACCATTTACAACATATTTTCCCTTTGGTGGTGTAGAGCTGAAAGGTAAGAATGAATTCATATTTCAAAAAAAATGGCCAGCAACGTAAGCATTATTATGGAAAACAAGAGCAGGACATGGAAGGAATTCCACTAGGAGATTAAAACTAAAGCATTCCGACAACGTCAAGCTAATGACGTTAAAGAAGTACTTCTTACGAGGCAACCCAAGCTCTTTCCCTCTCTTTAATTATATAGATTAATTTGGTGTTTTTTCTTTTGTTTCTTAATATTTTTATTAATTTTGTAGGTCAATGCTCAAGTTTGGAGGCAAAAATAGAATCAACATCCATCACATCAACCAACCTACCTTTGCCCTCACCATGACTCCGACGAAAATGAAGACAACTACGGTCTTCACTCAGCGTAGTCCTCCTCCTTCATCTTTAATTTGACATTGGGATATTTAGTTTGAATTTTGGGAGGTGAAACATTAATTGTTTAATTACTTTTGTGTGATTGTCATATATGTTTTTCTTTCGTGTGATTTGCATGAAGAGTTTTTATTGAATTTGTGTGTGCTTTTACTTTTTAAAAAACTAAAAAGAGGAAAAAAAATATGAATTCGTTGCATGCTTGTGTGAATTAGATAGCATAGCCGGCCATGATGCATATACTTGAGAATACGCATTAGTTTATGAAATGTGAATTAGCTATGTGTTTTGAATTGAAATTTTTGCTTATCCATGTAGAATGTGAACTATTTATGCCCACAATTGAGTTATTGTTGTACTAGATTAAGTTGATTCATACATACTATAGGTTGAAATAGTAGACTTAGATGCTCAATCCCCTTAAAACTATTATGTATTATCCTTGAACCACTTATAGTATAATTTGGGGATGATCGAGTTGGTAAAATAGATTATCTAGAATTATATTAATTCCGTGCATATGGAAAAATAATTGTATGGAGTGTCTTTAACTATCATGTATAAGTTATGTAATGACCATATGTTAGGGATCTAAACCCTATTTATGTTTACCTTGAAAGACATAGAAAAAGGGCATCTCACTTTGTTTAATGATATGCCTCACTCTATAGCCTTTTTGACTCGATTTAGTAAGTCTTTTGGGGTATCTCGAAACTCAGTACCCTTTGACCTTTAAAGTTGGAGAGTTATCGACTAAAAGCTCATTATGGGTGTCAAGAAGAAAGTTTAAAGGGATAAAATTGATCTTAAGTTATAATTAAAAAAGAGCAAGTAATTGTGCAAGAAAGATCGAATTGTTGGGGCTTAGATAACTTATTGGGTTTGAATTTCTTAGTATAAGCTTGAATGCCGAAGCACTAAAATCTTGGAAGAGTCATCACATGCATAGATTGTTGAAATTGCCTGTTAGACCCAACCAAACTAGGGAGGTGAAAGAGAATAGTAAATTGGAAGTCAACTTTTTAATACCCCTTAGGAAGAGAATAAAAGAAAATAAGTTTGAGAGTGTGTGAATCTCACGAGTAAAGAAATGATATATTTGACCATTGAGAGTCTGAAATTGGACTAACTTGTGAATGTACAGCATTAAACTTGATTCTTAACGTACACAACCGTTATACATTGGATAAGTGAGAATTTGGCTATGACATTATGATTTTGAAGCAGTTCATAGATTTGATGCAATGTTTTCAATCTTAAGCTGAAACAGCAAGCTATCTAACTAAAATTTGATACATGCGAGTCGATACAAGTAGTTTGTTCATGTTTTTTCCTTTATTTCTTTTATTTTCTTTTAGTTTTGTGTTTGCTCGAGAGTTAGTAAAGTATTAAGTTTGGGGTGTTTGATAAATGTGTTTAGTACCATTTAAACTTAATAAATTGTTCGTTCATAAGATTTTTTAAAATGTTTTGATATGTGTTTCAGTGTTGTGTTATAAGTTAGGTATTATGGTGAAAATGGCTACTCATGGAGCTTAAAGAAGTCAACGAATGATGAAAGAGATAAACTGAGGAGAAAAGAGAGCAAAAAGGGCAAAAATGGAATTTCAATACACAAACGGGGTGTCCAGCACCACTTTCAGAGCCAAAGAGGAAAAAAAACCCAATATGAAGAGCCAGGCGTTTTGTCACCCATAACCTGCAAAAGAAAACAGGAAGCTGGTGCTCAAGTTCCAGACAATTTCACCATTGAGGTGCCTAAGCGCTGCGCCGTGTTAGCTAGGATTAGTTTTGTTTATTTCCTTTAAAAAGGCCAATTCAACCCCAACTTGTCGAGGCTTCAAGAAGGTATAAATACAACTCTGGAGGACATTTTCCAATGACACTTTGACTAAGCGAAATCAAGAGATCAAGCAATTGAATGAAAGCAACGACGAGAAGAAGATTGATTCAAGCTATGAAAAATAGTTTTTATCTCTTTTTTTCTTTACGATGTTATTAATCACAACTTTGAGATTTTCTTGTTCTTCGACATAGAGATATTAAAATTGAAATTTAGGAATGATTGTCACTCGACACTCGAGAGAGGGAGTTCAAATATACTAGAGTTCTTGGTTATAAATTTGAAAAATCAATTGGAGATAACTAGAGAATTGAGAAACATAATTGATAATTAGATAAAATTAAAAAGGCTCATCTCATATTGCTTAATCCTCAAAACTTGCTTTCAATCGTTGATTTAGTCAAACTCTCATGTTGGATTTAGTTAATTACATCGATCTAATTCAATTTTCTAAATAAAGGGACATTTCAATTATAGTACTTAGTAGAAATTTGATTTTCATTCTCAGTGGATTCGACATCTTACTTCACCGCCATATTATAAAACATGCGCTTTGCGGTGTAGCTTGAACCTAACAATATTAGTTTGTTTGTTGGTGTTTTTTTATTGTTTTGTGAAGATCGAGGAATTTTATTTGTTGGTGCTTTTTGTTGTTTTGGTGCCATTAGGGGGGATTGATTGATTTTATATTTACTAATATTATTACCAATTAATCTTGATTTTAATTTATTCTCTAATAGTTTGTTTGTTGGTTCTTTTTGCCGTTTATGCTAAGATCGAGGAATTTTGAATTTCTACTCTTTGATCCTGAAATCGAAAGAACATTTTATAGATTAATGGCTATAAGAAGAAACGAACTCCAAGCAATGGCATCAAACGAAAACAATCAACAACGAGCTATTCGAGACTACGCCTGACCAATTGTCAAAGACTGCTATTCTGGTATTGTGTGCAAAACTACTATGGCAAATAACTTTGAACTGAAGCCTGCATTGATTAGATGGTGCTGATGAATCGGTCTGGAGAATCTCTATTAGAAAATCTAAATCTTCATCTTACTACTTTTTGGAGATTTGTGATACTATAAAGAAGAACTGTGTTATTGAAGACCCCATCATACTATAGTTGTTTCCTTTCTCCTTGAGTGATAAAGGAAAATTATGGTTTCAATCATTGCTAGCTGGTTCTATTACTACTTAGGAGGGGATTATTCAGAAATTACTTATCAAATTCTTTTCCATTTCCAAATCAACTCAACTGCGGAGCAATTTAAACAATCTGACTTTGAACCATTCTATGAGGCATGGGAGAGATTCAAGGAGTTACTTAGAAGATGTCCTCAACATGGTTATCAGAGTTGGATGCAGGTTGAAATATTCTATACTGGTTGAATGGTCAGACATGAACGACAGTTGACACCGCTGCAAGTAGTACTTTGCTGTCTAAGATTGTAGATGATGTTTATTTCCTATTGGATGAAACAGCCACCAATAGTTATCACTGGCCAAGTGAGCGTTCAAGTGCAAAGAAGGTTACTGGTCTCTATATAGTGGATCCCATTACCGCTCTAATAACTAAGGTGTCATCACTTACCTGCCAAATAGCAACATTAAATAATCAGAGAACTCAACAAAAAATAAATTCGGCTATGGCTGCTTCTACAACAAACCAGAACACTAACATGGAAAATGAGCAGGTCTTATATGTAAACGGGCAAAATTTCAACCAAAGAGGAAATAACTCATCAAACTACTACCATCCAAGATTGCAAAATCATGAGAACCTCTCTTATGGTAACAACAGGAATGTGGTAGCTTCAATAATCAATGTAACACCCCGAAAATTTTAGAATAAAATTTTGTATTCAATTTTATGATTTTGAAAGTTGAGGGACTAAAATAAAGTATCTTTTAAATTCTTATGTTTCAATGGGCCAAATTTGTAACTTTTTATAGAGTGATCAAAAGTATATCAACATTGGGCTCATTTTGTAGCTCGCATTAAATAATGTTTATTGGGCTCGAGAAAATATAAGTTTGGATAAGTTAAGCCCAAGTTATTTCAGTTCAAAAAAGTATGATTTATATGTATTATTTTATTACTTAATAATGGTCCTTTTAGGATAATTAGCAAAATATTATAATAATTAAGTAGATAATCACTTATTTTCAAATGAATTAACCATTCCTTATTCTTTTCAATTGCACGTGTACATATATATATATTTTTTGGAAGATAATATTGTGTTATATTAGCCATGTTTATCTTTAATATATATTGACCTATCAAAATTCTAGTTCTAACTATCCATTATAACAAACTCTTATCTATTAGAATAAATATGATTTTTATCAGAGTTATATTATGACTCAACTACTGTATTCTTTCCCTATAAATAGTGTGCCCATATCTCACAATTCTTCACACAGAATTTTACACAACAGTTTTCATATAGAAAGCAGTTGTAAATTCTAAGTATATTTTTATATCAAAAGCTCTTTTCATCAATCGAGGTAAGATACTTTTGTGCAAGTTGTTTTGTTTCCTTATGTTTTTATGTTCGATAATTTATGCGTGTATTGCCAATGGGCCTTCGAATTCGACCTAACGAAATGAGAAATGTGAAGAGATGGGTATCTCGATTGGCTACCGATATACTCCATAAATGAGAAATGTGAAGAATGGTATGAATTGTCTATGTTATTGTTATGTAACCGCATATGGAAATCGCACGTATCTTGCGAGTGTTTTCAAAATACTCACTCTTACAATTTTTACAAAGCTAGTTCGGGTCGATTGGATCCGTGGCGGGATGGTGCGGGACTGCCAATGGATTTCCACCTACGAGAATAATATTAAGTTTTGCTTCTTTCCATTTAAAGTTCATTATTAGTTTGATTTGTCCAATAACCTTATTTAGCAAATTTATTAGTTGGAGAATGTTTAAGTTGTTTTTCGAAGACACGATTTTATGATTCGTATTTAAAATTATGAATGTTTGGTTTATTAGAAAGAAATGGATTTTACAGTTCCGCTTTTAAATACATGAAAATTATTTTGGTAACACCTCAAGATGCTTGAAATTTTGGGGCGTTACAGTTTGGTATCAGAGCAATACTTTCCTGTAGACTCTTTTTAAAAAAAGTATATATTTTATGAACAATGACGAAACGTGAATAGTGACGCTTGTCACTATTCACGTGAACAGTAGCCGAAATTCTTTCAAAATTTTTATGAGCAGTCAATTCTTATCAAATTGTTTCTTTCTTGAGGTATAAAACTTTTGGTAATGTTAGTATAGAATTTAAATTGTTTAAGTTTCATACTTGAATTTTTTTAGCCATTGATGATGTTTTTTGAAAAAAAAAAATGAGATTTCATGTTCGATTTATCGTTAGAGTTTTGTTAATTTGCGTAATTGCAAAATTAAAAGGCTTTGTCAAAAAGACCTAAACTGTCTAAGAAGAGCTTGAGATTTAAGCGGTCCGTTGTGATCCCCCTCCTCATCTGGAAGCCTTTTGATTGCGCATTATTCAAATTAACGAGATGAAATACAATATTTCAAACCTTTCAAGATTAAAAAAAAAATTATTTATTTATTTAAAAATCCTATTTTTTTTGCGATTACAAAATGCAGTATTTTCATAAACATTAGAAATTTACGGGCAATGTAAAATTTAAAGTCTTAAACATGTGATGAGATGAAGAATCATTGGCACGTAGCGTTCACTACTCGACCACTCTCCAATTGATCCGAAGGTATGAAAAGAAATGTCATTCTTTTAGTATGATTATGAGTTTTCTTACTTTATGTTATGTAATATTACGAGTATGTCAAAGTCGAGTATTTAAAACTTTTAAAGTAGTTGATGTAATTTCGAGGACGAAATTTTTTAAAGAAGGGGAGATTGTAACACCCCGGAAATTTTAGAATAAAATTTTGTATTCAATTTTATGATTTTGAAAGTTGAGGGACTAAAATAAAGTATCTTTTAAATTTTTATGTTTCAATGGGCCAAATTTTTAACTTTTTATAGAGTGATCAAAAGTATATCAACATTGGGCTCATTTTGTAGCTCGCATTAAATAATGTTTATTGGGCTCGAGAAAATATAAGTTTGGATAAGTTAAGCCCAAGTTATTTCAGTTCAAAAAAGTATGATTTATATGTATTATTTTATTACTTAATAATGGTCCTTTTAGGATAATTAGCAAAATATTATAATAATTAAGTAGATAATCACTTATTTTCAAATGAATTAACCATTCCTTATTCTTTTCAATTGCACGTGTACATATATATATATTTTTTGGAAGATAATATTGTGTTATATTAGCCATGTTTATCTTTAATATATATTGACCTATCAAAATTCTAGTTCTAACTATCCATTATAACAAACTCTTATCTATTAGAATAAATATGATTTTTATCAGAGTTATATTATGACTCAACTACTGTATTCTTTCCCTATAAATAGTGTGCCCATATCTCACAATTCTTCACACAGAATTTTACACAACAGTTTTCATATAGAAAGCAGTTGTAAATTCTAAGTATATTTTTATATCAAAAGCTCTTTTCATCAATCGAGGTAAGATACTTTTGTGCAAGTTGTTTTGTTTCCTTATGTTTTTATGTTCAGTAATTTATGCGTGTATTGCCAATGGGCCTTTGGGTCGACCTAACGAAATGAGAAATGTGAAGAGATGGGTATCTCGATTGGCCACCGATATACTCCATAAATGAGAAATGTGAATAATGGTATGAATTGTCTATGTTATTGTTATGTAACTGCATATGGAAACTGCACGTATCTTACTGAGTGTTTTCAAAATACTCACTCTTACAATTTTTACAGGCTAGTTCGGGTCGATTGGATCTGTGGCGGGATGGTGCAGCGGACTGCCAATGGATTTCCACCTACGAGAATAATATTAAGTTTTGCTTCTTTCCATTTAAAGTTCATTATTAGTTTGATTTGTCCAATAACCTTGTTTAGCAAATTTATTAGTTGGAGAATGTTTAAGTTGTTTTTGGAAGACACGATTTTATGATTCGTATTTAAAATTATGAATGTTTGGTTTATTAGAAAGAAATGAATTTTACAGTTCCGCTTTTAAATACATGAAAATTATTTTGGTAACACCTCAAGATGCTTGAAATTTTGGGGCGTTACAATCAAGCTTTTGAAGAAAACCGTCAGTGGAAGATATCTTGGGAACCTTTATTTTAGAGAATAGGGCGAGATTCAACAAGGATGAGTCACGACTAGACAACACTTAGAGTCATATGACCAATATGGGACCACGGTGAAATCTCTTTATCTAAAAATTGATAAGCTAGATAGTGCAATAAACTCACAACCTAGAGGAAAGTTTCCTAATGATACCGACGTAAACCTAAGGGAACATTGCAATGCTATCACACCGAGGAGTAGTTTAAAAAATTGGAAAGAGCAAAGCTAGAGGCTTTGGCTTCTACACCTGATCAAGAAGAAGAGAAGCATGTTAAAGATGAGAAAATTCAACCAAAGAAAACAAAGAAGGCTCCTAAGCCTAATTCAATATCATTCCCAAACAATCCACTTATCTTGAAACCACCACTGCAATATCCACAAAGATTCCTAAAGACAAAGTTCGATGCATAGTTTGCAAAATTCCTAGAATTTTTTTTTTAAAAAAAAGATTATATAATCATCCCTTTTGCATACGCTTAGGCACAAATGCTGAATTATGCCAAATTCTTGAAAGAAGTGATGTCAAAGAAGAAGAATTTAGAGGAGCACAAGACAATGAAACTTACAGAAGAATGTAGTATTGTTCTCCTCAGAAATTGAAGGATCTAGGTAGCATTACAATTCCGTGCACAATTGGCAATCTACATTGACAAAGAACTATGTGATCTAGGGGCTAACGTCAACTTAATGCCTCTATCTTTATTCAAGAAGTCGGGTCTTGGAGAAGTGAAAACGACAACCATCACTTTGCAACTCGTTGATAGATTTCTCACGTACCCACATGTATCATTGAAGATGTGTTGATTAAAGTTGACAAGTTTATTTTTCTAGCTAATTTTGTGGTATTAGATATGGAGGAAGACCAAAGGAACCCATTAAATCTTGGTTGTCCATTTTTTGTAACTAGTAGAGCTCTAATTGATGTCCAAAGGGGATAGTTGACACTGCAGGTTAATGAAGAACAAGTCTTGTTCATTATATACCAATCTATGAAATTCTCAATACCAATTTTGTTCATTATCTCTTTTATACTCAAACAATTGAGTAAAAGCAACAATGAGAAGAAGATTGATACAATTAAGCTCCGAAAGAATAGTTTTTATCTATTTTCTTCTTTATGTTATTAATTTTGAATTTGAGATTTTCTTTTTCTTCCATTATGAACTAAATCTCTCATCTAGGATTTGATGTAATCAATACTTAAAACTATGTTTTGATTTTCAAAAATTATTTCTTTGAGGTTCTATTTTAAATTTATTTGTGTTATTTATGCTTAATGCTTTCAATTAGTTGTCCATTTATTGATTGATTTGATATTTAAGATTTGGCATTGAAGAGAGGGAATTCTGAATTGATCATAAAATAACACAATCTAGGTTTTATAGGTTTCAAAAGAAAGTATAATTCCTTTGAAACGTTTCCACAAAGAACCATAGAACTTGTGAATTCTTCGATTTTTGATTCGGAATAGAGAACTGAAATTGAAATTTAGGAATTATTTTCACTCGGCACTCGAGAGAGGAAGTTGAAATACATTAGGATTCTTGCTTATAAATTTGGAAAATCAATTGGAGGTAATTAGCTAATTGAGAAACATAATCGATAGTTATCTGAAATCAAAACCCTAGGCTAATCTCATATTGCTTAATCCTCAAAACTTGCATTTAATCGTTGGTTTATTCAAACTCTTACATTAGATTTAGTTAATTGCATCGATCTTATAAATTCAATGTGTAAATAGAGTAAGGGTCATTTCAATTAAAGTACTTTGTAGAAATTTGATTTTCTATCCCCGTGGGTTCGACATCCTACTTCACCGTTATATTATAAAACTCGACACTATGCGCTTGCTATATAGTTTACACCAAACAAGTATGAAATCTCCTTTATTTAACCTAGGTTTGCTCTTTGTATAGTCCTTAATATACCTTGGATATATGTTACTTTTTGAAATAATTATTGTCTATGAAAACTCCATGTCTACCACAAAAGGGCCTCATTGCATATCCATATGTCCTTGAATACTTGCACCTCAAGTGTCGAGGTACACTCGAAACGAAATGCGTCTCGACCGTCGAAGCCTCAATTAGGAATGAAGCACTTTGAACTACAGCACTTGGCTAAAAACACAATTTAAGGTCTCGACGACCAAAAAGTCTAAACGCATAACTAAGCCTAGGATAAGGGCAGAACCATTATTGCAAATTCTGACACAAGCAACATAGACTTCAGTGCAACAAATTCATGTGTGCATATAATGAATTGCTTGACAAATATCACAAGAGCATAAAACTCAAAAAATCATAGAAATTCTACATAGTCATGACTTTCAATACAATGATGAAGGAACGTCAACTCATAAAGATGACCAAAAAGTCCCAAAAATCATGAGTGTGTGGGCAAACATACAAAAACCACGAGAATAGCAAACATGAGGAACACAAAAAGCTAATAAATATGAGTAAAAGTGGTAAAACTACGATGAAAACCCAATGAGAAGCGGGAATAAAGCCTCGTTGTTTCAGAAGTTTCAAGAAGTAGGATAACAAAAATTTGGCGAGTTTAAGTCAATATGGCCACCAACAAGGTCAGAAAGCTCCTTTTCTTCAAGAGAATGAAAGCAAGACTATAGCTTAAGGTTTTATTAAATAGAGAGTAGGTAACAACTCTTCTCATCAGGTAGCTAACATACCCTATCAACCCACCATGCATGGACAGATAAACGTCCCATGTGAGCAAGAGTGAAGACCAACGAGGTCCACTAATGTCTTCTATAGGCTAGGGCACTACCACCATCTAAGACGCAGCCCCTGGAGAAACTAGTGAAAGAGTTGGGCAAAGTGCCAACAGTCCATCTAATGGAATAACCAGGTTTCTCCATGTGCTTGTACGTAAAGAATGGGACCTGCACCTCCGACCAAAAGAGATGATGACAAAGAAGAATATGGTCGATTCTCCGAGGCAATTAAAGAATTGGGAAAACCCAAAAATATAGATATCCCCTCGACCAGAAAAATAACTCCTACAAGAACTTTGTGGGATTCGACAAAAATACCTAGGTTTCCATATTATGCTTTTGGAAGGAACAAGAAAGTAGTACAATAAACTAATAAATTGCAGCATTAGCAGCTGGCCTAACCTTAAAAACCAATTCATCCATATGTTAACCATGGGGACTCCATATCAATAGGAAGGATCTATTGTTGTGAATTTACTTAATCATGCACAGCGGAAATAAAACAATTTTCAATTCCCAAACGAGGATTTACAATGTGTTTAGATAGAAACTGTGATTAGAATTATACTTTTGATGAATTCCGCAAAACCCTTTGCTGATTCACGAACTCCAATGATCACAATCTGCAATCCAAGCTGTCCAATTGTTCAGTCTCCAATGGTGATCCACACAGAGAACAAGAATGGTGGCTAGGGTTTCTTTTCTTGTGCTAGCAAGAATAATAAAAATGCATACTGTTTTCAAACCCTAGTAATCTATTAATATAAGTCCAGATGGGCTCGACCCATCTATTAAACTTAACCCGGTCCAATATTTAATTAATCAAATTAATTAAATCTGGTCTATGAATTAATTAATCCAATTAATTAATTCGAGCTTATTAATAAACAACCCAATTAATTAATTATCCAACACTTGTCAATTAATTAATTGGTAAATCTCATTCTTCTGATTCTCTTTTGTGTGTGACCCATTAGGTTCCCGATCACGATGCCGAAGACGTGAATTATTATTTTGATCTAATCAAAATCGATAAATTAAAACGCCCCTTTTAATTTATCACTAATTCACTTTCGTTGTCCCAGATTGACATCTAGCAATGTGTCAGGGCAATACATGTGACGGGAAATATCACGTAGTATGACAAAACCAAACTTGTTCGTTTACCGTGAAACTATAATCCTTTCGTCAATATGATTCGATCAATTATGAGATATGGATATGTGTCAATCTCAATTATCGATCATATCTTTTATCCCACTGTTAAGTCAATGTACGTCGAAAACTCTTTTCCGACTTATGAGTTTACCTTGGCCAAGGATTTCATTATTAACTTAACTGGATAAAATGTAGATCATAATCTCTTACTATCTAAGAGTGACGAATCCTCTATTGATCATTCACAACCTTCATATGATTCTTGACATACCCGAACGATGCTGTATTAGCGACCATTGACAGAGCAACACGACCAAAGTATGACTGCTCTCATATAAGGTACTATGACGACCTCAAGTCAAATGACCAATTCCACTACCGAACGTTGGAGATTAACCACAACACTTAGATAGTTATCCATGTGGAATCTCTCAGCGGGTCTCCAATGTTTTGTTCTATAACAAAACATCCACGTGTTCATTCAAGTGTCACCACACTTTAGCTTGTGAGATCAGCTACTTACTTCACAAGTAAGAATGCCACACGCGATAGTCTATCCGTAATAACGATATCCGTATCTCGTTATTACTTCGACCATGGACGATTTAAGATTCAGTCATATGTAATTTGTGTCTCACAATCACAACTCTTTGTGATTAACAAATCACCAGGATTTGAATCTACGGATTCTATTATTTAATTTATTAGAATATTAATTCAATTAAATAATAGATATTGCCATACATATGCATTGATTATATATATATATATATATATATATATATATATATATATATATATATATATATATATATATATATATTTAAAGTGTTTATATCCAAAGTTGATTGGACCTAGGGCATAACACCTACAAACTCCCACTTGCACTAGATCCAATCACTCTTTGTCAGTGGATCTGCAATGTAATAACTTGTGGGAATTCGTTCTTTATTTACGTCATTTCATTGTATTATCTTTTCAATGAGATAACACTGCCTTAACATATGTTTGGATCATTGATGAGACCTTAGTTCCTTCGCTTGCACGATGGCTCCATTATTATCACAATGCATAAGCGTGTGATCAACAATGTTAGGAACTACTCTAAGTTCAGTAATGAACTTCCTGATCCAGACCACAACTTTTGTTGCTTTGTAAAGCAATGATGTATAAGACTTCCATTATTGAATCAACGGTTATTTGGAACATTTCTAACACACCACTTAAGAGTAAACCAATATCCTATTTGAGATGTGCTATTATTCTAGTCTGACTAGAAGTTAGCATCATTCTATCCATGAACTCTCAGTTCATTTTCTCCATATAAAATCTTCTCCAGATTTTATCTGTGTAGATTTGGATGAGTTAAGCAATCTTCTAGATCTATCTCTATAGATCAACTTGCTTCTCCCACATCCATCACGGAGAAATTATTTGACAATCATAATTTCAACAATTGAAGTATAGAGACGTCGTTTCCTATAATATGTCTCATACATATATTATCAGGAATGCGACAATGCTCCCACTATCTTCTTGTAAACGCACAATTCGTCTTCATTTTTGATAAAATCAAACATTTTGACTTTTTGCATCAAATCAAAGATTCCAGCTCCAAGAGGCTTGTTTCAATCCATATTGACATTTTCTTGTAAACTCATTTACAACCTATGGGTTCTAATCCATTAGGCAAGTCGACCAAGGTCAAACCTTGGTTACATACAACAGGTCCATCTCTTTAAGTCAACACTTGACTTTATTTCTATGTAATTAGTAGGTTCATTATCCTTGATTAGTAATCATGGATTCGTACCTTTTAGGAGGTCAAATGATCCTACAAGATTTACACTGAGCTAACGTGTCCTCAGAAGTCTCCACTTCCTGATCAAGAGTATGTCCTTCAGCTGGTGTGGGATAAGACTCAGGTTCATCTATTCGGTCAATTATGTCCGTGGACTCTTGAACTCTTTCAAGATTTATTCTACTCCCACTGTCTCTCTTAGAGTAAACACTTTCTCTAAGAGTACGACATGTCTTGAGATGAACATCTTCTTCTCAACGGGATTATAGAATTGATATCCAATTGTCTATTGGATATCCACAAATATGTATTTATCGGATCTAGTCTCAAACTTATCTGATCCAATATGCTTCACATAAGCATCACAGTCCAAACTTTCATATGAGATAAGTTGGGTATTTCCATAACTCGTATGAAGTTTTGTCAACCGATTTAGATGAGACACGATTTAGTATACAACACGTATCAATCAGTGCATGACTTCAAAACGACTTTTGAATGTTTGCATGGCTGGTTCTCTATTGCACTATATCTAATAGTGTACGATTCCTCATTTCAGATGCATCATTATGTTACAATGTATATGGAGGAATCCACTGCGTGAGAATCTAATTCTCTTTTAGATAATCTAAAATTCTCCATTTTAGATATTCTTTACCTTGAACAAGTCTTAGTGTAAGAATATATTTACCTATTTGTTTCTCTGTTTCTAGCTTGAACCCTGAACATTTCAAGAGTTTCATGCTTGAATTTCATCAAATATACATGATCATTTCTAAAATGGTCATTAGTAAATGTGATGAGATAAGACAAACTTTACCTGACATTAATTGATATGCATTTACATATATCACTATGTATTAGACCTAATAATTGTGCAGATCATTTTCCTTTTCAAGCAAAAGGAGATTTGGTCACTGTGTCTTACAGACACAATTCGCATTTGTCAAATGGTTCAAAATCATTTGACCCAAATATACATCTCCATGTAAGTTTGGAATTACATTCTCATTTATGTGACCAAATCCGCAATGCCAGATATAGGTGTTATTCAGATTATCATTTTTATATCTTTCAATTTCTATACTCATTATAGAACACTCAATATTTAGAATATAAATGTCATTTTGTAATTTACCATAACCATTAAGATCTTATCAAGATAAAAGGGAACAACAATTGTCCTTAACATTAGAATAATTCATGTCAAAACATAAAATTTATTTAATGCTCTTGGTAATGGTGAAAACAAAATTAACATTTCTCTAATTCTAATATCAAACATAAAGGCAATGGCAAGAAATATGCTTCTACAGGCAATGTAACAACTTTTGCTCATTTTCAATGTGTAGGTCAACTTCTCCCTTTTGCAGCGATCTACTTTTATTTAGTTTCTGCATATTTATACAAATATGAGATCCATATCTAGTATCTAATACCCATGAAACTAAGGAAGTAGATATAAGCCTTGCAATTTCATTTCCAATGATCTACCATTCTAAAATGATAATAAGGATCATCAGATTTGGTATTGTCCTTATTTGCTTTAACCGTCTTAGTCATCTTGGTTGCTTTCCTAAAGCATCCTTTAGACTTCCATATAGGAATTTATGACTAAGATTTGTCCACTACAAACACGGATGTTGGACTTAACAGTTTTAAGCATGTTCAGCATCTCAATGAGCGTGCTTCGAGTTTATTCATGTTAAATTCATAATTAGTTATGAATAACTCTCTGACAGAGATTGCAGAATCAAGTCTATACTTAGTTCATTGTTCATGACTGAACGTAATCAAGACAACTTCTCAAAGTAGTCTGCATCTTCAGCACACAAGCACCGACTGAAGATTCTTCTGCCATTATGCACTGGTATAGTTGCTGGGAAATATCATATATTTCCTCGTATGATTGTTCATCATTCAACACATTGAGATGAAAAATCATGTGTTAGCATCTATCTCTTATGTTGCTTTGTAACTCAGGTGACATAGTCACAAACATCACATAAGTTGTAGTACTATCGTCATCACTGTGTTTATTATAGCAGCCACCTCTTCTTTTATCGAGTCATCAACAGGTATCTGTAGAAAGGGCTACTCAAGGACACAACCAATTTTTCATGCCTGAGAACAATTCTCAGATTGCGGCGTCAATCAAGAAAATTTGCTTTGGTTGTTGGTATACAGTATGCCTCTCAAATTTATGTGGTTACTCATGATTCAATAAATGTAAATGACGAAAAGTAAAGAAATAATATATATAAAGCATGAATTAATTTAACATGGCCTTTTATTAAATTAATTTCGCTCCCACTGTTTAACTCAAATTTATGACCCTCTCACGTAAATTTATGGAATCCATACTTGATTCCTAGTGGGCTGGAATCCCATTTGTTATATTAAAACCTTGAGTGTACTCAACAAGCCCTAATAAAACATTTGGGTAGATACTATTATCAATTGTATCTCCATACAACTCCCAGATCATTAAGCTGACAACTCTTTGTCTTCACACATCTTATGTGTTAGCTTAACATGCCTCTAAGATTTATCTCCTTGAGTGTACTCAACAAGAGATAAATATTAGTTAAGTCAAACCCATCATTCAGAAATATCTAATATTTCATAGTGTCAAACATATCCCTAATAGACCAGCCTTGAGTGTACTCAACAAGCTAAAATCGATTTGGGACTCTCGTTTTTCACTATAATGAAGGAAGACGAATATAAATATGACTTAATATTTTAACATGCCTCTAAAATTTATCTTCTTGAGTGTACTCAACAAAAGATAAATATTAGTTAAGTCAAACCTATCATTCAGAAATATCTAATATTTCATAGTGTCAAACATATCCCTAATGGACCAGCATTGAGTGTACTCAACAAGTTAAGATCGATTTAGGACTCTCGTTTTTCACTATAATGATGGAAGGCAAATAACAAATTGACTTAATATTTTTAACGAGGGGTTTTTCATGCAAAGGTCTCATCGTAATAATTATATATATTTTATTATACATCTAACATGCAAATAAATATACATATAATAGTGTGGACGATTATGGACTTATACTATCTAATCTTCCCGAGCCATAAGGAAGACTAGTCGGTCAGTTCCTAGAGGGTATAGCATTGATTCATACAATGCTCCATCTCTATGGTCTCCTCCTCTTCTTGTATCTTCAATTAGTCCAGCTGCAACTTCTATCCTATACTAGTTGGCACCCAGGCCTAAATAATATTGGATGCGCAGGCCCATAATAATAACAGTAGTAACGGACTCGCAGGTCCAAAATAAATTAGAGCTCGCAGGCCCCATAAAACAACAAGAATACAACTAACCATTCAACACATCCAGATGGTCGAGTCCATAATCATCCACTAATAAAACATTCATCATATAAATTCATTCCTATATAATATCTAATATTATATGCAAACATGTTTCAAGTTTCTAGCAATTAAAGTCGTCTAAACTAATTTAGACAAATGGATCGGAACAATTAAACAATTAATTAATTAATCAAATTAATTAATTAATTTAATTAGCGGATTTATTTAATTAAATATCAAATTAGAGTTAAACTCTAATTCTACAATTATAGGGCGGGACTATTTAATTAAAATCAAATTTTAATTAAATACCAAATTAAAGTCCAACTCTAATTCCAATAAAATTTTAGGGCAAGACAATTTAATTAAAATCAAATTTTAATTAAATGTCAAATTAAAGTCCAACTTTAATTATAATCAAATTAATACGATTGAATTTAATTAAAATCAAATTTTAATTAAATACAAAATAAGAGTGAAACTCTAATTCCAAAATATTATGGCGAACATATTTAATTAAAATCAAATCTTAATTAAATACTAAATTAGAGTCTAACTCTAATTTTAAGAAGCATTTAGGGCGAGACAATTTAATTAAAATCAAATTTCAATTAAATGTCAAATTAGAGTCCAACTCTAATTTCAACAATATACTAGGGTGGATAATTTAATTAAAATCAAATTTTAATTAAATATTAAATTAAAGTCCAACTCTAATTTAAAATGAATTAACATTTTAATTTAGGATAGAACTCCTAAATAAAATAAAATTCAATTTAGGGTCAAAGTTTAATATTTAAGTTAAAATCCAATTTTAACGAAAATATAAAAATCGTTAATTTTTAAATAAAATTTTAAACGGGTCAATTTTGAAATTTTAGATCAAACTCATTTGAAATACAAATTTAAAACCATTTTAATATTTAAATTCAAAAACCATTTCAAATTTAAATTCAAAATTCATTTTTGAAAATTGCAAAGTTGACCCCGATTTAAAATTACAAACAGAGCCTCCAAATTTCATAAATAGCGGAATAGACCTTTTTCAAATAACTGCAAACTTGACCCCTTTTTCCATTATTGCAGGCGGGGGCCTGAAATTTCGAAAATTGCACAAGAGGCCCCTGCCTCCATCATCTCACCCGATTTTCAGCGAACCCTAAAAAATTCCCCTCCCCCTTTTTACGGCGTCGGCGACTGGAGAAACGGTGGTGCGATAACAGCGCACGATCGGTACTCTGACAACGCTTGCCGTGGCCATTCTTTGCCACTTTCAGCGGCGCTCGCGTCGCAATTTAGCGCCAATGGCTGTTAGCAATGACCGCGTTGTCGGCTGCTATGGCAAGCGGCGGTCAGCTGCTGCTCCCGGGCATGGTGGTGCGTTCGTCGTGCTGCCATGTACCGGTAGCGCCGCCGCCAGTTCGCTCCTCCCGCTTCGCGGCCGCGTTTGTTGTTGCCGGCAATTTTTCCAGATCCGATTTTTCGAATTTTTTTTCTAACAGATTCTAAAATGTGAAAATCAAATTTTCTCAATTGCTAGAAACAAGAAAAACAATAACAATCAACTTTTGATTGTTACAAGATGTAAAACAATTTCTAACAAACACAAAGTAGGCACTGATACCACTGTTGGGAATTTACTTAATCATGCACAGCGGAAATAAAACAATTTTCAATTCCCAAACGAGGATTTACAATGTGTTTAGATAGAAACTGTGATTAGAATTATACTTTTGATGAATTCCGCAAAACCCTTTGCTGATTCACGAACTCCAATGATCACGATCTGCAATCCAAGCTGTCCAATTGTTCAGTCTCCAATGTTGATCCACACAGAGAACAAGAATGGTGGCTAGGGTTTCTTTTCTTGTGCTAGCAAGAATAATAAAAATGCATACTGTTTTCAAACCCTAGTAATCTATTAATATAAGTCCAGATGGGCTCGACCCATCTATTAAACTTAACCCGGTCCAATATTTAATTAATCAAATTAATTAAATCTGGTCCATGAATTAATTAATCCAATTAATTAATTCGAGCTTATTAATAAACAACCCAATTAATTAATTATCCAACACTTGTCAATTAATTAATTGGTAAATCTCATTCTTCTGATTCTCCTTTGTGTGTGACCCATTAGGTTCCCGATCACGATGCCTAATGATGTAAATTATTATTTTGATCTAATCAAAATAAATAAATTAAAACGCCCCTTTTAATTTATCACTAATTCACTTTCGTTGTCCCAGATTGTCATCTAGCAATGTGTCTGGGCAATACATGTGATGGGAAATATCACGTAGTATGACAAAACCAAACTTGTTCGTTTACCGTGAAACTATAATCCTTTCGTCAATATGATTCGATCAATTATGAGATATGGATATGTATCAATCTCAATTATCGATCATATATTTTATCCCACTGTTAAGTCAATGTACGTCGAAAACTCTTTCCGACTTATAAGTTCACTTTGGCCAAAGATTTCATTATTAACTTAATTGGATAAAATGTAGATCATAATCTCTTACTATCTAAGAGTGACGAATCCTCTATTGATCATTCACAACCTTCATATGATTCTTGACATACCCGAACGATGTTGTATTAGCGACCATTGACAGAGCAACACGACCAAAGTATGACTGCTCTCATATAAGGTACTATGACGACCTCAAGTCAAATGACCAATTCCACTACCGAACGTTGGAGATTAACCACAACACTTAGATAGTTATCCATGTGGAATCTCTCAGCGGGTCTCCAATGTTTTGTTCTATAACAAAACATCCACGTGTTCATTCAAGTGTCACCACACTTTAGCTTGTGAGATCAGCTACTTACTTCACAAGTAAGAATGCCACACGCGATAGTCTATCCGTAATAACGATATCCGTATCTCGTTATTACTTCGACCATGGACGATTTAAGATTCTGTCATATGTAATTTGTATCTCACAATCACAACTCTTTGTGATTAACAAATCACCAAGACTTGAATCTACGGATTCTATTATTTAATTTATTAGAATATTAATTCAATTAAATAATAGATATTGCGGTACATATGCATTGATTATATATATATATATATATATATATATATATATATATATATGTATATATATATATATGTATGTATATATAGTCGAGGCAAGGCCATATTACTAAAGGAAAGGCTCCAGTGCCAAGCTAGGTTCTTTAAGGCCTCCGACGACGATATGATAATCGTACAATTGAGGTAACCTTTGTGAATCTCATAGGGTCACACTAGTACTCTGGCAAGCAAAGAGTTTCGTCCCCGACTAAGTATTATAGGTACCATCATTCCTCCGACGATGACACTGCTATATGCATGAGGTTGAAGGCAACGATGGAGACTATCAGCATGGAAAGGGACCAGTAGGCAAATGTGAGGCAGTAGGTAAAAGGACATATAGGCCCTACTTTCCATGAGGACACCCTACACAGCATCGAAATCAATGATCGATCGTAAATTTTCCCCTTCAAGAGGCTAGTGATTCAAACTATCTTCGAAGGCCCATATGTGGGTCTGTAAACCATGAACACTCTACTAAAATATGCTAGAAAAAGAACAAGGAGCCTCCAATACATGGTGCATGGAAAGGAATCTAATAAGAGAGAAATGTTTAAGGGCATATGCTTTAAGGACGAAGATGAGGAGGGTGTCCACTATCCCAATTGTGATGCCATGGTGATTAGGGCCGAAGTAGCTAGTAATGGGATGAAGAAGGAGTTGGCCGACAATGTGAATTCAATAAAAATTATCTTTGGGTTTGCCTTTGACCAAATGGAGGTAGACCTCCCGCTGACCCCTACTTCAAACCCATTGTATGAATCATTATACCTACCATTAGAGATACAACACCCAGGGTTGTATATATATTCCTAGAATTCCTGGTAGTAAATACCTATAATGTGATCCTTGAAAATCCATTGATTAAAGAATTAAAGGCTATCGCCTCCATACATCACCTTGCTATGAAGTTCCCTACTGAAGCTAGGGTGGTACTATGAAAGGGGACAAATGAGGGGCAAGAGTATTGTACTTAAGTACCATTCGCAAAGCCACTCATCGGCCTAAGGTGAACTGCATCATAATGGTGGATACCATGATGGCAGAAAAAGTGATGGATAAGGTACCAGCCATCGTACCCATAGGTGATACTAATTTGGCCAATATTGAGAAAAGTGTCGTGAATGATCCTAATTCGCAAGCTATTAAGTCCGAATCCCAAATATCTCCAATTGAGAAACTCAGAAGTATACCAATAGAGTAATATAGCACCAAAGTACTCTAAGTGGAAAATGACTTGTCTAAGGAAATGGAAAAGAACTAAAGAAGTTTCTAAAAAGGAACATTGATCTAACGCATGGAGGAATGAGGACGTGCATGAATTGATGCAAAGGTATTGTGCCATACCTTAAGGATTGATCTCAAAATTTGTCCTTAGATAAAAGAGGAAATCCCTCAAGCCAACGAGATACGCAACCTTGACACAAAAGGTTGACAAGCTGGTAACAATTGCTTCATCTAAAAAGCACATTATCAAAGCTAGGTAGCAAATAAAATCCTCATTCAGAAGCCCAACTAGGAGTAGCGAGTATGCATAGACTTTGGGGATATGAACAAGGCATGCCCTAAGGATAGCTTTTCCAACCCTTATATAACTAGCTGGTTGACATGCCCTTCTGAGCTTCATGGATGCTATTGAAACTATAATTTGATCTCCATGTATAGGCTAGTGGAGGAGTATACATCCTTCAAGATCCATACCTATATTGCTACTAGGCAATGCCCTTTAGATTGAAGAATAATGGCGCCACTTACCAGTGGTTGGTGAATCAATTTTTTGTGGACTAAATTGGAAAAATTATAGAGTTATATGTAGATAATATGCTAGTAAAAAGCCTGAAGGCAAGCGATTATATAGCCCACTTCGAAAGCATATTCAACATTCTTCAAAATTGTCGGATGAAACGAATCCACAAAAGTTTGTATTTGAGTCACCTCGGGCGAGTTTTTGGAATCTTGTCAATGAAAGAGGGATAGAGAGAGGCCAATTTGAAAAAGATTAGAGCTATCCTGGAGATAAAGTCTCCACAGAAACCTAAGGAGGTACAGAGTCTTATCGGAAGGATAACTATCATTATTGGTTTTTTTTTTCCCAAAAATAAATGAATCTCTTTTTTAAAATTACTAAAAGGTAAGAAGTTTGAATGGACTCTAGAGTGTGAAGAAGCTTCTAGATATGAATAAACACTTATGCTAGGCTGCTCTATTGTCCAAATCGGTCCAGGTATAAATCTTATATATGTACCTAGTCTTCTCAAGGAGGTTACAAGTACTTGTCCGAACCGAGGGAATACAAAAAATTCCAATTAATTATATGAACAGAGACCTCCAGGATATCAAGAGAAGGTATCCAGATATGGAGAAACTGGCTTTTGCCTTGATGGAAATCTCTAGGAAATTAATGCCATATTTTCATGCCGATACCATTGAGGTATTGACCAATTTTCCTTTGAGGTAAGTTCTACTGAAGCTTGGCGCTTTCGAAAGATTAATGCAATTAGCAATTGAGCTAACTTAATTTGACATCCAGTTTCGACCAAGAATTTCTATCAAAGGTCAAGCCTTAGTAGAGTTTGTTGCTGAGTTCACCGAGGGACCTATAATATCGAGGACCTTGATTCATTGAAATATAGGCAATGAAAATTGTTTGTTGACGGCTCTGAGCCGGAGAATCTGAATGGGAGTAGAGATAATCCTTAAAAGCCTAGAGGGACATTATAAAATTGTACATTGAGGTTAAACTACCATAGCTTGAATAATGTCGATAGTATAAGATATCGATAATAGACCTTAAATTGACAAAAGGAGATATAAGTAAAGGAATACAAGTGTTGCATTTTTTCTATAGCAAGTGTACGATATCGTAACAAGTAATATAATGAACATTTGAGTCACAGTTATTATTTCCACGAGAACTATACTTTAGAACTTAATTAGATTTTTCTAACTCCTATTTGATGAAAGTAAACAAAGAGTTTACTTCATTAAAATGCACACAAAGATTGGTTGAGATTTCAAATAATGGATGGGAAATTAGGGACAAATAATTTCACATATTGATCACCTTTAAGTCATAATTCAGGATTCAAGTCCCTAATGTAGTATTCAATCGAATTCTTCTATAGTATTCAATTTACCCATCTCGGGTTCTCATTAAACCTACTTAACTATTTCAATCACATATCTCTATGAGAATTTACCTTAGTTAAATGAAATAATAGTTCTAAGAATTCATCTATGATAGCAATATTTAGTATAGGTATCTCTACACGTTATACTAAATTACCGAATTTTACTATATCGTCTAAATCTCAAACTCACCTCTTGATTCGTAAAAAATTTACAAAGTCATCAAATTAGTATTCAAGTAATTTAATGCATTAAACTCATAGTAAAATCAATACATGAACGATAAAATACCAAAAATCTTGAATAAAAGGCATAAAGGCTTTCAAGTAGATTACATCGTTCACCCTAACATCAAGTTTAGCTACTCATAATAAATGAAGAAAAAACAAGAAGTTATTATTAAATACATCACCGGATTTTGAGTATAGACGTAGAAAAAGAAATAAAGCTTGCACCAAGTTATACTTCATCTTCCAATCAATGTTTCAAAATGTGAATTCCTTGTTGTTTTCCTCCTTTGAATTGTGCTCTTCAATCTCTAGTTGTATCCTCTCTCTTTTTCAATGCTTGGAACCCCTAAAAATTCATGATTTGTTCTATTTATACCTCCCTACATGTTATCCCCAAATTTGGAGTTTTTCTGGGCTTTTCGTAGCCCAACACAGCATAACCTTTAAATTCGCTAGGAGGCGGCGCATATGCACCGCGATGAACCTCCAAGCAGTTCCTAAGCACTATGGGTGCAGCGCCTAGGCACTACATCTCTGTAAAAATTGGCTTCTTCAGGGTAAACATAGCGCCTCAACGCTGACTCGTTGTTCCAAACTCTGCATTTTCTTCAGTATTTTTATAATATTTTTTTCTTCTGATATCTGATTAAGGTAATGCATTGTAACGATAACTCAAATGGCTACAACTTTACTACAAATAGCTCTTTTTCAATTCGAACATTTACTGGGCCAAAAATGTGTCTCAATCTCCAACTAAAAATTAGGACTTTAAAAATTGATTTGTGAAAATATTTTGACCATATTTTCACTCCTTTTGACTTTTAATTATATCCAATTGACCCATAGCATTCTTAAATCTTCATCGTGTGCTGCGACACAATTTTTGAGTATTTGTACTTTAGCCCCCAACCTTTAAATCTTGCCATTTTCACAATTTTTCGCTTATTTCTTTCAATTTCACTTCCATTAATTGAGTTTCACCTAATAGCACATTATATAATAAATTATGCTATAATTTTATTAAAAGAATTACTAAATGTTAATATTTTAGAGCCGAATAAGTATACAAAATACACTTGTCAAACACCCCCAAACTTCAACATTTGTTTGTTTTCAAACAAAACAATAACCTAACTTAACAAACACACAAATATGCAAAAGTTTTTGACTAGATAACCTACCATTTTATCTCCTGATTGAAATCATTGAATTAAATTGATAAACAGCTTAAATGTCGCATTACCAAAATCAATTTCTACTTCTCCAATGCAAAACTGATGTGTGTGTGAAGAATTAAGCATAACATTTTAAATTCATGAGTTGTTTCAATTCCCGATCCTCCATGGTCAAATATGTTCTTTCATCACTCGTAAAATTTACACACCCCAAACTTATTATTATTATTTTTTTCCAGTATGTGAACTAATGTTGAAATTTCTACTATCCTCAACTCTTTAGTTTAGGTAAAATTTCACCAATTGTAGTTCAACACGAAAATAAACAATGATTTTTCATTAAGTTTGATTATTTCAATTTCTAGGACTTAATTAAGCTAACAATCTCTTATCAAAAGTCAATTTTTCTTAAATAGGTGTTTGAGACTTAACCAAAGCATTTGATGCGTCCTCTGTTTCATGCACCTGATTTTTGATTTTTTTTTTTCAACAATTTTTTTCTTTATTTGAAGCATTCTCTCCCTTAGGCTTTATAAAAGACTTATGCAACAAGCTTTCGGTCGATGACTTCTAAGTCAAATGACTATAGGGTACCGGGTTTTAAAATCCTTGCAGACTTAATCGCTCGAATCATAAAGACTACGAAGAGAAATTTTTAAATAAAATATTCTGTATGCATTGATTAGTGCAATGTCCCTTATTTAACACTAATTCATGCAAAATGACCTCTAACTTGAGATTTTCATTAATTGCATCCTATTGACCTTAGACAATACACACAAGATTTTTTTTAAATTCCACACATGGAATCCCTATTTATCTTAACATCTTTCTACAATAGTGAAATCCCTCTAAAATATTCTGTATTTGGTCCAAAAATGTAAAATTTAGTGGTTTTGGGTTTAACATCTATGTTCCACTATTTCAACACATTCAATTATGAAATCAACTCATTCTGACACAATGTTTAATTTAATTTATGTGCTCAATATATATCAAAATTTCACATGAAAAAATGAAAATTAATCTAAGCATATAACCTATTCACCATTAATAGATCAATTTATGATTCAATATATTCATCATTGATAGTCAGACCAACTAACTCCTACACGCATACAAAAATATAATTATTTTATTTTATTTTTGAGATTTTTCAAACTTTTTTTTTTACTAAATAAAAGCACACAAAAACACATAAAAAATTGAAAACTAATGTTTTCCACCCACAAATTCAAACTATACATTGTCCTCAGTGTTTTTAATCCTAAATCCCATATAAAGGGGTGTGGAAGAAAGTGAAGAAAAGACTCTCCTTATATGACTTGTAATTCAATGGTTAGTTTCATTATTGTTCCCGTTGGTTCCTTGGTAAATATTGGTTTAAATGTTCCGCGACATCGTGTTCTTAAAAAATCAAATAAAATATTAAGATCAAATAATTAGAATAAGTGTTACTTGGCTCAAACATCTAATAAACCAACTAACATATCGAAAACCTAAGGGGAAATGGGGTATGGATGATGAGTCACAAATAACTCAAAATAAACTAAACTACCATAAAACTTAAAAATACAATAAATAAAAAGAAAGAAAGTTTGGGTTTCCTCCCAAGTTGATCACCGTGGCTCGAACTAAGTAATGTCATCATTGCACTTTGTGCAATTTTCATTTATGCACCATTTTTTTGTTCTCCATATTTTGATATTTTCATTTTCATCTCTACTAACAAGTCTACCAAAATTTGATTTTCTGTTTTGACAGTTTCGTTGATCAGGTGGCTCTTTTTCGTCAATTCTAAAGCAATGATTTTTGTTTGAAGGTTTCTCAAATGGGGTACAAATATTAAATATCTCTTGCTTGTCCTCCACAATCAATATTAGCTCATCTTTCTCCATGTCAATCAGAGTTCGACCCATTGCTAAGAATGGACGCCCAAATATAATTGGAATGTCTTGATCGTTTGGTATGTCCAGCACAATGGAGTTTACCGAAAATATTAAATTTCCTGATTTTATGAGCACATCCTCAACTTTGTCACGTACCTTTGAAATTGTTGGATCAGCTAGTTGTAGGGTTATTGATGTTGATTTGACTTCACCCAATTCTAATTTCCTGTAAACAGAATATGACATTAGATTTATACTTGCATCTGTGTCACACAATGCATTAATAGCACAATAATTTCTAATTGAAATAGGTAAAGTAAAACTCCATGGATCTTTCAACTTGGGAGGCAACTTGTTTTGTACTCTTGCACTATTTTTCTCCATTGATGCCACAATTTCAAACTCTGGAAGCGTTCTTTTCATTGTCAACATCTCTTTCAAAAATTTTGTGCAACTTAGAATTTGTAATATCGTATCAATCAACGGAATATTGATTTGGAGTTTCTTGAGAATATCAAGAAATTTTTCAAATTATGTGTCTTGTTTGTTCTACTTGAACCTCTGAAGAAAAGGAATGGGAGACACGTAAACCTTGGTTGGACTTGGTGCCTTGGCATTGGATGCTTATGTACTTTTTTCATTCTCAATTAAGGTGGGTGAAGATTTTTCCTCCATTATAGTTTCATCAACATCTTCCTGATCATCTTTTCTTTCTAGTGGTTTCATAGTAATATCTGGTAATTTACCCCACTCCTTGTAGTTATAGTATGAATATTTTCTTCCATTGAATTCTTTCGAAGTCTTTGGGAGAATGGAAGTGGAGGTCCATTCCTTGTAGTTATAGCATCAATTTGTTGGAATACTTTGTCTATTTTCTTCATATATTGATGAAATATCTCTCCCAAATTAGGTTTGTATGCTGGGCATTATTTGAACTATTCCCTTGTTGATTATCTGACCATCTGAAATTCGAATGTTGTCTCCATTCTAGGTTATATGTTTGCTAAAATATAGGTTAAAACTGTGAGAGCCATTCTGAATGAAGTTGACTTGTTCTTTGGGAAAGCCCATAGACATACAATTTTTGTCAAATGTTTAGCTCCACAGTTTTCACATGATGGACCACCCATCACTACATGTGTTTCTCTCGTTTGTGATTTCACCAATAACTCTACCTACTTTGTCAAAGCTGCTATCTGGGCGTTGGTAGATGTCGTGCTATCTAATTATACATCTCAGATGGTCTCGGTGGTACAACTCTTTCAGATAAAAATATTGAATGTGTAGTGTGAATTAACTCAAATAAATCCATGATTTGTTGTACTGATTTTTCTATGATCGATCCACCAGCAGAGGAATCTACTTGAGATTTTGACAATGGTGAGAGTCCGGTGTAGAAATATTGCATTTGATTACCTACTGTGATTTCATGATTTGGACAATTTCGGATCAGCTCTTTGAATCTATTACATGCCTCGTATCTCCATCTTTCTATTGGAAAGTTTGAATTTCCAATATGATTTTAGCTACTTTCAGCAGTGGGAAGAATTTGTTTCAAAGTTTTTTTTATCAGTTCTTCCCATGTAGTATTGCTTCCATGAGGTTCAGCATCTAACCACTCCATTGCATCATCTCTTAGTGTATATGGAAATAGTTTCAACTTAATAGCATTTTCATTAACCCCCTGAGCATGGAAGTTCTGACAATTTCTAAGAAATTTGGAGATATGCATGTTCGGATTTTCATGAGGTGACCCATAGAATTGGAGAGTGTTGCTCATCAAATTGTTCTACTCTACCCTTATATGAAAATTATTTACCCCGAAATCTAGATACACAATACTGCAGCTCGCAGACGTAGCTATGGGCGACAACAACATTGAAACTTGCAAATATCCTTCATTTATTTTCCCTCGCTCCTGTTGCTGATCCGGTGACGCCGCTACTCTTGCGGCCACTTGTCCAATTGGCTGAATAGAATATTTTGATCGTCGGCTATTTGATATTGCTGTTTTTGTTTGTGTTCCTTGCGTCTTCGTCTGAAAGTACGTTCTATTTTCGAGTTAAACGGTTCAAGATGGCCGCCTTGGGTATGGAGCATACAACGGACACCTTTTTCTATAAATAAAAGAAAATAAAATAAATCAAATAACAGTTAAAAATAAAATAAATTAAGATTAAAAGTAAATAGTCCCCGGCAACAGTATCAAAAACTTGTTGCGTTTTTTTTTCACAAGTATACAATATCGTAACAAGTAATATAATGGACCTTTGAGTCTCGATTATCGTTCCCACTAGGACTATACTTTAGAACTTAATTAGATTTTTCTAAGTCCTATTTGATGAAAGTAAACAAAGAGTTTACTTAATTAAAATGCACTCAAAGATTGGTTGAGATTTCAAATAATGGATGGAAATTAAGGACGAACAATTTCACCTATTGATCACCTTTAAGTCCTAATTCAAGATTCAATAGCCTAATGTAGTGTTCAATCGAATTCTTCTATGGTTTCAATTTACCTATCTCGAGTTCTCATTGAGCCTACTTAACTATTTTAATCACATATCTCTATGCGAATCTACCTTAGTTAAACGAAATATTAGTTCTAGGATTCGTGGTTGAACGGATGGAAACCGTCAGTGAGGACTGGAGGTGCGATTTTTTAAAAGTTTGATACTGTGGGTGGAACAAATTAAAGGTTTGGGCCAAGTCTGCAAATAAGTGAAAGGTTTGGTACCTCGACTACAATTTTCCCTGAAAAGTTTATCCTACCCTTTCTAAGGCTCTTTTGCCGAGACATTCCATATACATTTGTGAAGTCATTTTTGGCTAACTCATATCTATTTATCTCAATCCTTGTCCCTCACACTAGACTTAGTTGAATCATTGGGAGATTTATGACTATAACTAATAACCAGGATAGATCTTCATTTCAGAGACTTGTGTAGTTTCGAGTGATCAACAAATCATTGATTTGCATTTGTTACAAGTCAAAATTAATATTCCCATAAAATTACTTCACGTCGAACTTCATGCCTGAAATTTCTATTTCAGGCAACTCCGAATATAATGACCACTAGAATGTTCCAATATTTTCTTTTCTTAGAACTAAAATTTCAAATTTTAATTAACGAAAGCTTCCTATTATTGGGAATTTAGTCCCAGAAAATATGGAAAAAAAAAAAATTTAACCTGGACAAAGATCTTTTCTAGATTAGTACATGTTTCACATTGATACAATTAATCACATAGGTGTTTATAGCAGAATACCTAACTAATGATTAATTCCATAGAGGGTTGAACAATTTGAATATCTAACTCAACAATCTTGATTTTCTTGAAATACTTACAACCAATAAATTTTCTTTGGTATTATCTAATTCCAAATACACAAATATCTTACCAAGAACTGCAAACAAAGACCTACTCAAGAACACATGACTAGTTAATTTCCGAAGATTGAAAATTTTTATTGAAGAAACTAATCCTAAGTCTTAAAATAGACTTGAATGAGTCTTGTTACTTGTCGAAGGAGTCTTAAATCATTGTAGTCTCTTAAGATCTCCAAACTAAAGTTCTAATTCTGCTAGAACTTTTTCAAGTATTTGGTCAAACTTATCATGTGTGGTCGATAAAGTTTCACTTTTATTTAATTAATATTCAGGTTTGACCATCTGATTAATTAGTTGACTTTGGTTAACCTTTGATCATGTAAAATGTGCAATCCCTGAACTTTATTATATACATAATTAAGTCCTCGAACGTTTTTTTTGAATCACAGAGTATTTCATAGAAGGCGCATAACGCGGATACACAGAGAAAACCTCCAACACAAGCTCTCCAAAGAGAGATAAAGTGCTTCCACAGCCCAAACAACTACCACAAGACATTTAACAAGACCCCTATACAAACAAACTATACACGACCCGAAACACCCAATGACAAAGAAGCCGAAAACATCTGTGACTTTACCAAGGCTTGAAAAGCCCAACATAAAGCCAAACTACGCGCACAGCACTCAAGCACTCCCGCTCACCAGGAGACGGACATTGTCTGGACTTCACCAATGCCAAACATACCACACACCAAATCAACCAAAGCAAATCACAAACCAAACAACAAATCAAACAAAACACCCAATACACCACCAAACAACAACCAACAAAAACCATCACACCACCTCCACCAACCCACGGCAACGCTGGAAGACCAGCCAAAACTGCCCGCCGGCGAAGCTCCAACAACGGCAGCAGTCCCGTCGACCTCGTCCACAATAAACCCCAAGACGATCGAGGCCAGCCACAAAGTTCCCACCGAACCTCTCCCGCCACGCAACAGCAACCTAGGCCCACACGAACACCATCACCGAAGCTCATCCAACCATACCACCGACCCCGCCCAAAAACCCGCCAGCAAAGCGACGAATCGTCAGGCCATAAACCAACAAAGAAAAAAAAAGAAAACGAAAAAGGAAAAGGAAAAACAGGGAAGGCAAAACAGGGAGTGGTGGGAGCCAAAGCTCCCACCCCCCGACGGGCTCAAAGAGAGATGATTATTTAGGGGATTAAGGAGTAGGGAAAGAGGAAAAAATGGAGGATTGAGAGAGGGGCGAAAACCTTCACAAATGGAAGGAAGAAACCTTCACGACGGAAACCACCGGAAGGAAAGAAAAGCTTCACCGGCAGGAAGCGAGGAAAACCCTCACGGCAGGAGGGACACAAGTCCTCGAACGTTTTGAGTGTACTAAAGGGCCCAATCGAACCTATAAAAATCAAGTTATAGTAATTGAACAATAATTATTCAATCCAATTTGTCTAATAATTATTAGCGTGAGCATATTCCATAAAGACTCCAGACTGACTTTACAAAATATATAAAACCGTAAAACATTTTCATTTCAATTCTCTTCAATTAAATTCTTTTGACTTGCTATCTTAATTCATTACAGATGCTAGACATCAAATAATTAGTTCTGGGTTAAATTCATCATTTTATCCCTACTAATTATTTTCTCACTTAAGTTAATATTTTCTTCAAACTGCTTCCAAATCACATTAACAACTTTGTTGTCATCAAATACTAAGCTTAGATTAAAACTGATCAAAAGAAAATACTTGAGCAGATTCTTTACAACTTGAACCCGGCGATGGATTCCAAACGTGAGTAAATATCTACTACTTCACTCACTCTCAGTTCCCAAGATATCCAAGTATTTGACCCGAAAATTAGATTTCACTTATCGGTACGTCAATGATCCTGGAGTTAGCAAACAGAAATTATTAATCCTGACATATTAAGGTATTCATAAACCAGTCAACGTGGATTTAATTCGCTGTAGCACACATTTTTCCATATTTTTTCCATTTTCCAACTTTTGTATTGTTTGATAGACAATATTTTTCGAAAAAAATATTTTCCAACTTTCCAAATTTTCCACATTTTTGAGGAAAATAAATTCTTGATATTTTGGTGGGTAAATATTTTCCAGGTTTTTTTTTTTGCAATTGGAAAAAATTCTAGACACAATGATAAAAAAATTTTCACTTTTATTGACAATTTTCATACAAAGCAAAGTCAAATGAATGGTATTCGGTATGGTTATGTTTTTTTACAATTGGAACAAAGTCTAGACTCATTGGTAGAAAACATTATCACTTTAATTGACAATTTCCATAAAAAAGAAGCCAAACGGATACCAAAATTTCAACATTTTCCATGAAAAATTATACTAGTCAAACACAATTAATTACAATTCCCAATAAAACAATTTCTAGACAAATCAATTCCCTGTAAAATATTTTCTTTTCATCCATTTTCCATATTTGCAATCAAACGGATCCTTACACAAAATGGTCAAGTCCAATACACTAAGGATATATCAAGTGTACTGCTGTCACAACTCATGATATCTCGCGATCAAGACAACTTGCATTTCAATTGGTAGAGTAGCAAATATTATAGCCTTAGCACAATAGAGTGTCAACCTCTTATTCTATGGTCGCAGAAAATTAATTTTTCGATCAACATACAAAAAAAGTATCTTAATAGGTACATCAAAGACCCTAGAGTTTGCGAATAGTGACTATTAATCCGTAACTAATTAAGGTAATTCATAAAGTCAACCTGAAGTTTAGCGCCCGTTTGAGCCCCATTTTTGGCTAAGAATGTATTTTAGAATGGTAGATTGATGAAAAATGTGTAATTAAAAAATAAGAAAAATTTTGGGTTTGCGTATAATATTATTTCATTAAAAATGTGTGGTTGAAAAAAAAAAAAAAAAGAGAATTTTTTTTTTAAAGAAAATTATGGATATCAAACAAGGGCTTAATTCTCTCAAGCACGGTCATGCCTTAAAATTAAAATCTTATACTACACTTTTGAATATTCCAAATATACTAGTGTCAATACTATCAAGATCAACGGCAATCCTCAATTGATAGAGTAGAACTATATATCCGTAACATAATAGAGCACTAACCTCTTATTCTAAGGTCATAGATAATCAATTTTTAAATAAAATATTTCGATTCTAGTTAATGATGACGCCATATATTCAATGTGCTTAATATTCAACAAATTAACTAACCACCCTATTTTCTATTACACTCGTTAATCAAAGATACTTACACACATTAATCAAGGCACTTAACACAAATTTATAAAATAATGCGACTCCCTTTTATAGAAATAAACAAATCCTAATAATTATTCAATAAAAATCCAAATTCTTATCTTATTGTATATCTCTAATAGCATATCTCTAATACTTTTGGGCCCGCACATAAAATCAGAACCTGAACTTTGATTACTCCACCATAAAAGCCATTTCCACATAATCTGAACTTTTCCTCTTGTCCAGTTTTTGTGTAGTCATGAGGATGTTATACGGCAAGGAGTTCAGCTATAAATAAGTTCTGAACAAATTTATATTTAGATTAAGATTTAAGAATTCAAAGGTATCGTCTTGTTACTCCAATAAAAGTACCTTTTGGGGATATATGAAACAGAGAAGTATAAATAATTCATTGGAAATATGGCATGGATGATTAGGGATGACAAAAAAAGGGGGTTCTTTTCAAAATGCCTTTGTCAAACATCTACTTTTTCACAATGTCCAATTTTTTTTGACATTCACCACAATAGCCTTTCAAGACTTAAAAGACGAAATTACGCTTAAAATGTTATACAAATTACAAAAAAGGATATTGTTTAAAAGATAATAATACCATTTTTAAGTTATAAAGAATTCCAAACACTTCCACTTAAAATTTCGAAACCAATTCACTTTTTTTATCTGTTTACTCCAATACGGATAAAAATAATTTCATTTTTCATCTATTTCAAACTTAAAAATAGATAAATTTATCAAACGCTCAATAAGGAAATATTATTCACAGCCATCAATAAAATCAGTAAGTATATTTTTACGTATTTTTAATTTCATTTCAATTAAGTACATTATTTTAATTTTTAAATCTTATGTACATGAAAATTTTATTATCTTAAATAAACCTACAATCGATTTTTTTTTTTTTTTAACAAAAAAAAGAAAAAAATTCATTTGCATGACATTTTCAGATCTGGGATGGAAAAAAAAAAAACTATCCAGACCACCAATACGCCTGGGCCCAGATTCTGGGCTCGCACGGCCCGGACGTCCGGGGCCCACAATCCCCCGCACGTCCAGATCTGGACCCGGACGTGTGGGTCGTCAATGTCAATTTTTTCCACGTTAATAACAATTTTTTTAATTCAGCGGATATGGGATCGGTTGCAATCCCAGTTCTTTACATTGGTGAATTTAAAGAGAATGAAAATGGTCGATGGTTTTGCAAATGGACAGGTGATATACATGGCACAATTTCAATTGTATTGACATCGAGTACATCGTATGAAGAAATGTACACTGAGATACAGAACGTGCTCAACATCAATCCCTCTCAGTACGACATGGAATTGAGATTTTTATTCAACAACGAGTATACATCTATTCCAGTTCCACCTGCAAAGATTACTTCTGAAAATGGCATCAAAGCTTTAATTGTATTGAACAAAGTTCGCACGACTACTCCTCTTTGCGTAACTTTAGTAAAAAAGAATGTCCCCGATAGTGAACACGAAGATCTTGATGGAGGGGATCACAATGTGAATGATTTTTGGAACACAATGGAGATAGCTCGTGAGGATGATGTGGTTCTTCCTACTACAATTGTTCATCACCATGATTGCACCGTTATGCACAAAATTCCCTCGATGGTTGATGACAACCAGAATGAAAATGAATTTACGAATGAGGATTTGATTATTTTATCCCGTCGAAGACATGGGTTGGGTTCACAAGTTGGGATGAGTTTACGTGCCTCTAATTGTTCTCGTATAGTTCCTGATGATGAAGATTTATATGTCGAGCAATTGTTCGAAACAAAGAAAGATTTGCAGTAAGCTGTGCACCGGATTGCTTTGAAACACAATTTTGAGTTTAAAGTTAAAAAATCGGACAAGTCGATGTACACAATTATCTGCATTGACGACAGTTGCCGTTGCCGTTTGCGAGCGACGAAAATGGACATGAATGAGTTCTTTGTAATTCGTAAATATGCACGGGAATATACTTGCGAAGTGGGTATTCGTCGTAATGATCACAGGCAGGCCCAAGTAGGGGTGTGCATGGGTTGGGTTGGGTCAGTTTTTGCCTCAACCCAAACCCAACCCAACATGATTGCTTTGATCAAAATTTAACCCAATCAAGTATCGGTCAGGTTGAGTTAGGTTGGTTTGGGACAACTTGTCAAAAAATATTAAAATCATCCAATTTTCTATTATACTAAATTCGAATAAACAATATTTAGTGAGTAAATAAATAAATAAAATTATCTATTATCTTATTCAATTCTCATTAGCCGAACCTACAAAGAACAAAGTGTATTTAACAAAACATGAAAAATTTATACTAAATTTCTTGTGGGGAAGAACAATAAGCTCATCCTCTAAAATACACCAAGGTAATTACAGTTACACTATATACTCATACTTTTTATGTTTCTTTTACTTTTCTAGGCATTTTATTTCTTTTTTTTTTTTTTTTAAAGTGGCGGGTTGGGTTGGGCGGTTTATTTGATTTTCTTAAGTTAACCCATAACCCGACCCAATATAACCCGCCTACACAGCCAACTCACCCAACCTGTGTAAAAACAACAAAAAAATCGACCAAACCCGGTCAGGTTAGTTAGGTTTGGGCAGGTTGGGCGGGTTAGGTCGGGTCTTGCCCACCCCTAGGCCCGAGATAGTTCATTGGTCGACAAATAATGGACAAGTTTCGGGACCCACGAATGATCTACAGACCTACGGACGTACATCATCAACCACGTCCGTAGAGATTACGGGGTGGTCATGAGCTATCAAAAAGCCTGGAAGGCCAAAGAATGTGCATTGGAGGACTTAATGGGTTTCGTCGAGAAAAGTTACGCTAAATTGGCTAGATATTGTCACAACATGGAGAAAACTAATCCTGGATCGGCATTTTATATTGATACGGAGGACGGGAATCGCTTCAAGTATTTCTTCATGGCCCTTAGACAGTGTATTCAAGGATTTCAGAACGCGATGCGACCCGTAATTCTAGCCAATGGTACAACTTGAGTAAACATGAATCAATATCTCGAGCCAACGGTCAAAGATTGAAGCATTACTAGGGAGGGCAAGAGCGAGTTGTGGAAGAAACTCTTGAAGAATCAGCCTTGAACCACATCAATGTCGAGTTAATGATGTTAAATAAGCGCTTCTTGGGAGGTAACCCAATTTCTATCTCTATTTTTCAACTATTTAAATTAGTTTGAACATTTTTTGTTTTGATTTTTAACACTTCTCTTTAGGTCAAGTCTCAAGTTTGAGGAAGAAACTAGAATCAAAATCCATCAATCAACTACTACTACACCGTGAAGATGATAGCAATAAAAACTAATATTTTCACTCAAAGAAGTCCTCCTCCTTTATCTTTAATTTCACATTGGGGACAATATTTAATTTAAGTTGGGGGTGAAATATTAATTGTCTAATTGTACAGTTGTTTTTAATTGCTTTTATATGTTTTTTTTTTCATGTGATTTGTGTGCCTTATATAAAAAAAAAACATATATTTTTGTGTTGCTTGCTTGTGTGAATTATATAACCTTGTCGGCCATGATGCAAATACTTGAGAATATATATTAGTTTGTGAATTGTGAATAAGTTATGTGGATTGGTTGAATTTTTGATGTAGAATGTGACATTATTTGTGCACGTGAATTGAGTTAAGCGTTGTAGCATAAATGAGTTTATTCATATTCACTATAGGTTAAAATAGATGACTTAGATGTGAAATTGTGTAATCTATTATTCATAATTATAATTTTGGGGTGTTCGAGCCAGTGAAAGAGATGATTTATGCTTGTTGTGATTCCGTGCTTGTTGAAAGAATAATTGTGTTGAGTGTCTTTAACTATCAAGAGTAAACTAGGTGATGACCGTATGCTAGGGATCTAAGCCCCATTTATTTTTACCTTGAAAAAAATAGAAATATGGCATTGCACTTGTTGATTCTATGCCTCATTCATGAACATTTTTTACTCAAGTCAGTAAGTCCGTTGGGGTATCTCGGAACCCAATACCCTTTGGTATTTAAAAACTAAGGAATTACCAACTAAAATCTAGTTACACAAGTTAAGAAGATAAATAAAGGTGGGGTTGTTTTTGAGCTAAAAAAAAAAAAGAATATAACAAAATAAGCAAAATTATGTACTGAGAAAAAATGGTAGAGGGCTTAGATAACTAGTGGGTTTGAATTGCTTAGTATAAGCTTGATTGTCAAAGAACTCAAAACTTTGGGAGAATCATCACGGGCGTAGATTGTTGACATTAATGGCTAGACTCAATTAAATTGGAGTGATGTAAGGAATTTGTATTTGGAAATCAACCTTTGAACACACATTGGGAAGAGAATAAAAGAAAATAAGTTTGGACGTGTATGAATCTCACAATATTTGACCATTGTAGGTTGGGAATTGAAACAACTTTTGACTGTATAAATTACGAGTTGATATGTTTAGTTTTGTTTGTGCATTTTCTTTTGTTCTTCTTTTTTTATGTTTGCTTGAGGACTAGCAAATTATTATGTTTGGGGGTATTTGATGAGAGTGCTTAACTCATGATTTTAATACCAATTTAACTTGATAATTTGTTAGATCTATTGAGTTTTTCAGAATGTTCTGATGTGTGTATTCATGTTGTGTTATAGGTATGGAAACATGGTGAAAAAGGGCTAATCATGGAGTTTGAAGGAGTTAAAAAATGATGATTAAATGAACGAGCATGTGAATACCTTGGAAACCGTGCAAAGGAGGCAAAGGAATAAGCTAAAGTTAGAGGAAAAAGAAAAGAAAAAGTCCGGCCAGGACGGCGTCCAGGCGCCACTTAATACAGAGAAAAAGATTTTCAGTGCCTAGGCACTCAAAGTGCCAAAGCGCTGTTTAACTCCTAGCCAAGGCATAAATATGCAGAGAAGTGGCACCCAAGTGCCACCACGGCAAGAAAAAGTAGAATGAAACAGCAAATAGGTTCCCAGGTGACACTCGACTAGTGCCCAGGTGCCATCTACCAACAGATTTGCGGCGCCTAAAGGTTGTGTCGTCAGTAAGGTTTTGGAGTTTTCTTCATCTATTAAGAGTCCAATTGCAATCCAACTCAACCTATAAAGAAAATTTTGTAATAACTCCATCATTAAGAATATACCGAGTTGCTTCATAAAGTTCACTTATACTTCTTGACTATGAGAAATTCAGCAAACTTAGTAGAAACTGTTAGGGTTTTAATGTAATGGCAAGTTTGTGAACAAAAATGATCGGATTTAATATGATGTAAAAGTCAAGGAGTAAGTTGCAAATATAATAAGTGGAGTTGTATTAAGTCTAGGGTTCGAGAATGGAAAGAAGGAAAAAACTACGCCGCAATTTCACTAGATTGTCGCCCTAACTTCGCTCAAGCGGCAGAAACAGAAACATCTTCCCTCGCCTGTCGCCATATCCTCGGTCGAGCGATAATATGTCGCTCACTTGTCGCTAAGCTCTCATTCGAGCAATAGCATTATCCGAAAGTTTTAATTCACATTTTTATTGATTTTTATCTGGCTCATTTAACCCTAAGCCTACAGTATAAATTCCAACATGCCTTCGAACAATTTTTTCTAAGGTTGAATAATGAGAGAACAGATATCTACTTTATCAAACTCATCTGTAGCTTTCAACCTTCATTGTTCGATTTGTTCTTGGCGATGAAAACATCAAACCAACTTAATCCTAATACCAAACAGCTGACTTCCTAAACATCTGTCAAAGTTTTGAAGATCAAGGGAATGTGACTGGAGTTTCAGTTATTTTTTTGGAGAACGTGGAGTTCTTCGTTGATCCATAGGAGATAAATGAATTCTGAAAGTCGGGAGTTGGTGCCGGAGCATGTAATCCATGAAAGCTTTAAAAATTATAGCCATGAGTTGGTTCAGGGGTACATAATCTAGGAGGGCTGTAGGATTTGCAGTCAGGAGGTTAGAAAGTACTAATGTTAGTCGTGTCCGATGGACTGTAAGCTTAAATTTGTTTATAGTGGATTTTTTATTGGTAAAGTGCCGGAGTTTTTACCCAGTTGGGGCTTCTCCGTGATCATTCTATGTGTTATTTACTATTTTCATATAATTGAGGTAGTTCAACATAGGGAATTGAATTGATTGATTAACCATTTAGAGATAATTAAAAGTGACTTGTTGCTATTTAATTATTAGTTTTTTAATTCCGTATAATCAACTATTCACTGCCCCTCTAGGTGTAATTTGGGTCGAACCTGTTAATTTTAATTGGTATCAGAGCCACATTTTGATTTCTGACCCACAAATTAATCTAGATGAGTCAGTCACTATCCGTGCCTCTATTTTTTTACGGAAACAACTATGCATACTGGTAGGTTCGAATGAGAGCATTCTTTAAATCCTTAGATGAGTGTATCTGGCTTAGTGTTGTAAATGGTTAGGTTGTATCTAGTTCTATGATTAATAATAAAGTAATCCCCACTCCCATTGCTAATTGGAGAATAGCAAACATAGATGAATGCAACTGGAATAGTAAAGGCTTCATACACTGTTTATGGCTCTGTCTATAGAGGAGTTTAAGCTAGTGCCGATGTGTGAAACTGCGAAAGAAATTTGAGATATTTTAGATACCACACACGAGGGAACCAAAACTATGAATCGTTTGATAAATTCTATGCGAAGTTTAATGACATAGTAAACTCTAGCTTCGACCTAGGTGAGAAGATCCCCGAGTCCAAAATAGTTTGAAAATTCCTTAGATTCTTACCTAAAAGGTTTAGACCTAACATTATAATTATTGAAGAAAGTAAGGACTTAGACACTGTTAAGATAGATGAACTTGTAGGATCGTTTCAAACCTATGAACTCTTCATATTTCAACCGAAAAAGGTTAAATCCATAGCCATGAACATCATTAGAGAAGAAAAGAGTGAGTCGACTGACGCTGAGATCGTTAAGGACGCAGAAATAACTTATTCGTTAAGAAATTCCAGAAAGTGATGATGAATGGAAAAAAACCTCAAGAAAAGAAAATTGATGTCCCAAGTAGATTTCTGAAAGATAAGCGTGATAAGAATAATCCTCAGAATTCTAGTAAGAAAACCCAGTTAGTTAGATACCATGAGTGTCAGGGTTTTGGTCACTATAGGAATGAATGTCCTAACTTTAAGAAGAATTTGAATATAGGAAAGGATAAGGCATTAAAAGTGGCTCTGACTGATGACGAATCAGATTCAAGTATTCAGAGTTATACTTCTGGTGGTGAGGATGAACAAAACTTTATGGCTTTCACGTCTATAGCTAAGATTGAATCTGATAAGGAAAGTGAAAAGGTGGAAAATGATGAACATAGTGAGGACTTTGAGGAAGACTATGAGGATGAGACCGATATTCATGAGTCTTATCGACAATTATTTGAGAAGAGCCTTAAAATCAAGAAGGTAAATAAAGTCGTACTAAAAAAGGTTAATGAACTTGAAAGAGAGAGAGATACTCATAGCTGACCTTCAAAACTCTACCAAAAATCAGAGTGAGTTGAAACTTGTTGATAAGTGTATTTTCTACACTTATTTGGGGTTTAAAACTATAGAATTTTATTGATTTTTTGACAAAATTTTACATAATTTATGTTATATTGCATTGTGTAGGTAAAACTTTATATTTGATGAAGAATTGGAGAAAAGAAGCAAAATATGGTGAAAAATGGTAAAATCCAAAATTCGAGGATCTCAAATTGTAAATACTCAAGAAGATACATTGAAGATTTCTAGGGGACAATTGGATGAAATTAGAATTCAAAAAGGAATGGAACATGATCAAAGTATTATCAAAATCAATTTTCAATCGCTCAAGATATATTCCAGATTTTTAGCCGAACATTGAGACCCATTTTTTGCACAGTAAACGTCCGAATTGGAAAAACTTTATTTCAATGAAAGTTGTATCCCTTTAAGTTATCTTTCCAATGCACTTTGAATCGCATCAATCGGATATCATAAGAGAAATTTATGACTAAAATACGGACTGCTATGCAGAGACAAAAAAATCCGCGCGCGAATGCAACTTTCCTTATTCAATTAGAACTCTTTTGAAAACCATTTTGGACGTGATTTTCAACCAATTTTCGACTCCTATAAAGAGAGAACAGAAGAATACATATGAAGAACCTCCCTAGACCTAAAAATCTCTATATTATACATATTTTGGAGGCGAAGAACGTGGTTAACAACGTGGAATCAAGGTGAATTGCATAAGATATTGAAAATTCTTCATCCGGATTCAAGTTTCACATCAAGAACGTGGATTTTTCCAACTTCTTCCATCTTTCTTATTTCCGGGTGATATTTTTCCAATTATTCTTGTGTAATTTAATTTCTACAATATGCTAGGCTAAATTCCCTTGTATTGGATGGATGATGAAGCTAATTAATTTTTAGTTTTTAATTCGATATCATGTGTTTTTAATTTAATTCTTGCATTGTGATTTCATAAGCATATATGAATTTATTGTTTTTAATGTTTGCGCACCATTATGACAATTAGTTGCTTATTAAATCATTGGAAAACTTACGGTAGGTAGAACACTGTTTATGGAACACACGGACAATAAATATTAGGAATAATATTTATGGCGTGTGCAGTCATGTGTGATAATCCTAAACGTCAATGCTTGCTTATCATATGAATTCGGACTAGTAATAGGATCGTCTCATGGCAATCATAGATTTATTATATCTTGGGAAAGAATAGTAAATGAAAGTGGAATTATCGATCATCGCAATTGCATGAATCGAATTAATTATCACTGGTTGAGAATTGAAATTAAGAATTGATTAGTGGAGTCGGAAATCCAATACACTCACCCACATTTGATTTAAAACCATTTTTTTATTACTTTCGTAGTTATAGAACGTAGTCAACTAAAAATCAACAATCTTTTGTTACATTTGCGAATTTAAATATATCGAATACTCTAAAATTGAGCCTTATTCCCTGTGGGACGATAACTCACTCATCACAATTATTACTTGTACAACGAACTCGTACGCTTGCGAGATTTTTGCGTAACATTTGTTAATGAGAACTTAGAAGCTAAAGTTAAATCCTTAACAAGTAAACTAGAAAAATCTACTACTCAGCTTCATTCCTTAGTAAGTGGTACTAAGAAACTCGATAATATGTTAGGAATGAACAAGCCTGCTGGAAATAGGCACGGTTTAACATACGTTCAAAATGGTAATACTACTACTAGTACATCCAAGACCATGTTTGTCCTAGCCACAAACAAAGTTACTGCTAATCTTGAACCCAAGGGCAAGAACGTTTTAGGATTGAGGTCTACTAGACAACGTATGACCAATCATCATATAAATCAACGACAACCGCCACGTAGTTTAGAACTAGGTTTATTCCTACTTGTCATAATTGTAGTGCACTAGGAAACATAAGACTTATGTGTCATAAAATTGATGCTAGAAGTGGAAGTCAGGCTATCTCGAACAAGGTTAACTTCCTCGCCAATCAAGTTAGCAAATTATCTAAGATGATGACTTGATTAACTACGATTACTTATACTTCTAAGAAGGTTTAGGTTAAGAAGAGTAACCTAGGAGGTCGTGAAATTGATCATGCTCTTAATGGGAAGAGCATCTATATACCGCTTTGAGTAGATACTTAGATGCATGCATTTCATTTATTTTTGCTTTGTTTTATTTTTTGTTTTATTTTTTTAAAGTTCTTGATTTTAAAAAAAAAATGACAAAATTTTGTGCTACTGGACATTTCATGATGTTCTTAAAGGTTGGGTTTATGACCGAGTATGCATTCATCCAATATGTAATGTAGTTTCCATTACTTGGTGAGGTTTAATAAGGAGTAATGAGCATAGATATTTTCATGTATCATCTGCACGACACATACTATGATCTTGTGAGTAAATCTGAATCACATGTGTGAGATTTGGGATGATAGTCATCTATTGGTAAGGTGATCTTGAATATGAATTGACCTTATCTTAGTTGACCATGAAAAATAAACTAAAATGAATATCATCTTATACTCTTCTTCGAAGTCTAGTTGACATTAAGCCTGGTGGGTCTCTCATAACCTCATGCCCTATATTCAACTGACTTGGAGTCATCGGCCAAACACTCGTTACAGGGGTCATCTTAGTGGCTTAATGAAGAAGAGTCTGGACATAAGGGAGAAAAGAACAATATACGTGAAGATGAGCTTCAGTTTAAGGTCATAATAATCTTATGGGTTTGACATTCATTAATAAGGGAAAATACTTATTTAACAGTGATGTTCGCATATCCTTTCTCACAAATTTAAGGTTTAGAGTTATGTTCACGAGAAAATAGTGGCACTTATTACACCTAAGTCACTTATACACTTTACTCCATTTGAACTTTATTTGAGTACTGGGGATTTTTTTATTAATAATGCAATACTTGTGAAAAAGATGCATCTTTGAGTTCATCTGTATGTTAGATGCTCAATTTAAAAAAAGGGGGGGCTATTTTTTTTTTTTTTTTTTAAATTTTCAAAAATTCAGTACTTTTTGTGTCAAATTTTTTTTACCAGCTTATCGTTGAGCGTTGCTTGTGCGATAAAAGTAGAAGCTATCTCACTCATTTGCTTATCGCACGCCTCTCGCTAGAGCGACAACCCACCATTTTTAATTTTAACCTTTTTTCTATTTTGATCTTCATTTTCATCCCTTCTTTCTCGATTTCTCTTCTCCAATCTTCACACCCATATCAAATTCTTGCATTGAACTTTTGCATCCAATATTTGGTCGATTTTCCCACATTTCATCAATTTTTCACATATTTTCAAGGTAAAAATGGAAGGGTTAATCCATTTGTACATAATGGTTTGTACATAATGGATTATCCTCTCTCACATAATGCACGTGGCCCGCATGTATTTAAAAATTCCGACAATGTGGTCTCTATCCCAATTGTGAGTAGTAGGTAAAAGATTCGGTAAAAAGATTCAGTACATGTAGCATGATCCAAAACGGAAACCCTCATTTCTTTTCCATTTTCACTTTTTTTAGGGGCTTTTGATACTCTTGCCTTAATTTATTCATTACCACTCATTGTTGGATGATTTCCATTTAGTTTCCTCTCACATTGCATCATTTTGGTGAAATTTTTTCGGTTATGAATGGTTTGAGCGAGAATGTAGAGTTTTTAAGATTTTGTTTGGTATTTATTATTTAAAGCTTTGTTTTTGTTGAATTTTGGCATCACATTACTTTGTTAGATTGCTTGGGTGTTATGTATGGTAGTTTTTCCCTTGGTTTGTAGCTTGGGCATTCTTGTTGCACGCCTAGTGTTCGACACATCTCAATGCCGTGACTTGTTGCATTTTCGTGTCTTCTTTCATGGACATTGCACATTCCATTTCTTGAACATATTGTAGTCGTTAGAGTGTTATTTTGGTGAAGGTTATATTGATTTTTGTGTTGACGCCACGATGTGACGTCATGTCATTGTGGCACGACGTCACGACACACGTCAAGGCATCACGTCACGCCTGTCAAGGCACCATGTCACGATGTCAAGGCACTGTGTCCCGGTGTCACAGCACCATGTCATCTACGTTCATGCATTGCATAGTTTCATCTGTAGTTAGTTCTCTAGTGTTGCTTTGCATTGGTTTGCGTGCATACGGATTTGTTTGTCTGGTTTTTGTTGGGTTAGCATCGTTTTGGTTTTCATTTTACCTACATTATTGCATTTCATTCGGTAGTATCATCTGTTGCATTATTTAATGCGTGTGTCTGGTATACTTCTTAAATGCCGCCTAAGAGAGTACGGACGACTGCACATACATCTAGTCCTACAGTCGATCCAAGTTCATATCCGCCACTACCTAGGAGGTATTCGGGGGACCCGAGTTTTATTACGTCCTATGTTAGTGGAGCGAGAGGTTATCATATCTGATCCTTTTCCCGACCTCTCTGCCATTTTCACTTCCATAGGTTGGGAACCTTTATTTGTTAATTTATACCTCTTCCTAGTGTACTCATTGAGGAGTTCTACGCTGATATTCATGACGTTTGTGAATCGATTTTTATGGTGTTTCTTAGGGGTAAGACGGTTAAGATCACTCTTGATGTCATTTTGAGTCTTATTCACATTCCTTACATTGTTCATCCTTTATTTCCTTATTTATCTGCTGATACCCTCCCGGAGGACTCGCTAGTCCACTCGACTATATTTATCAATCCCTTGGGAGAGGGACCTACTGCGATCCCAACGGATCTCTTCCTACTGATCGCCAGATTCTGTTGCGCATTGTGTACACAAATCTGTGGCCTGTATCACATACTTCTTCATTGCCTATAGAGAAGGCTCAATTTTTGTATGCCTTATCACATGACTACTTCGTTGATCTACCATCATTCATTTAACATCAGATTTTATGCATTTTTCAAGTCACGGGGACTAGGATGGGGCTTTCTTATGCTTGTTTGAGTTATCAACTTGTGACTGTGCTTGGGGCTAGTTTCCCAGAGGGGGTTACGAGGAGGGTTCCTAGCCGATTGGCCATACTACTATTTTTCAGAGTAGGTCTCATGCTTCTTCTGCGCTAGCTGATCCTATTGATGACCTCATTTCTTTTGATCCTTCAGATATCCTTGTTAATACTGTTGCTCCAGCACCTTCAATATTCCTTCTACATCTATTTCTATTCTTCCTCCTACTGATACTATTCCTCCACCTGCATCTACTTTCATATATCCATCGATTGCACTGATCGGACAGATGTCTATATTGATCGAGCACCAGGCCCGTATGATGGCTAAGATTACTCAGTTGAGAGCCACTGTTGATTCCCACACTTTAGAGTCAGCTACCCTACACTGAAAAATGAGCTATCTTCAACGGGGTTTGCATTGGATTCATCGACATTGGGATGACGGTACAACTTCTGATGTTTATGGTGCTGCATAGTTGTTAGGTTGCCCCTTGTCATTTGTAACAAAAATGGGAGTAATAGTTAGTAGTTGTAGTAGTTAGATAATAGTTTGACTAATATTTTTATTATTCATTTTGACATTAGTTTTTATGTACATTAAAATTTTGATTCAGAGGTAAGTGATCTTTTTGTTTTAGCTAGATTAAATTTAGATGTTTAGTGACATCAATGTTTTTTTTTTTTGGTATGTTGGTTTACATGATATTTTTGTTCGAGCTAGATTAAGCTTGGATGTTTAATGATATCAATGTTTTTTTTTTTTTTTTTTTGTATATTGGTTTACATTGATATTGCATCTTAATTTAGCTAGCATAACTTATGATTAACTATTTGAATTGGGTTTATCCATATTTTTGTGTCACGTGCTTTTATACTGGGTATTTGAGTTGTCTGTCTCAGGAAACAAGTTAGACAAAGGAAAAACACATTTCAACCAAGACAGTTGGTGTTGGGAGTATTAGTTGTTTTTGTATCTATATGTTTACTACCTTGACTTTAGATTTGTAGTTTAATCACAGAAAACCAAAGGGGGAGCTTGTTAGGTTTTTAATATAATTTTCAAGTCTATGAACAAAACTTATTGAATTGAATATGATGTAAAGTTAATGAGTAAGTTGCAAATATTATAAGTTGAGTTGTATTTGGTCTAGGGTTCGACGATGGAAAGAAAGAAAAAATGGCGTCGCAATTTAGCTAGATTGTCGTCCTGACTTCGCTCGAGCGATAGAAATAGAAACATCATCGGTCACCTGTCGCCCTATTATCGCTCGAGCGATAGCCTGTCGCTAAGCTCTCACTCGAGCGACGGTATTATCCGCAAAGTTTTAATTCGCTCTTTTAAGGTTTTTTATCCGGCCCATTCTACCCTAAACCTATAGTATAAATACCAGCACGCCTTTGAATTTTTTTTCTAAGGTTGAACATTGAGAGAACATTTATCTACTTCATCAAATTCATATGTAGCTTTCAACTTTCATTGTTCGATTTGTTCTTGGCGGTCAAAACATCAGACCCACTTAATCCAAATACAAAACTGCTTACTTTCTAAACATCTGTTAGAGTTTTGAAGATCAAGGGAGGGTGTCTGGAGCTTCAGTTGTTGTTAGAGAATGCAGAGTTCTTCATTGATCTACAAAAGATAGACGAATTCAGAAAATCAGGAGTTGGTGCAAGAGCACGCAATCCATGAGGGCTCTGAAATTTGTAGTCGGGAGTTGGTGTAGGGACACGCAATCCAGGAGGGTTGTAGGATTTGTAGTAATGAGATCAGAAAGTACTAGTGGTACTTATGTCTGACTGACTGTAAGTTTAAATTAGTTTATAGTTGATTTTTGATTGGTAAATTGCCTGGAATTTTTACCCAGTTGGAGTTTTTTCGTGATCATTTTATGTGTTATTTACTGTTTTCATATAACAGAGGTAGTTCAACATAGGGAGTGAAATTGATTGATTAACCATATAGAGATAATTAAAAATGACTTGTTGCTATTTAATTATTAGTGTCTTCGTTCCACATAATCACCTATTCACCACTCTCTGAGTGTAATTAGGGTCAAACCTCGTAATTTCACAAACAAAATTCTCGTAGAGGTAAGAATGGAGAATTCAAGGTTTAGAGAGCAAAGCAAGGATGCAAAGCTGAAAATTACAAGGAGTGCCAGGCTAATCCATTCTGACTTGAGCCACCATGATTAATGTTTGGTCAAAGTCTAGCTTGGGACAATAAACCAAGAACTTAATGGAAAGTAGCTCATTTTTCTAACCCTTAATTATTTAATTTTTGTTATTGCATAGCATATAATGAATACGATTGCATTTCATATCTTGACAAATCTAATTATTGTTCAGCTAAAAAAATACTTTTTGTATGAATTTTTCTTATATTTTTCTAACACTGTTGTTTTAAAAAATTGGTTGACCACGGTCATTTGCGATTTGTCAACCACAACCAACCGTGATTTTTGAGAGCTTATTTGGGATGAATTAAAATCGGATTAAAATTGCAAAACTAGCCGTTATTGTTGATTTTTATTAGACGAGTAGACCCAATAACGATCTATGAATCTTCCCTGTTTCCCATAGTCAAATACGCTTGACCATGAAAAGAAAAGTGCAGCAGAGAATATGAACGTCTCTTCCGTAATTCAAAGTATGAGTTGGTGAAGAGGTTTCAATAGCCAGTCCATTGACCAACAGAAAACACTCTTTTCTTAGCCGGCAGGATAAAGAGGAGAGGATTGGGGGACTGTATGGAAGATTCTGAATCTCAAAACAAAGACATGAATCAAGTTTCAGTCTCTTTATTGGGTTTGTTTCCGCTAGTACTATTTTAAGTATTTATTGGGAATAAAGAGTGAGTAGAAGTACAATAATTTTTTTTTTCCTTCTTCTGTAAGTAGAATATTCAGTTGCCAGGACATCCATTTTTTATACGTTTTTTTTTTCGGGTAAATTAGAATATAAAAAAAATTCAACTTTCGATCAACCATACTTTTCAAACTTTTTTTTTACGTACTTATTTTCAAGTATACATTTACACAATAAAATATACAGCACTTAAACCCAAAATTTTTCCCTACTTTTCTATTGCACATTCTCCTAAAAATCAATATTCAAAATTCTATTTTTCAAAAAGTATGGTCGTCAAACAGGGCCTTTAACAAACATATCAGGTTTATAAAAGATTCTCCTATAAGGCTACAACAGTATCGTATTTTTTGAGAAAAAAAGTGAATACTACAGTACAAAATAAAAGTTGGTGATCAAAAGCTTGATCAATTAGAAGAGGAACGAATAATCATGGAACAAAACGGGGGAAAGAATCATTATTTCCTCTAGACAACATTCGAACAATTAACAATGGCAAATGTCTTCAAATAGTTCAATATCCATAGGGAAACAGTTCAGATATTCAAATCTCTCTAACATTCCAAGATTCATCAAAATTTTAAAGATAACTATAACATTAATTGGAAAAAAATTGAAAATTCAGAAAAAGAAATTTGTTTTGTTATTTTCAATAAGTTTTCACTTCATATTTTCAAAATTCTTCCATTCCTTTACATATTAGACATCTCAATTAACACAATCACAACTTATTTCATCGAATTAAAGTAGATGTAATATGTAGTTGATTTTTTGAATTGATCTTTTGGGATTTTGAATATTATTGCTTATAATTTTAATTGCAGGAAAAATTGGCATAAAGAGCGAAAATCCATTCTGAAGGAGGAAAAAAGAAAGGAAAAGATTTTATAAGTTTCGAAGCCAACTCCATCTTCCAACACTTATCCAACGAGTCAAAAATTCCTCTCTTCTATTTAATTTCTATATATTGAGCTTTATAGCATTACACTTAGGACAATGCAGGAATTATGTTGGGGTGGAAAACTAGGTTTTCTTTTAATTTAATATGCATGAATTAATTTAGGTTTAATTTTGAGTCTAAAATAATATTAAAAAAATAAATAAATTTAATTTTTATCTTGCATGCTTGTATGTGACTTAACTCTAACAAAGTGATTCATATCCAATGATGATATTATGCATATCCTTGAGCAAAATTTGGATTGATTCGTGTGGACACTCATTTTTAATTATTTATGAATTCTATTATTTTATAATTAGCTTTTGAACAATTTGATTACATAATCACTTTTTTATTGCACTTATGGTTGACTATAAGTTGAGTTGTGTAAATTAGCTGCCTTAGAATCTTTTAAGATTGTAGAGCATGTTTATTACACTAATAACCCCAGCTAGAACCATATTAAAAAACCCTTTTAGAATAAATCTGGGAGTCATGAGATCCATCCAAAATCAAGAACATCACTACTTAATTATCTCTCATTTCCTATCGTTGGCTAGAAAAAGTAAAAGACATTGCACTAGATGTGGCACGTAGAAAAAATTGACTATATTGTAATGTAAAGCTAGTCTTGAGTAATTTGACCCCATTTATGATCAATGTTTAGGAGATAATCCACCACGAAAGAAGGTTGCCCATAATGTAGAGTGAAAGCTCCCTTGAAAACCAAAAAGATCCCAAAAATAGAAAAAGTGACAATTTTGTTTTTTGAAATATAGCAAAGTGTGGTGAGGTAGTAGCAAAACAAACTATAAGTGCTGTATCTATTCGGCTAAGTCTTGGTCAACGAATAGAAATTGGAAGGTGATTGAGTGGTGATGAGAATGTAAAATGCTATACTTTTCATCAATTTATCGTATGCTTTTATGATAAATTAATATCTAAATGTACTCAGTATTTTTATATTTTGACTTAGGTTGCAATTGGATGAGTACGACAGAATTTAGAGAGAAACAAGCGAAAAGGACTAAAATAAAAGAAATACAAAGTTCGGGAACTAAAATGTAAATACTTAAAAGTTATTTTGAACATCACGATGAAGATTTGAGAGTGTTAGGTATCAATTGGATGAGGAAAGAAACCAAAGGGATGAAATATAGTCAAACTACTATCACATATCAACTCTCAGCCGAAAAAGTTATGCATCGGAATTGACTAGGAAATGTTAGAATTTAAAGAATTATATTCATGATTATTTGTAGCTTGTTACGTTAGCTTTCTAACTCATCTTGAATCTCCTCAATTGGATATATCAGGAGAGAAAGATATGAGCAAAATACTGAAAGCTGTCCGGTAGAAATAGATGAAGCTACGCGGTCGCATAGCTTTAAAAAAATGCGGTCATGAATGGTCTTTGTGACAATTCAAAGGTTGAACAAAACTCTTCTATGTGACCACATGTATTTGTAATATGCAGTCGCATAGTATACTTTCGAGGCAAAACTTATGGTTTCCGAATTTGACTCAAATACTTATGGAAACATATTTCAAAACGTTTTTTAAACTTTAAAACTGTGCAGAAAAGATGGAGATGCCCCATTCCCCTTTTTCTCTCTTTTGATATTAAATTCTTCATGAGTAGCTAAATTCTTGTACTTGGTCGAAGGAAACTGAAGTCTCGAAACCAATCCAACTGTGAGGTCTAAATTATTTTCATTGTTTAATTCTTGTTTTCAGTATTGAATGTGCTTCTACACTTATTTTCATGATTATTGCATTTAATAGCTAGGAGGCCTACCAGTTTATTATTTATTGCAATCTATAGCTAAGTTAAATATCAAATCCGTAATTGTTTGATCTCTTTAATTTATCAAGCAACTAGGGTTTAGTGATTTGCTGCGTTAGAAATTATTAAATCTTGGGAAGAATGTTTGACTAGATAAAATACAACGCTTGTGATTGTGTTATTTAGTTTCATTGAATTCTCTAATTATTAAGACTGTTACTAGATTATATCCATAGTACTTGTCTTGGGTTGTTTAGTAATTATGGTTAATTGGATTACTTGTTTTCTAATTAGCTACAATTAAGGAGAAATAGGAAAATAAATCCAAAGATGAATATTTAAAGTGAGAATATATATATATATATATATATATATATATATATATATATATATATATATATATATATATATATATATATTAAAAACCCCTCAATCATCGTTTACATAGCATACAATTAGATTAATCATCTTTGTGGGATCGACATTTACTTCCACTATTACATTTGTTTTTAAAAGTAAAGGTTTTATTTTTGGGTGCCTGCGACAGCACACCAAATTTCGAGGACTGAAATGCGAAAGTCAAAAGTTATGTCGAAACTCATGATGAATATTTGAGAGAGTTAGGTATCAATTGGACTAGGAAAGAAGGCAAAGGGATGAAATATAATCAAAGTACTATCACATATCAACTCTCAGTCGAAAACGTTATGCGTCAGATTTTCAGTCTCAGTTTGAGATCCATTTTTGACATAGGGAACGTCCAAATCAGAAATATTGTACTATGGATGATTTGTAGCCCTTTGAGTTACTTTCCAACTCATCTTGTCTCCTCCATCAGATATCCTTAGAGAAAGATATAATCAAAATACTGAAAGTTATCCAGTAGAAGTAGATAAAGCTATCCGATCGCATAGCTTTAAAACAATACAGTCGCGAATTGTGCTGCAGGGAATTCAAAAGCTAAACAAAACTCTTCTATGTGACTGCATGTACTTGTACTATGCAGTCGCATAGTACTCACTTCGAGGAAAAATTTTGGTTTTTGAATTTGACTCAAACACTTATGGAACCATATTTCAAAACACTTTTTAAACCCTAAGACCGTGCAAAAAGGATGGAGACGCCCACATTCCCCATTTTCTCTCTTTTGCTCTTAGAATTCTTCATGAGTAGCTAAATTTTTGTACTTGGTCGAAGGAAATTGAAGCATCGGAACCAATCCAACTGTGAGATCTAAATTATTTTCATTGTTTAATTCATGTTTTGAGTAGTGAATGTTCTTCTGCACTTATTTTCATAATTGTTGCGTTTAATTTCTAGGAGGCCTATTAGATTATTATTTGCTGCAAGCTATTGCTAAGTTAAATATCAAATCCGTATGTTTTTGGTCTTTTTAATTTATAAAGCAACTAGAGTTTAATGACTTGCTACATTAGAATTATTAAATCTTGGAAAGAACGTTTGACTTGATTAAATACAACCGCTTGTGATTGTGTTATTTAGTTTCATCGATTTCTCTAATTATTAAGGCGATTACTAGATTAAATCCATATCACTTGTCTTGGGTTGTTTAGTAATTAGGGTTAATTGGATTGCTTATTTTCTAATTAACTACAATTAAGGATAAATAGGAAAATATATCCAATGGTTAATATTCAAAGCGAGAATTAATATATATTTGCATCTATGATCAGATGTGAAATTCCAATGGTGGATGTAGACGTAGACCAATGTTTGTTCATTTTATTACTTTCGTTATTTTAATTTGAGTTATTCATTAGTTGATTTATTTAAAGTTGTTTGCATATAATCAAAACCCCCAATCATCATTTACGTATCATAAAATTAGATTAATTATTTTTTGTGGGATCGACCCCTTGCTTCCACTACTATATTTGTTTTTAGAAGTTGAGGTTTTATTTTTGGATGCTTGCGACAGCACACCAAGTTGTTTATGAAAATAAGGCATATCTCATTGGTAGTTTGCCTTCGTAAAGAATTAAAAGATAAAGAGAGCAATATGAGTGACGAGAAAAATATTGACATCACTAAGATTTCATTTTGTCTGGGAAAACAAACTTTGGAAGTTGAAATACATTACTATAATTCAAGTAGAATTGGTGAAATTGAAAATGCTTAACACACACACACACACACACACTTAAGAGATAGATATAAGATAGTGGAGTTTTAAAATAATTCTTGTGTTAAATTTTGTGATTGTGATGTGTATTTTTTGATGAGGCTAATGTGGAGGAACATGCGATTGCATATTTGGAGCGCTTGGATTGTCGGCGCTCAAAGAAAGTGGCATAACTTTTGCATACGATATCCGTTTTGAGCCCATAACCCCATTTCGGAAAGTTTACGACGATTCAGATTGAACTCATCGCTTTGCCATGACCTATGATGGATTTTGTGCGTTTGACGTCATCTTCCTAGTCAAAACAGCATTTTAAGTTTCGTAGTTCGTTAATTTTAATGTTTATTTGTTTTACTTTGTAGACCAGCCCATTCAAGGACTGTTGGCCCAGGAGGTTAACTGTTTTCTTTCATATTTAAAGCTCTCCAAATGTTTGTAGTTTTTCGATTGTTCAAGAAATAAGAAAAGGGCGTGAGTTTCTTAGAGGGCATGAGTTTCTTAGGGAGCAATTCGTTTTCACCTTATTATTGTTTGGTTTGTAGTTTCGAACTACATTAGTTGGTATCAGAGCATGGTTCATGGAAGAGGACGTGCTGGTCATGGTGGCCACGGTGGCTAGATTGATGAAGTTGCAGATCTGCGTAATCAGATCAACCCGTTGACAGTTCTGTTTGATCAGTTCATGACTTGGGCGACGGAGGTCGTATGGAATGGACCACCTCCTGCCCTTCCGCGTCATGACCCGCAAGTGATGGGGAAGACGGGTATGATTCGAGCGAGAGGTCAGAAGAGGAGACATTATCAGCTGTACGTGGCGTTCGCGTACAATCCCCTCGTGTGCGAGATACATTTTAACGTTGGGAATCTGGAATCAAGATTGATATTCCTGAATATCATGGTGGGATAGAGGTGGATGAATTCTTTGATTGGCTAGCGGCAGTGAGGAGATCTTGGATTACAAAGAGGTACTTGACGATAAATGGGTACCATTGGTGGTGATGCGTTTGCGTGGTCGCGCTGCTACTTGGTGGTAGCAACTGAAGCATAATCGGATCCGACAGGGCAAGTCAAAAATTCAGTCGTGGGAAAAGATGAAAAAAAAAATTGAAAGTGGCGTTTCTTCAATTAGCGACCTTGTATCAGCGATTATAAAATTTAAGGCAGGGCAACCAATCTGTCGATGTTTATTCCATAGAATTTTATCAGTTGATAGCACGTAATGACGTGGGAGAATAAGAGGAGCAGTTGGTGGTACGCTACATTGGTAGGTTGCGGTTGAATTTGCAGGATGTTCTTAATATGTTTTCGCCTGTGTCTGTTTCAGAGGCTCACCAGGGCGCACTCTAGATTGAAAATCAGCAAATCCTTCATTTTTTTTCAGTAATTAATTCTGGGGCTCTATCTAGAGGTGGGGGTCGACCATTCATCCCAAACCCTACATCTGGTCCGTCCCAATTCTCTATAACTGGCATCGAGATGTTGATCGGAACATTCGGCCGCGGCTTCCCCAGCTGCAAACCCGAGTAGTTGGGCTCCTTCTGGTGGACGAGGGCATGGTATTCAGTGTTTTGGTTATGGTAGCTTTGGTCATTTGAGAAGGGAGTGCCCTTCGTAAGGACAACCACGTCCAGGTTTGTTGATAAGAGAGGCAACACACCTATTTCGAAGAACCTGTCCATGTGGCAAATGGGGAAGAAGAAGCTAAAGTACTGCATATAGGTGACACGGGTCCCCTTTTGGTGGTGCGATGGGCGTGCCTTACGCCCAAGGGGTCGTCTGAGGATTTACAGTGCAATAACATATTTCTGTCCATGTGTACCATTGAGGGCAAAGTGTGTAAGTTCATTATTGATTCGGGCAGCGGCGAGAACGTGATATCAGAAGTGGCTGTATAGAAACTGAAGTTGGGATCCGAACCCCATCCTACTCCATATAGCCTGGCATGGTTGAGACGAGGTAATGAGATTCGTGTTACTAGACGTGTGCTGGTTCCTTTTTCTATTGGCAGTGTGTACCGTGATAGTGTTTGGTGTGATGTGGTGCCTATGGACGGATGTCATATTTTGTTAGGTCGTCCATGGTAGTTTGATAGGGATGTGTATCATGAGGGGCGTCGTAACGCATATACGTTCACCTTTTTGGGTAAGAAAATTATACTACTACCCTCCAAGGATGCTCATTGTGTCTCTTCGGCAGGGGATAGTAGTAATTTACTTTCCCCGATCTTTGTTTGTGCGTGAGATGTTGGCGGAAGGTCTTGTGTTGTTGCTGGTGAAAACTGAGGCGACGGGAGTGTCGCAGTTCCTATGGTAGCCGAGGGGACGGGTCTTCATCCCAAAGCTGCTGCCTTAATATCCGAATTTCATGATGTAATTCCAAAGGACCTTCCTCAATGTCTTCCTCCTTTGCGGGATATACAACACCAAATTGATCTGGTTCCTGATGCATCACTACCAAACAGCCTGCATTATCGAATGAGCCCTGCCGAACATGAGGAGTTGAGGAGATAAGTAGAGGAGTTGGTGCAGAAAGGGTATATCAAAGAAAGCCTTAGCTGTGTGCAGTCCCCTTGCTTCTAGTGCCAAATAAAGATGGTAGTCATCGGATGTGTGTAGATAGCCAACCCGTTAACAAAATAACAGTTCGATATCGTTTTTCGATACCGCTGTTAGATGACTTACTGGACCAGTTGGCAGGAGGAACGATATTTACCAAACCGGATTTGAAGAGAGGGTATCATCATATCAGAATTCGCCTTGGTGATGAGTGGAAGACAGCGTTTAAGACACGAGATGGATTATTTGAGTGGCTGGTTATGCCATTCGGTTTATCCAATGCACCGAGCACGTTCATGCGAGTGATGAACCAAGCCATTCGCCCTTTTATTGGTAAGTGTGTGGTCGTATACTTCGATGATATATTGGTGTATAGTGAATCCGATGAGTCTCATGGTGTGCACTTTAGAGATGTCCTTGCCATTTTGCGTAGGGAGCAGTTCTTCGAGGCCCGTAACAAGTGTGTTTTCTATACCGACAGTGTACTATTTTTGGGGTATGTTGTGTCAGATAGTGGGGTGGCAGTGGATTCAGCTAAGATTGATGCGATCCGACAGTGGCCCCAGTCCTAAATTAGCTTCTGATGTGCGGAGTTCCCATGGTTTGGCGTCCTTTTATCGACGATTTATTCAACACTTTACCACCATCATGTCTCACATTACTGTTTGCATGAAAGAGAGCAAGTTTCAGTGGACTCCCGAGGTTGATGGGGCGTTTGTGGTTATTAAGGAGCGCTTGACTTCAGCCCCGATACTTGTATTATCGGATTTCGCAAAGCATTTCGCCTTACATTGCGATGCCTCCAAATTGGGCATAGGGGCTATTCTCAGTCAAGAAGGGAAACCAGTGGCTTATTTCAGTCAGAAATTAGCAGGGGCTCGTGAGCGATAAAGCACTTATGACGTCAAGCTTTATACAGTTGTTCGGGCTATACGCCATTGGCAACATTATCTATTTCAGCGGGAATTTATTTTATAAAGTGATCATGAGGCCCTCAAGCATTTTGCCTCTCTTTATGCTATTGATTCATATTTTGGCCCCATTTTTTATCGTTTAATGTAAGGACCTCACCCTCCTTTTTTGTTAAAAGACGGTTATGTGTTTCGGGGTGTTCAGTTGTGTATACCGAATTGTAGCCTATGTTCGAAGTTGATTGAGGAGTTTCATGGTGAGGGTCATGTAGGCCGAGATCGTACATTAGCTCTCATTAGTATCTCTTTTTGTTGGCCTTCTATGCGCTGTGAAGTGAAAAAGTTTGTATCATAGTGCAGGGTGTATCATGTAGCAAAAGGAAAGGCCACAAACGCTGGGCTTTATCGTCCTTTACCAGTACCTTTAGCTCCGTGGACTGATATTAGTATGGATTTCGTCCTGGGTTTACCGCGCACACAGCGTGGTCATGACTCCATTTTTATGGTTGTGGATCGGTTTTCCAAAATGGTACGCATCATTCCTTGTAAGCATAGCAATGACGCTGTCAAGGTTTCCCAACTGTTCTTCAAGGAGGTTTATCGTGTTCATGGTTTACCCACTTCTATTGTGTCTGACGGAGACACGACGTCCATCAGTCATTTTTGGCGGAGTTTATGGAAGTCAGTTAACACATCACTTAATTTCAGTAGTGCTTACCACCCTCAAATGGATAGACAGATGGAGGTAGTGAATCATTCTTTGGGTGATTTGTTGCGATGCCTAGTTGGAGATAATCTCCGTTCTTGGGATCAGCGGCTTAGCCTTGCGGAGTTTGCTTATAATCATGCTCAAAATAGGAGCATCAGTTTCAGTCCGTTTCAAGTTGTTTATAGCACTGTGCCCGCAGTCCTGTTGATTTGTTGACTCTGCCCTCTAAGACGCATTTACACGGGACGGCAGTTGACTTTGTTCTTAGTTTACAGCAGATTCATGAGGAGACTCGGGCTAATCTACTGGAGTCCAACCGTCAGTATAAAGAGCCAGCGGACCGGCATCGGCGTCTTGTTGAATTTGATGTTGAGGATTATGTTTGGGCAGTGTTGACTAAGGATCGAGTGGCTTCCCATAAATATTCGAAGTTATCACCTCGTACCATTGGTCCTATGGAAATTACAGAGAAGATTAATCCCAACGCCTATCGCCTTCACCTTCCTTCTCGTATTCGGACTTCTGACATATTTAATGTGAAACATCTTTTACCCTACCATGGAGATAACATAGAAGACGGTGCTACCAGTTCTGATTCGAGGGCAAATTCCAATGACCCCAGGGAGAATGATGAGGCTAATGTAGAGGAATAGACGATTGCATATTTAGAGCGCTTGGATTGTCGACGCTCAAAGAAAGTGACATAACTTTTGCATATGTTGTCCGTTTTGGGCCCATAACCCCATTTCGGAAAGCTCGGGATGATTCGGATTGAACTCACAGTTTTACTGTGACCTATGATGGATTTTGGGCCTTTGACGTCATCTTCCTAGTGAAAACAGCTTTTTAAGTTTCGTAGTTCGTTAATTTTAATGTTTATTTGTTTTGCTTTGTAGCTCAGCCCATTTAGGGACTGTTGACCTAGTAGGTTAACTCTTTTTTTTTCATATTTAAAGCTCTCCAAACGTTTGTATGAATTTCTTAGAGAGCAATCCGTTTTCACCTTATTATTGTTTGGTTTGTAGTTTCGAAATACATCAATTTTGAGGAAATGTTGAATTTTTTATTTTATTTTTGAAATCAAACGAGGAAACGTTGAATTGCTTATATCGAGTTAAGTATAATTGTTAGAGTCTACTTAAGTATCTATTATACTTTATTCGAGTACGAACAAATGTTCAATTTTGGGAGTATTTGATAATTGTGAAATTTACACGTATCTAAGTCACCAAAAGCCGAAAGAAATCTATAATTTGGGGATCAAATTTCAAAAATTAGAAATTGAAGGAGGACAAGGGCTGCACAATAAATAAACTCAAGAACTAAATTGCATTAATTGGAAAAAAATGAGACCTTTGTAAGAAACATTAATCTAATTGGGCCTTGGAATTGGAATGGAAATCAAATACAAATGAATTGGACTCCTTATTTACTACAGGAAGCGGGCGGCAGATTACAAATTAAAAGTGAGATACGCACACTGAAAAAGGAGAGACGAACGGCAGCAGGAAGAAAGAAGAAGAATTCCAGATTTTTGTGCAAAGAATCCATCAAGAATTTGGAAAGAATTTTGAGAATTAAACACGTTCCGTCAATTTAGCGGAAGATTTACACACTCGACAGGAAACAGAGTATAATTGTTGGGATTCGTGTGACGAAAATTAACAATAACTCGAATTGAATTTCATCTTGTTTATTGAAATTAAACCAGGTGATGTCGTTTAACTTTTATTTGTTTTATTTCGACATTATGAGTAGTCAAATATCTTTATGTTTGGAAGACGATGTAGCTTATGATTTTTAACATTTGTTTAATTCTAAGATTTCATGCCACTTTAATACTTGTTAATTATTTATTGTGTTTTTAATGCTTCAATTGTTTGGGCAACGATGAATTAATCTAGGAATAGTAGATGTGATATATGATTCTAACTCGTGCAATAAATATCATAGATATTATAAGAGACCGAGAGATAATTAAAAGCTACGAAATCTATATAGAATTTCTGTACGTTAATGCGTTCTTATGTTTATGAATTTACATAGAAATATAATAAATTCGGACATATGAATATGATTAGTCGAGAGAGATCATTAGTTATATTAGATTAATTCGATTGTTGGCACATATGAAAAGAAACTGAATGAATTGGAATTAGATGAACGTTAAACAACCTAAGTGAAATCGAAAATCGTAACTACATAGCCTCATAATTTTATCAATCATGTTAATTTAATTTAGTAAGACGTTAGTTACAAAAGACAATTCGATTTGATAATTGGTTACCATTTTAATTTAAATTGAAGTTATGTTAGTTAAAATTTGATAGTAGATAATATTTTCTATGGGAACGATACTTGAAATCAAAATTTCACTTTACTACTTATAACGATCCGTACACTTGCAGAATCAAATGAACAAAGAGTTTGGAGCAATACTTTAATTTTTACTTATTTTACTTTACTTTACTTGTGTTCATTTCCTTTTCTTCGTTTTTTTTTTTATTGAAATTAAAGATTTACTTAATAATGTAACAGTGTCAAAGAAGGATAATAACATTAATTTGGACGAGTTTTCAAGCCTACTTTTCATCAAAGAACAAGGATCAAATGTTTTTTCCCCTTTCACTTTTCCCTTATAGATAAAGGGGTGGCTTTTGTATTTCAATAATGTCTCAAAGACTTCTATGAAAAAGAGCGGATCAGGACAGATATATAGACCCTACAAGGTACAATCCAAAGATATTAGTGACTAATCTCGTGATGGTTATTTTGAAAATTGTTTGTATTTTATTACTTTCCATTTGGGTTATTTTCCTTCCCCTCTCAATGTTTTGCATGTATGTTTGGTCCCACAGCCTCCTCAAAAATAAAATAAATAAATAGTTTATGGAAAAAGCAATGACGTCCCCATAATTCTAACCCAAACCACTCTATTACATAAGCTATGAATGCGTCTTGATATATAGGGGAATTATATTCATTTCAAAAAAGGTGTCCCTTCTCTTTCTGTGTATGAAAAAATTTTCGATTGAAGGTGTTGAGTTGTAACTAAGGATGGCGCCCATCGGGGATGTTATGAGTAGTGACAGATTTAGAATATTGAGTGAGTTAGGGTGATTGTGACCATTGACGCCGTAATAGTAAGATTGTTTATTAATATTTGATTAAATAATATTAAAAAAAATTTAATCTATATGTAAATGCACTAAAATGTAAAAGTCATATACATTTGAATATGTAATCCAATGCAACCCAAAATAATAAGGAAAAAAATATATTTTTCAATCGTATATGTATTATCATGTTTCAAGTTTTTTACGAACTTAAGTGAGATAGGATGAAGTTTATACGTAAATCATAATTGAACGGTAAATACAAGCTCCAAGTTTAAGCGAAGGTTATGCAAAATTTTGAAAATAATGATTTTTAGAACTAGAACTATTTTTAACCCCAAAAGAAAAGTGTTTTTTTCTAATTTGTTCTTAGATTAGTCAAATTTAAATTTTATAATTGATTAACTTAATAAGAATCTATATCATGAAGTAATAATTTAAGTCAATAAAATTTTTAAAGAAATTATTTCAAAAATGAAAACTAATAATAAATAATTATTTAGTTATTATTTATTATATCAAAAATTAAACAAAAAAAGGACGGGAATGGAATTGAACCCCATACCCCTTCCATGCAAAGTAATTCCATCCCTTTTGTTGTAGGCTAGTACAATTATATGTTAATATTTAGTTATTATTTACTGTGTTTAAATATTAAAAGGAGGAGTGTTGTAGAAGGAATCGAACATGTGTATCTTGGATGCAAAAGCTAGCACGTGACCACACAATCGTCGGGTGCTCAATTGATTTTTAGATTGATTTAAAATAACAGTAAAACAAGAAAACACTTTTTTTTACGTTTTTTTATCACATAAGCTTCACTTAAGCTCGCCTAGGCCAAAACTCAACTCACATGCTTCGCCATACTTTACACATTTTAGAACACTGAAATTAACATCAACTAAACCATAAATAATACACTCTTGAGTAAAGTTGGGCCAAAAGTTGTTGATTCAAGATAAATTCAGAAGCATTATCTCTTTAGAATCTATTTCAACGTTAAAAAAAATTAATTGATTGGTGTACTATGTAAGAAGTCATTATAGAGTTCCAAGCCAAAAAACTCTTAATATTGCACCTTGGCAACTCTCCAAAGCGTACACAGGGGATGCTTTTGGATATATTAACGAATAAATAGATGAAATAGTGTAGTATCTGTTAGGTTTTAGATGCTTTTTAATTAGCAATTCTATAAACAAAAGGACTGAATTGTACTGTGTTTAAAAAGTCAGAGAGTAATGTGCAAATAGTTGAAAATATGGTTCTTAGGTTTAGGGTTCGAGAATGGCAAAAGAGGAAAATGAAGATTTTCGCTAGACAAATCGCCAATGTTTGGCTCAAGCTATAAAAGCAAAAACATCGTCATTGGACTGTAGCCCCTCCTTCGATCGAACGATATACTGTCACTCGACCGTCGCTGAACCCTCGCTCAAGCGACATAGTTATCCGAGAAATTTTTAGTTCACGATTTAAAAGTTTTTTACCCGGCCCATTCGTTTTCTAACCTAACTAGATATACCAAAACACATCAGTACGAAAACTGTAAAGGTTGAACATTGAGAGAGCTTCATCTGTGAGGGATTCATTCTATTTTATCTTTCAACATTCATCTACTTTGATTATTTTGGTGAGAAAAACATCATTCCTATAATCTAAATAACAAACTATCTTTCTACATCTGGTCAGAGTTCTAAAGATCGAGGGAATTTGACTAGAGTTTCAGTCTGTGAAGAACAAGGTGTTCTTCATTGATCCACAGGAAATAGACGATTCCACAAGGATAGGAGTGCTGCAGGGTAACATATTCCACTGAGAGGTTTGGCAACAGTAGCTAAGGATTGGTGCAGGGGAGCACGGGGATTCAGAGAGAGTTGTTAGGAGTGCAGTCGAGAGATCATATAGTAACAGTCGTCTAGTCTGATAGACTGTAAGTTGCTTAAATTTTTTATAGTAGATTGCCTGGCAAAGTCCTCTGAGTTTTTCCCAGTTAGGTTTCTCCGTGATCATCCTGGTGTTGATTTACTGCTTTTGTTATTATTTCTTGATTGATCATATAAACTGCGGTATTCAAACTTAGGACTAAAATGACTTGCATGTTTAATCATCTAGAAAAGAATTAAAAAGTAACTTGTTGCTATTTAACTCGTAAAATATTTTTAATTTCGCATAATATACCTATTCATCCCCCTCTAGGTATTGTTAGGGTCGAACTGTGTAATTTTCAATTGGTATCAGAGCCTTAATTCGATTCCCGACCCTTTAGAACATCTAGATGAGTCAGTCATTATCTGTGCCTTTATTTTTCGACGGAACAAACTATGCCTACTAGAAAGTTCGAATGAGAGCCTTCCTTAGATCTTTGGATGAACTTATTTGGATTATCGTTCAAAATGGGTGGACTCCACCTTCAACAACTGTTGATGGTGTAGTCACACCCACTAACATATCTTTATGGACTGAATTAACCTAGATGAATGCAACTGGAACAGTAAAACATTACATACTCTGTTCATAGCTATGTCTACTAAAGAGTTTAGGCAGGTGTCAATGTGTGAAACTACTAAAGAAGTTTGGGATATATTAGAAATCACACATGAGGGTACCAAAAATGTTAAAAACTCTAAATGTAGATGTTCACTACTAAGTTTGAAGATATTAGAATGAAAGACGATAAAACATTCGATGTGAAGCTTAATGATATAGTTAACTCTAGCTTTAACTTAGGTGAAAGGATCCCCGAGTTCAAAATCGTTAGAAAAGTCCTTAGATCCCTGCCCGAGAGGTTTAGACCTAAGGTTATTGTGATAGAAGAGAGTAAGGACTTAGATGTGGTTAAGATTGAAGAACTCGTAGGTTCACTTCAAACTTATTAACTCACTTTTTCACAACCTAAAATGGTTAAATCCATCACCATGAACACCATAAGAAAAGAAGAGAGCGAGTCCACTGATACTGAGACCCTTAGGGATGACGAAATTGCTTATTTTGTTAAAAAATTCTAGAAGGTGATGAGGAATATGAGAAAGCCTCAAGAGTGAAATAGTAAGGTCATTTGTAAACTCTCTAGAGGTATACATGAGAAAAACACCTATAGGACCTCTGTTAAGAAATCTCAATCTGTCCAATACCATGAGTGCAAGGGGTATGGTCATATTAGGAGTGAATGTCCTAATTTGAAGAGGAGTTCGGGTATAGAACATCGTAAGGTTTTAGCCATGACTATAAGTGATGAGGAGTCAGAGTTCTCAGAATGAAACATCTAGTGGTGAAGATGATCAAAAATTCATTGCCTCCACCTTGATTCCTACAGGTGAATCTGACCATGAGATTGTTGATATGACTTGCATTGGTTTTTGTGAGTGTTTGTTGATTTGGGTCATTGAGGTTGTGATGGTTGGTCTGAGTGTTTTTGGAGTGATTTTTGATTTCATTCTATATCTTGGTGTCGTGTTCCTTAAGGTTGGAATCGTGGTTTGTATGACTTTGGTTTGGTTTTTGTTCTCATAACGTCCTTGGCCATGACAAGTTTTTTTTTTTTTTGTTGGTTGTTGGGGATTTGGTTTGGTAGTTGGAGTGTCGAGTTGGTAGTTTGGTGTGATTTGGTGCTATCTTTCTTAATTTTTAAAATTGAAGTGCTAAATCTGTTAATTGCTTTTCGCTACCTTATCCTTGGAACTCGCTCCAGCTACAGCAACAGAAGCTCTTTCACTCGCTTATCGCTCGACCTTCGCTCGAGCGACAGACCGTAAATTTGAATTATAAGGTTATTTTTCAGGAGTTTCACGTATTTTTCACATTTTTTTCCCTTGATTTCTCCAAATTATTCACACCCCACACCAAATTGGTGTCTTACCCACTCCATACACACTTAGAATCACTTCATTGAGTAGCCATTTCATCAAATCATTGAACTTCAAAGGTAAACTTTAACTCACTTTATTTTTCCTCATTTTGCACTTTCATTGGGATTTTTCAAGTATTGATCATTCTTTCTTTGATTTTGGATATTGGATTACAGTTGTTGATCAATGTTATAACTTCTGGTTCATTTGTACGTGATTTTTTAACATTATTCGGGTTTTTGTGCGTTTCTTCACTATAGTCAATCATTTTGTGTTGGTTGTTGATATGACTTGCATTGGTTTTCGTGAATGTTTGTTGATTTGGGTCATTGAGGTTGTGATAGTTGGTTTGAGTGTTTTTGGAGTGATTTTTGATTTCATGTCGATTTTTTGGTGTCATGTTCCTTGAGGTTGGAGTCGTGGTTTGTAAGACTTTGGTAAGGTTTTTGTTCTCATATAGTCCTTGGCCATGTCTAGTTTTTTTTTTTTTTTTTTGCAGTTTGGTTGTTGGGGATTTGGTTTGGTAGTTGGAGTGTCGAGTTGGTAGTTTGGTGTGAGAATTGTGTTTTGTGCATTGTATTTAATGTTGGGAACACTAGGTGATGTCACGTCACTACATCATGACGTCAAGTCCCTACGTCATGTCATCACGCACATGTCCTTTCTTCACGTCACCTACATCTACGCATCACTGTATGTTGTTGTGTATTCATGTTAGGACACGTTGCATGTTATCCTATCAGCCTCCCTTTTTGTGCATTCATTCATCTCACAAATATCACACATTATTATCGTTGTTATCACGATTTAATATTTTTGGTTCAATTCTTTACAGATACCGCCTAAGAGAGCACGCACAGCCGCTTCCACTCCTAGTACCTCCTCGTCCTATAGTAGGTCTAAGTTTATCTCGGTTGTGGCCTAATACACTTTTGGGTTGCAGTTTTCTCTTCGTCCCGTTCTTTTCATTTTCAGTGCGAGCTCAATTTGTCTGACCTATCCCCCGACCTCGCCACTATTTTCTCTTCTCGGGGTTGGGACCCTCTTTTAGTTGAGTTGGTACCCCCGCCTAGCCTACTTATTCATGGGTTCTAAGCTAACATTCATGATGTTAGCGATTCTTCTTTTAGGATTTTTATTCGGGATATGACAGTTAAGATTACTCCGAACGCTATTTCGAGTCTTATTAATATTCCCCGGGTCATCCACCCCCTATTTCCCTACCTCACTCCCGATTCACTTCCGGGGGACTCATTAGTCCATTCGATGGTGTTTAACACACCGTTGGAGGGAGGTCCGATGCAATTCGCACTGGTTCTCTCCTGATCAAGCACCAGATTCTGTTGCGTATTGTGTGTATGAATTTTTGGCCTATCTCCCACACTTCTTCATTACCGATAGAGAACAATTGTTTTCTTTATGCCCTTCTACATGGCGATTCCATCGATTTACTTCCTTCATATGCCAGCAGATTTTGAGGGCCTTTCGTACTACGAAGACTAGGGTTAGGCTGCCATATGCGTGTTTGATATATCGTTTAGTGACAGCCTTAGGATTCAGTTTTCTAGAGGGGGTCTGAAGCGAGTTTCTAGGTTTCGATTGGCCATACTACCATCGCCCAGAGTAGGCCTCATGCGTCTTCTGAGCCAGCACAGCCAACTGACCCGACTATGCCGGTTGATCTAATTGATGATCTCATTTCCTTTGATCCCTCCGATTTTCCTTCTTTTTCGACTGCTCCTCCACCCTCCGATATCCTAGCTACTTCTACTTCGGCTCCTCATCCGTCCGAGTCAGTTCCTCCTCCTCCTACGTCTGCATCTTCTGCTTCTACTCCATCGACCCATTGGTCTCTCTTTTAGGTCAAATGATAGTGCTCATCAAGTACCAGGCTCGTATGGTGGCGAAAATTACGCAGCTACGTGCTACTGTTGATCAACATACTGCTGAGTTCGCTATACTTCGGGGTGCTATGAGATACATTCAGCATGGACTTCGATGGATTCGTCACCACTGGGATGATGCTGCTTTCGAGGAGTGGACAGACTCTGATGATATTACCGATGCATCCTAGTTCTAGGTTTATCCCTTGTCATTGTAAGATAAAAAGGAGGAGTAGATAGATATAGGTTTTGGCAGTATTACATTTTCGTTGATAGGGGGAGAGTAGATAGTAGATATTTAGATCTTTTTGCTTATGCTTACATGATGTATCTATTTATCGAAAAATTGGATGTAATTAAATTATATATATATATATATAAATTGATTTTTGACTCAAAGGAATTTTATATTTATATTTTTGACTCATGTATTAATACGATTAAACTCATTTGATGTGAACCTCGTAGCAATGGTGACTACGAAACCCACAACTAGATTGATGCGGAACCCAAGAACGCCAATTAGATCCAGTTTTGGATTTGAACCCAATGAAGTAAACAAAAAAACCCAACAATAACAAAGATGCGTTGAACCCCTTGATTACACAATGAAGAACCCATTATTCGTTAGTTTGAATGCCACAAGATTTAGATCTTGATAAGTTTGATTTGTTGTTCAATTGAAGAACAAGGAAAAGCAATAGCCTCTCCAAAATAATGAATTGTCAAAAGTTTCTAATACAATGAAAGTTTTTGATATTTATACCAAACTCTAGAAACTAGGTAAAAACGCATAATCTCATAAATAAGGTAGGAGATTGACTAAATATAGAATTCTACTAAAATAAGGAAATTCACAAAAAATAACCTTTTTCCTCGGATGTTGGGTGTGGGGGCACCAATACCCCCTGTAATATGCGACTTCAGTTGGGTTCGGGGGCAGCACTACCCCTTGTTTTCCAAGTTCAGCTGCTTGAATCAAGCTCATCCATCTCGATTTCGGCCTCGACCCCAACATGGAACTTGTTCCAATCTTCGCAACGATCGCCATATCATCAATCGTAGCTTGAACAAGCAACGTCATTGCTTCTTTCACCTACTTTGCCTCGATCGAGTCATCGATCCTTCTTCCACTAGCAATGGAACCTTCTCCGAACTTGCCCTCGTCTTGATGGCACCTTGGATCATATCATCCCTTCCCTCTTCGAAAAGATTAGACCTCGAATCCAAACCTGCAGCACATGAAGCAACATTAGCAACATTGAAAATGTTAACCATTATAGACTTACCCAGTAGAAGTAGACTGTAGCCTGCTTTCGTGTTCATAGCAATGTAATGGAATGTTCCTTCTCCTTTGGGGTGTAGGTTAGACCACACTCGAGTTCATATCCCCAATCTTCTTGTGTACACCTAATCACCATCACCTGGATCTAATGGTACACGCGAAGAATGTTCCAATTTGTAGGTTTGGGACAATTCAAGCACAATCTCCATTGCTAATTCATCACATCTCCTCCACGTCTCATCCTTCCTAGGCAATAGTAATAATGGCACAATACATGGACTTAGATTTTCCTTCATACCCCATTTGACATTCAATTCCTGGTATATAAACTCCTTCCATTTCTCTTGAAACTCATTTGCCTCCTTAGGGAACTCATATTCAACCTCCTGTAATGAAGAATTAACAAACCTGGGGTGGGGATGGTTAGTTTCAACCACAAGTTGTTATCCATTGTTCGGATTAGGTGGAGTCCCAATATGAATGTTCATATGGACCAGATCTTCAAAACCCTGCAAGACAGAAATAGCCAAACTAGGAAGGGGTGTGCGAGTTTCCTCGACATTGAGGAATGATTCATTGCTTACCACAACAAAATCTGTCTTGTACCAACTATAGCATTTTTACATTCACTCCCCCTTGCAAAGAAACTCGCTTCCGATTTTTTTCTCTCCTCTCAACTGGCTCTTTTTCTCTCTTCTCATGTGGCCTCTCTCTCTCTTTCCCCCACTATCAGCCACCTCACCGTTTTCTCTCTTACTCACTAGCTCACTGTTTTCTCTCATCTCATGTGGCCTCTCTCTCTTGTCCCTATCTTAGCCGCCTTGCCATTTTCTCTCTTATTCCCAGACTCTCTTGCTCTTCTCTCTTCCTCATTCCTCAATTTAACTTGGTCTTGATAAACTTGTGTCGGTGTTAATGGCGCAAGAGTAATAGTCCGTCCCTCCTTGACAAAGCTATACAGGTTCCTATACCCATCATGTGTAACTTTTCTATCATACTGTGATGGCCTGCCCAATAGAATATGGCCCGCATGCATAGGCACCACACACATACAACCTTACCACTATAACTCCCAATCGAGAAATCAATCATCACCTATTTATCCACCCTAACTTCTCCACTTTCATTCAACCATTGGAGTTTATAAGGTCTACGATATTTAAATAATACTAATCCCAATTTCTCAACCAAGGTTGTGCTAGCTACATTGGTGTCACTTCCACCATCAATGATTAAACTACATACCTTATCGTGGATGTGGTACCGGGTGTGGAATAGGTTTTTACGTTGCTAATTCGTATCATCTGCCTTGATTTGAATGCTAAGAGCTCTCATTGTGACCAGCAATTCCCGAACGGCAAATTCTACTTTACCCTTTTCATCAACCTCTTCCAACGCTGGCATGTCTTCATATTCTCCTTCACTTTCACTCACCACCTCTCCATCATCCCGTAGAATCATTATCCTTTTGTTAGGACACTGACAAGCGATGTGTCCCGTTCCTAAACACCGAAAACATTTTATATCCACATTCCTTGGTTGCTGTAACTCCATCTTGGGTATGGGTTTGTTAGCACTTTCTTCCTTTCCCCTCTGCATTTCATTCCTTCCTTTAGCTACTGCTTCATTCACTTTATTACCTTCCCACCTCGACTGCTAATTTGGGTTAGGAGACAAAGTGTTCACCGGTTGCCTCGCAGTTCCCTTCCTCTTCAACTGTCTTTCCATCTTCATGGCTACATGCAACATATCCTCCAACTCCACATAATGCTGTAATTCCAACACATTAACAATCTCCTTATTCAACCCATTCAAGAACCTAGCCATGGTAGCTTCTCGATCTTCCTCTACATTTTCCCTAATCATCAAGATCTCCATCTCCTTATGATAATCTTCTACACTCTTCGACCCCTGATACAAACTTTGCATTCTTTTATGGAGCTCCCTATAGTAATAACCAGCTACAAATCGTTTTCTCATCACCGCCTTCAATTAATCCCAAGTATTTATAGGCCTCTCTCGATTCCAATGCCGTGAAGTAACCACTTGATCCCACCAAGTGATGGAGTAATCTGTGAATTCCAACATCACAATCTTCACCTTCTTATCCTCTGAATAGCTATGGCAATCAAAAATCAACTCCACCTTTTTCTCCCATTCTAAATATACCTCAAGACCGCTCTTATCTTTAAATTGTGGAATCGTCAATTTTACATGACCCAAATTACCATCACTTTCACCTCCATGATTATTTCTACCACGTCGTTCAAACCTATTGCCTCTATGCCTCCTTCATTCTATCTCATCCCTTTCACACTCATCTTCACTCCATTTACTACCGATCTCATGCTCATCCATCCTAGGAACTTGCCTACCCGCCCTCCTATCGTGACGTATATCCTGGTTGTTCCCTACTAAGATTTACCATCGAAGCATTCAATTGTTCCATCCTTGCTCCCATATCCATCAATATTGTTCAAACCTATCCATGATATCATCCTGCAAAATGGTTTGATTACCGTTGTAGCTGGAATTTGAGCCTTCCATGTGTGACATTATCACAATTTCTACCTCACCAAGTTCACTCGGAATCACTCAATTGGCTTTTACCCTCTAATAATCTCACACTCTGCCTTTTACCTCTCACTGCTTTCGCTAAGTTCTTCCAAAGGCAAACAATAAACTCACCGGATCAAACTTGTGACTTCAAAATTCGAATATGTGGATGATTGTGACTCAAGAGGAGTATATGAATTTTGGAATGAAAATGGAAAGAACACATGAGAATTCAACTATAATTTTTAACTCAAAGTGGATGACAAGAACAAATTGATGATTCGAAGTTGCAGAATGTTGGTAGTAAATCAATCAAACAAACCTCAATTTTTTTTCTTTTCTTTTTCTCTGTATGGATGAACAGTACAATACGTGAATAGTAAATTTTTTTTAACACAAGATTATACTATCAGCAAGAAATTTATGAATCTAGGAATTGGAAATGAAGAACCACTCAAGAACATGAAGAAACTACGAAAAAGATGAAATTTACTAACTCAACAAGAAAATAAAGGATACAACCTGACAGAATTGGAGCCAAAGCTCTGATACCAATTGATGCGAACCCCGTAGCAATGGTGACTACGAAACCCACAACTAGATTGATGCAGAACCCAAGAACGCCAATTAGATCCAGTTTTGGACTTGAACCCAACGAAGTGAACCAAAAAATTCAACGATAACAAAGATGCGTTAAACCCCTTGATTACACAATGAAGAACCCATGATCTGATGTTTTGAACGTCACAAGATTTAGATCTTGATAAATTCGATTTTTTGTTCATTTGAAGAACAAGGGAAAGGAATAGCCTCTCCAAAATAATGAATTGTCAAAAGTTTCTAATACAATGAAAGTTTTTGGTATTTATACCAAACCCTAGAAACTAGGTAAAAACGTGCATAATCTCATAAATAAGGTAAGAGATTGACTAAAGATAGAATTCTAGTAAAATAAGGAAATTCACGAAAAAATAATTTTTTTCCCCGGATGTTGGGCACGGGGGCACCTTGGAATGGTGCGGGGGTGCCAATACGCCATGTAATATGCGACTTTAGTTGGGTGCAGGGGCGTTACTACCCCATGTTTTCCAGGTTTAGCTGCTTGAATCAAGCTCATCCATCCCTATTTCGGCCTCGACCCCAACATTGAACTTGCTCCAATCTTCGTCATGATCGCCATATCGTCAACCGTAGCTTGAACAAGCAATGTCATCGCTTCTTTCACATGCTTTTCCCTCGACGAGTCATCGGACCTTCTTCCATTAGCAATGGAACCTTTCCCGGACTTGCCCTCGTCTCGATGGCACCTTGGATCATATCATCATTTTATCTAAAGCACAATAAAGTAGGTTTATAGCTCTAGCATTCAAGGACAATTTTCTGTTATCATCTTCATCATATTCCTCTCTAGGTTTGGGAATAGATTGATCGGGTTTTCCATCAACTTTAATAATCTTGGTAGGCAAATGAGGACCATAATCAATGACTTCCCAAATCTTATAATTTATTGATTAAATGTAAATCATCATTCTAGATTTTCAATAATTATAACGTGTGCCATTAAAGAAGGAAGGCCAATTTGTGGAATATCCCTCGAGATTTTGAAGATTTTTGTGGCTAGCCATTGTTCGAGATTGTAAAATATTAATTTTAAAATGAGCACCTTGCTCAGATACCAATTGATAGCTCAAGAATAGCTAACCAAGAGGGGGTGAATTCATTTTTAAAACTTTTCAATAAAATTAACCTTAAATCAAGCACGTGATAACTAGATCAATTAATTCAAATAGTAAGAACGATTATGAAAGCAATAAGTAAAGAGAGATAGAGAATGCAAACGATATAATTATGGAGGTTCGGTCCAACATAATGATCTACGTCCTCCGGTACCAAGCTCTCCGACACGAGCAAGGCCAATTTCACTATGTTGATTGACTTGTGGTGTAATCTGACCATTTACAAAGCTTTTGGTGACTTACAAGCAAGGAGCACCGATCTTTGTACAACGTTGAGTTTTACGGGACCTCAACACGACCCACAAGTTTAAAGAGAATTGAATTTACAAATTAAAACTTCCCTTTTAATAAATGATATGATCACAATTAAGTACTAATAGAGAAATAGGCTAACACTTTAATAGATACCAATGAATGAAGCTCAAGTGTTAGGTATGAAAAATTTTGATGTGTAGAAAGATTTTCAAGAGTTAAGTATATCAAAAGTTTTTCAAGAATAAAACGATTGATAATAAATGATATGAGAAATCAATGCAATTTTGCTCAAAAGAATCTCACTTGAATGATCTTAAAAAGTAAAGTCGAATGTACAGTGAAGTGGTATTTATAGTAGTCCAAACGTCAAAAAGTTTTGCCCAACCGGATGTTCGCCACTATACCGGACAACTGAATTAGCCGTTGAGCGTCAGAAATCAGAACGATTAAAATTTTGACCACTGGGCCACCGAACGTTCGCTATAGCAGACATCTTAATTCTTAGAAATGAATTACTACAAGCTCGTAAGTCAAATTTTTATGCGTGAGATAAACTTTTCACAAAAATGCTTGCATAGAAAAATATTTTTGATATAACAAAAATCTCCACTTGACTTTCTTTTTACCAATAATACTCTTTTTAAAAAGTTAAGTGAGTATGTTCCTTAAGTATGTACACTTACAAAAATAATCAAGAAAAGAGTGAAACCGAAGATGTCTGCTATAGCGAACGTCCGGTGGCCCAATGGTCAAAATTTTAACCATTCTGATTTCTGACGCTCAACGGCTAATTCAGTTGTCCGGTACAGTGGCGGACATCCGGTTGGGCAAAAATTTTTGAAGTTTGGACTGCTATAAATACAGCTTCACTGTACATTCGACTTTACTTTTTAAGATCATTCAAGTGAGATTCTTTTGAGCAAAATTGCATTGATTTCTCATATCTCGCCGCTCATCTTTTGTCGCAGCATCCCTACCTCCCCTCGTAGAGCCCCCACCTCCTCCCTCATTTCCTCCATAAATCCAGCCAAAAGGACATACAGATCACTGTATGTAGGAGATCCACGGGGAAGGTTCCTGGATGGAGGATAAGGAGATCTCATCGACAGCGGAGGCAATCCCATCGAGGACAGAGGTGATCGTAGATCAATTGGACCGCACTCCTATACGAATAACATTAAAAATTATTAATTTAGTAACTTATACAAAATAATAATCAATAAATTATATTCAATTCTATTACCCGATCTCGGTCCAGGGTAGAATATCTGGTCTCGTGGAGTATGCGGAATGGCTAATTCATGTACAAAACCTTGACCCTCCTCCTCCATTGACAGTATCAACTCGGTTAGGACCTCAAGCTAACATATTGACATTTCAACTAGTTGATGATCATGTGATGAAATTCTGAAACGACATACAATATAAATCTACAATATCTCATACTCACCTGAGGGTCATCGAGGAGGGCTGATAATTGTTGTCGGATGAACATCCATCTACTTAAGATGTTCGCCAATGATGCATCTAAGGGCAGCATGTCTCCTCTCGCTTGGAAAATCGAGTACCTAAGAGAAGGACCGTATCATATGCCCAAATCTGCAACACATGCACTTATTATATATAAATTTCGTGTAAAGAAATTTTAACGTTGATTATGTTAAACATTTACTTGCACTACAAAGGGCAATCCATATGTATCGCACTTCCCATTGGGCTTCGAGTGTGATCTAATGAAGACGTGTACGGTGTCCTCAAAACATCTCCAGCCCCATAGATAGTTGTTGAACGCATCGATGTCGTCAACAACTTGCAAATTCATCGATGTCATCAACAACAACTTGGGCAGAATTGGAAGTGAACACAGCAAGCATGAGATGTATACTAGTGAAATGGAAACATCCATATGAAAAGATCTAGCGATACTGACGAAAGATGAGGATTCAATAATTTTAAGAAAGAGGGCTGTGAATTTTGGCTTCCATATATGTGGCTCAATGGAATTTGTATAAATAGAAAATTTAAATAGTAGGAAGAAACAAGACAAAAGAGGAAGAAACAGAATTCCACTATGTACATAGCTTTGAACGTTATCTATTCTGATATCCTGCAGAAAACATCAAATTATTTTATCATTTAGAAATAGGCTGACACTTCATGAGTGACTTTAATTGCTATGTTTGTGACTGTCTATAAGACTATGTTCCGTTGTTATACAAAAACTCAACTTTGAGAGGAAATAGCCTTCTTATTGCCTTCAATTTCACCGGTCTCACTATTAGGGCATGTTTGAAATGCCAAATTTTCTATGGAACTTGGAAAAAGAATTCCATTTTATTGGTTTTAGATTGTTTGATGGTCAAAATTTTCTACGAGAATCATTTTCTTGGCTCCTCCCTCACGCGCCCAAATGCCTTGTTTTTGGGGAAATTTTTTTCCCACCTAAATCCTTTTCCATGTTTGCTGTTTTTTCTTTTTTTTTTTTTTTTTTTTTTGTCAATGGAAACAAATTTGATAAGCAATTGTAAAAAAAAAAATTCACTTTAATGGACAATTTCCATGTAAAATAAAGTCAAACGAACACTAAACTTTGATTAAAAAAAATGATTTTTTAGGAAAAAAAATTATTTTTTCATTTTTATTTTACTTTTTGATAATGGAAACAAATTTTATAACCAATGGTAGAAAAAATTGTCAATTTAATGGACAATTTTCATAAAAAACGAAGTCAAACGGACACAAAATTTAAAAATTTTCCAGGTGGAAAATTATACCAATCAAACACACTTGAAATCATTTTCCCTGCAAAACATTTTCTAGGTAATTATTTTCACTGCAAATCATTTTCTTTCCACCCATTTTCCACCCTTGCAATCAAACGCACCCTTGGTTTCACTCAATGCATGTGCAGAATTCTCATCTATGTCTACTTCAGAAATTCCTAAAAAAGGATGATGACTCTAGGAAATATAGATGTAAATCTGGAATGATAAATCTAAGTTTAGAATTACATTGATTTACTAATGGTATGATAGGAATTGTGTTGGATGAGATTCTGGTGGGTTTCAATTAGTTAGAATGGGAAAATTATTATTTCTTTCTTGAGCTCAACTTTTTTTTTTTTCAATTTGCAATTCAATTAGTCATGGTATTTTCATTTTAAATAATGAGCAAGTATAAAAATAATGGGAACCTCATATGTGGATAGGTACAGCAGAAAGTGAAAATGTTCAAAGAGTTGAAGAAAATGATGAGACATTGGAAGATGACATAGATGGGTATGAAGGTAGTGCCTTTTTTTTTTTTTTTTTTGTTAATAGTTAATTTTCTTACTATATGAAGTCCATTTAAATGTTCGATTTTATTATTGGATTTGTAGGTGTAGGTACAAGTCACTTGCCAAGAACTCCCGATGATCTTCCTACTAGAGGGGCATGTAAACAAATTAAGATCTCCCGCATCGTGCATTCAACTCGAGAGAAAATTAGAGTTTTATACAATTCAGTGAACATATGAGCTACAAGTTCTAGAGTACATAGTTTATTAGTTCATGATATCAGAGCCATCATTCAGTCACATTGCCTAATGTATACGGGTTATTGGCAGACAATTTCTCCAAGTGAGAAGGACTTTATGGACGAGATTACAGTAGGTATGTGTGGAAGTGTTTATGGTGCTAGAAAAGCAATAGCCAAAGAAAACTAAATGAATTGTTTCAAATTACATTAGTCATCATTTTCTTATGTTGTTTGTTTTTACTTTGTGATTTACTTTCTAGAATTGAGTAGTTTGTTGTAATTATGGTTTCTTTTTATTTTATTATTTATTTTCTTTTAATTATGTCAAATTTATGGTGCTAGAAAAGCAATAGCCAAAGAAAACTAAATGAATTGTTTCAAATTACATTAGTCATCATTTTCTTATGTTGTTTGTTTTTACTTTGTGATTTGCTTTCTAGAATTGAGTAGTTTGTTGTAATTATGGTTTCTTTTTATTTTATTTTTATTTTCTTTTAATTATGTCAAATTCAGATAAACTTCGAGATAGACTTGAAAGACTCTAGATTGACAAATTATAGTAATAGACTATACAATGGAAGATATATGGAGTTCAAGGCTGTGTTGAATGCATACTTTAAGTTGTGCAAGACACAGGAGAATGCATTAGCCAACCCATTCTGGAGATGCTTGATAGAGGTATAGATCAATGGGTGGAACTGTGTAATCATTTCAACTCTGTTAAGTTCTGGGTATTTGTTTTGTAATTTCTTACTAATTCACATAGTTTACTCCTAATTTTATTATGTAAAATCTAGATTGTTTTCTTTGCAGAAGCATCATCAGCGAACATAGTGAATCGATCTAAGAAGTACAATCATCATATTTGTTCACGTCCTTTCTTGTACATAGTGGAGGAGATGGCGAGGTTGTCAACTTATATGTTATCAACATATACTTAATTAAATAATTTGAATACGATGTTTGAAACACACATTTTTATTATTAGGATGGTTTGAAGTTTCCCGAAGTCGACACCATGTTCACTTATGCAGGGAAGATCAAGTGTTGGACTTATAATGCGTCTAAAGCTCAACGTGTAAGAAAGACTCAACACCATAACTTTTATTTTCTTTATCATGCTTTATCTACCAGTTTAGACATAAAAATATATATTGTAAATTTACATTAAAAAAGGATAGGAAAATTATCATAAGATTAAGTAGGATGACAGTTTTTGGATGCTTTTTATGTGGCTATTTTAAAAATGGGCATTGTTATGGTCAAAATGTTTTTGTGGGTGAATTATATCTTTTGAGTTGTACTATATCTCTTGTATAAACTGTGTTATATCTCTTGCAGATTTTGATTCGTGGGTTATTTTACATCTTTTGTGGGTTGTGTTCGGTGGATGAAATGCTTGTCAAAGAGTATGAATATCTTGTAGAGAGGACAAAGGAGCAGTAGCTTCTCGAAAATACCCCTTTGGAGGAGATAGTTGTAGATGATATGAGGCTAGACTTAATATCATGGTGTCCGTTCTAGGAGCGAGGCCCGGACATCAAATTCGTGGGTTAGGAGATGGTCGCCTTTGATAATTGTGACATTTGCTTCCAATGTACACAGTATGGAGTTAGAAGCACAACGATACTACTCAAAAGGTGGAATATGTCTGCTCGAGTGAAGATGGAGCAAATGATGCAAAATTAGTTGAAAGTTAGCAACAATTCAATTCTACGTTGCAATCTTGGCATCATTCTATGCACTAACTATGTGATAAAGTTCTTGGCTTTGTTATACCACCATTTGCACAATTGTCAATAGAAATAATACTAATGAGGAATATTATACTATAGAGTTCGAACAGAACAACTTTGGTGATGATCAATTGCATATCTAATTCATAAAAATGAAAAGTTATGTTTTTTAGGTGCACAATAATAGATACAGATCATGTTTTCTATACTGTTTTAAGTTTAGACGTAACCATACGTATTGAATGGTTTTTATTTGTGTTTTGATAAAATATTTTGTATTCCGTGTTATATTGATTGACACTCCGTGTTTTAATTAATTTATTGTCTTTTTTATTTTTATATTGTTTTGAATAAGCTTCAAAAAATTTATTGTCTTTTATATATATATATATGAAAATAATTTAATTTCCCATATGAATTCTTTCATAATAGCATACAAATATGTTTTTCCCACGAAAAATTGTTTGTAGAGAAAAACAGGATTTAGCCTACAAAATAATCTTTATCATATTACCATAAATTTTTAATTGTTGGGGAAAATGTGTATATTTTAACCCACAAATGTTCTTTCTGCACAAAAAATTATTTGTAGGGAATACAATTTAACTCACCAACATAATTTGTAGGGAAAAACGAAACCGTTTCATAAGCAAAATTAAGTTTAGCAGACGGATGATTTTGTCGGGGGAAACTTATGCGACATATTGTATTCGTCTATAAAAGGTTCATAGGGAAAAACTTTAGCCCACAGATGTAAAAATTTTGATGTCTTTTATCTATTCTCTTGATGTTTGCCCCCCACAAATGTGTTTACAGTTACAAAATTTTTTCGTCTGCAAATATATATCTTCTATATATTAAAAGTGGTTATGTAACGGAATTTCTTGTTTTTAACGGAAAAACTAACGGAATTTTTTGTTTTAACGGACTGTGTAACAGCATTTCTTATTTTAAACAGGCAGCTGCACCTTCTTTCAGTATTTTTATCATAACTTTGTATTCCGATATCTGATTGAGACGATTCAAAATGCGTTGGAAAGCTAACTGATCTAGCTACAACTTTGATTCAGACATCATTCTCCAATTCGGTCACTCTTTATGCCAAAAATAGGTCTCAATATGAGACTAAAACATCGGAACATAACTTTTCGGTTGGAAATTGATTTGTGATCATCTTTTGACTAAATTTGATTCCATTCATGTCTTCCTTTATCCAATTGACTCTAAACATTCTCAAATCTTCATCGTGAAGTTCGCCACAACTTTTAAGTATTTACATTTTAGTCCCCAAACTTTGGATCCCTTACAATTTAGCCATTTCTCCAAATTTGTCAACTTTTGCTTATTGTCTTCGATCTCACCAACTTATATCATAACATCAAAATCACATATCTAATTATTTATCAATTACATAAACATTACATCATTAATTATTTAATTAACCAAAAAAATTACATCTTTATTAATAACAAATTAATTTTTAAACAAAACTATTAAATATAAACTAGGCAAACATGCATTGCACGTTGCTTGCATATATATATATATATATGAAACGGAAATTCTTGTTTTAACGGAAAATCTAACGGAATTGGTTATTTTAACGGAAAATCTTTTTTCACCGTTAGTTTTATTGTTTCCATTAAATAGCAATTAAGCCACCATTTGTGGCAGTTGATGTTGTATCTGTTGGAATTCCATTATCTAATAATAAATGAATGGGAAATACAAAATGCTTTGTACTACTACAAGTTGTCACTAGAAAAAAATTAAACTAAAAAAACAAAATGGACGTGGAGATTATCAGTTTAAAATGCTAATAATTTATTTGGTAAGGTACATTGAACTTAATGAAGAAAAAATATTTATTTATTTAGTTTTGTATTGTAATGTAATGTTATATATTATTTTATTATGTACAAAGGGTTCATGATTAAGTGCAAAATTTGATATAATATAATAGTACGAAACACAAACTTATACATTTTGTTGTCTTTACACTAACATTCATTGTAAAAATTGATTATGATTTAATGTAGAAAGCAAAATTCTGGATATGGGCGAAGATAAATGTGATTGAATTTGTCCAAATATTTTATTACATGTCATGCGTTGACTGTAATAAAAGAACTGGATATAAATACAATGAAAGTTTCGTTTGTATATATTGCAAAAGCCAATGGGTCTACAAACCACAGTATGTATCTTACAATTTTAATTTAAAATTGATGTCTGATTTAATTTAAAATTTAACAATATTCAAATTAAAATTAATATATTCAATGCATTTAAAGTGCTAGGGGATATGTTCAATTAGACGATAATACTGGAAAACTAGCTGCTACTATGTTTGGTGAAGTAGCAGAACATGCACTTGGTTGTTCAGCAGTTAAATTGATGGGACATGCTAGAGAGGTATTTCTTAAATTTTTCTTCAAAACTTGATTTTTATTATAATGATTTATTTAAAAATAATTGGGTTTTTTATTAATTATGTAAACATATTCAAAATTTATTTTGTAGGAAAATCAACCATATGTTAAAAGCGTTGTAGAGAAATTATCAAAAGAAATTTGGAAGATTCAAGTTTATGTAGATCCAGAGAAACTAAAGGAGAAAAAATATAGGCAGTTTAATGTCCTCTCTATTGAAGCAGTGCAAGATGAGGAAAATGTTGAATCGTTATTTTAGAATCAAAATTATCTCAAACAATTTTCATAAAACTATGAGCGATGTTTATATATAGGACGATGCTATAGATTCTATTAATGCTCTTTTTTTAATAAATCACAATGTGTAATTATCTATCAATTACATAAACATTACATCATTCGTTATTTAATTAACCAAAAAATTATATATAAACTAAGAAAACGTGCATTGCACGTTGCTTAAACCTAGTATATATATATATATATATATATATATATATATATGGGAAAATATTTGGATCAATCCCATAGTGACAAAGAATTATTACTTTCAGAAAAGAAGAAACGCATAGTACAAGGCACATAAATGGCAAGTTGCAAATTGTACTAGAAAACATATTAAGATCCACTCAATTATAAGCACTTTCGTCCATCTGAGAAACTCCAAGCTATAACCAGCAAATTCACAAAAGAGACCCCGTAGACAAGCTCAACGCATAATGAGGTTGGTTGGTAGCAAAAAGAGGAGGTGGGTGTTCTCTAAAAACATGAGCGGATTCAACGGTGAGCTACACTAAGCTGTAGCCCACTGTTGTTCAAGCCAAGATGCATTAAAAACAAAGGTAAATTGGTTGTAGCAACTGAGTGATGAATGGATTCTTCACTCGGGTTGTTCTTTCCATATGTGTCCAAATAAAAACTATTTTCTTGAGTTTGAAAAGACAGCTGGGGAAAAGTTATAATGAGAAATAACTTTACTTGTAAAGTCAGACGAATAGATATCATAAAATTGTTACTGGAAAATGGTAATGTTATATTTCTTAAAGGAATTAGGTATGTTCCATACTTGAAGATGAACTTGGTGTCCCTAGATAAGTTAGATGATATGGAGTTTAACATAAATTTGGGTCAAGGACATATTAAAATTCTTAGGGGCAATAATTTAATCATTAGCACCCCTAAGAGATATGGTCTCTATTTGTAAAAGATAAACCCCTACTTGGCTTAACTGCTTCTGTTGTATCTGAAAACTTTAGATTTGCAAAATGATTACATTATAGACTTAGCCACATTGGCAAAACGGGTTTGAATACTTTATAATCAAAAGGAGTTTTTGAAAAATTAAATTTTGGTGATTTTGGTTCTTGTGAACAATGTATTATAGGAAAGCAAGTCAAATTATATTTTCCAACTGGAATTCATAAATCCAAAGAAATATTGGAATATTTACGTGCTGATTTGTGGGGTCCTGTTGCTATATGCACTTTATTTGATTTTGGATATTTTTTATTAATCATTGATAATTTTTCTAGGAAAATTTGAGTATTCTTATTAAAAAATAAAGATTAAACATTCTCTTTTTATAAAGACTGGAAAACTCAAATTGAAAATCAAACTGATCAGGAGATAAAGATTTTGAGAACTAACAATGGTTTGGAATTTTGTAATCATGAATTCAATATTTTTTTGTAAAGAACATGATATTTTGAGGCATAAAACAGTCACTTATACTCCTCAACAAAATGGAATAACTAAAAGAATGAATAGAACTTTATTGAACAATGTTAGATGCATGCTTTTGAGTTCTAGTTTGCCTGAATTATTTTGGAGTGAAGGTGTTAAAACTACTGCATATCTTGTTAATAGAAGTCCTTAAATTCTGAAGTACTTGAATCTGTTTGGTCTGATGGTTCTATGAATTATTTTTCATTTAAAAGTGTTTGGTTATGCTACATATGCTCATCAAAATATTGGAAAATTAGAATCTACATCATGTAAATGTGTTTTATTGCGTTATTATGAACATGATAAAGGCTACAAATTATGGGTTAAATGTGAAAAGGGGTATAGAGTCATTGTTAGAAAAGATGATATTTTCAATGAATCTTTAATGCCATGTTTAGAAGGAAAAGAAAATCTTTTAACTGATAAAGATGTTCAAATTGAGGTAGAGCCTCCTCAAATTGAGCAAGAGACTCGTGTACCTGTAGTAGATGAAACTGGTCTTGAACCTAAAATTGAAAATGATCAAGAAATTGATCAACTTGACCAATCTGATCATACTTCTCTCCCTTCTGTTGAGTATAAAGTCACAAGAGATACAGAAAGAAGGCATATCAGACCTTCTACTAGATTCGACAGTGATGATTTTGTTTCCTTTTTCACTTATCAAGAATAGTTTCAAAATAAGCCAAACTCCTGTGATGATGTCATTATGTGTAAAGAAAGTAAAAATTGGATAATAGTTATGGAAGTTAAAATGTCTTCACTTTTGAAAAATAAGACTTGGGAACTTGTTAAAAGGCCTAAAGGTTATATATTGATTGACTATAAGTGTATCTATAAAATAAAACAAGGGAACAGAGATGAAGATGGAGATGGTAAAAACATTATATATAAAGCTAGACTTATTGCAAAAGACTTTACTCAAAAAGAAGGGATTGATTACACTGGAATTTTTTCTCATGTTGTGAAATATACTATTATTAGATGTTTGCTTGCTCTTGTTGCTCAATTTAAAAGGGAACTTGATCAATTGAATGTTAAAAATGCTTTCTTGTATGGTAATTTAGATGAAATAATTTACATGAAGCAGTATGTTGGTTTTGAAATTGGAGATCCTAAAAATACTATTTGTCTATTAAAAAGATCCTTATATGGTTTAAAAGAAGCTCTTTGACAATGGTATAAAAGATTTGATACATTTGTTCTAGAACTTGGTTTTGCTAATAATCATGTTATGTTGCTATTTGATAATCAAAGTACTATTCATTTGAGCAAAAATCATATGTTTCATGATAGAAGTAGAACAAAGCATATTGATGTTAAATATCATTTTATAAAAGACATCATTTCAAAAGTAATTCTTAAAATTGGAAAAGTTACAACTAAACTTAATCCATCAAATATGGGTACAAAAGTGATTCCTTTGAATAAGTTTGTAAATTGTTTGAAACTTTTATGTGTTGATTCTTTGTAATACATGTACAGGTACTTAGAGCAAATGAAAAGTGATTGAGATTATGCTCAGGCCTACACTATATCCCAAATTCTTATAGCAATGTGGAGAATGTGGGATTCGAACCCATTTCGAATGGTGCTCCCATAATTTGTGAAATATTTTTTTGGGTGTTGCAACTTTATTAAAAATGCACATTTAACCGGATTGCGACAAGTATTTTAATCTGCACTGTTGGATCAGTTTCTGGAGACTTCTACTCTTATCTGCTCTTGGCATTCGTCTGTTAGAGTTTTCATTCTTCTTTCATTCTTGTTATGCTGTTTGAAGGGGGTTATCTGGTTTTGGTTCTCTCTTCTATTTCTTCTCAAATTATTAATTTGAGATCGTTGATCTTTAATAGTTAGCCTCCGTGTAGTGATATTCTGAGTGATTGATAATAGCACATTTGTTACGTTTTTCACCCATTAATATTTGTGTTTCTATAATTATTTGACGCTTAAATGCACTAAGTATTTTTATATCTTGGTTTGGGCTGCAAATGGGTGAAAACAGTGGAAAATTGAATAAAAGAGCGAAAAAGGACCAAAATAGAAGAAAGTGAAAGCTCAGGACTAAAGGGCAAATACTCTAAACTTGTTTTTAACCTTGTGATGAAAATTCAAGAGTGTTAAGGTCAATTGGATGATGGAAGGAGTCAAAGGGATAAAACATAGCCAAAACATTATCACATATCAACTTTCAAGCTGCGGTTTTCAGCCTCATATTGAGACCAGTTTTTGACATGGAAAATGATCGAATTCGAAGATGGTATCTGAAGAAATGTTGTATCCCTTTGAGTTAGCTTTCCAACGCATCTTGAATCATCTCAATCGGACATTGGGAGAGGAATTTATGATGAAAATATTAAAGAGGATGTAGAATTCGAAATAGCAACGCAGCGCCTAGGCCGCTGTATAGACCCAAATGAATAGATTTTCAGCACCTAAGCACTGCTCCCATGGCACCTAGGCGCCATGCCGTGGAAACTTAGGTTTTTTTTATGTTTGGACCGCGAGAAACCTAGAAAAAGACCCCAAAAACATTCTGAGACTCCTCATTCCTCCTCATTCTTCATTCTACACCATTCTATCATCACTTTTGGCTCAAGAACTTCATGAAGAACTAATAAACATTGGAAAAGCTACGAAGGAACTCAATTGGAATTGGAGATTTCGACATCTTTTACTCATGTAATGTGCTTTTCATTGTTTAAACAATTCTAGGGTTTATATTTCCTTACTTTAAATTAGTTTTGAGTTTAACTCAACTTTTATGAAGTTTTTCATGGATTTAATCAAGTTTTTTCCATTGAACAATTAAAATATTTGTTTGAGTTTAAATTTCAGATACTTTATTGGTATGATTTAATTACTGCTATATGTTATAAATATATGGTCGCCTTTCGAATCTGTTTTCAATAAATTAAAGTGGGAATGAGATTTTGGAAAGTTAAATTCTAGAATTACATGTGGAATTAAATTGGTTTGTAATCATAAATCCTCCGATTAGAAAGTTAGGATTAAAACTTCTAATTGAGTACAAAATGCATGAATTATTGATGTTGATTGATCCAATTCAGTTGAGGGAAATTCCGATGCTTCACTATTTTACATATTGAATTAAATTCCATCATTATATCCGGTGACATTTACATTTTAATTCAATGAACAAATTATTTTCATCCAAATCACAAGAACCCTAAGTTATTGAACTCCTTTAAACATTCTTCCATCTCCCTGTGGATACGACACCCCAAAGTTGCACTACAACTACCGCGTTATTCTTTGAATGTAATCAAATTTTAGCGCCATTGACGGTGAGACGGTACAATTAATTGAAGTATCCTCTAGCAAAATGGTGACTTCGTTCGCTTTTTCAATTTCGTTTTTACTTAGTCTATTATCTTTCTTTGTTATTTGTTTTTTCTCATTTCATTTCCTTTTAATTATGTTTTAAGAGCATGTATCGAGACGAGCAAGAAAAATTTGTAAAACACATCTCATAGAGTTTGAACATCTTTTTAACCCTATTTTTTTTATTCTACATCTGTTAACACAAACATCACATCACATAACACAATATCTGATAGTGAGCATGATGCATCGTATAAAACTTTGCATGATTACCTGCACCCTAAGCGCACATCTACACCTTCATGTATTATGTTTCCACCCAATATGTCACTGTAGATTTTAAACCTAGAATGATTCAACTTATTCCCAATTTCCATGGACTTGATACATGCATATTAGGGAATTTGAGGAGGCAGTAGCAACCTTTCACTATCAACATGGTATGATGGATGCAATTAGGCTTAAATTCTTCCCATTTTCTATTAAGAAAAGGGCAAAAAGCTGGTTGTATTCATTGATACCACGTTCGATTGGAACTTGGGCTGAAATGACCCAAACGTTATTTCACAAATACTTTCCCTACCACACGACAACTGTGTTGAATAAGCAAATTTATTCTTTTATCTAAAAGAAGAGTGAAACTTTATATCAAGCGTGGAAAAGGTATAAAGAACTCCAAACTCTTTGTCCCCACCATAGTTATGAGAGTTTGCTTATCGTGAGCTATTTCTATGAAGGGTTAATACCTAGGGAGCGTCAGTTTGTTGAGATGATGTTTAATGACGATTTCCTACAAAAAGATCCAGATAAGGCTATAGGATATTTAGATGACTTAGCTGAAAAAGCCTATACTTGGACTGGACCTAGTGCCACTGAGAGTACTAATAGGCCACGACCCACAAGTAACCCCACTAGCATAGGTATATACCATCTTAGAGAGAAAGATAGTCTTAGAGCAAAGGTAGAGGTCCTAACTAGAGAACTTGAAATCTTACGTGCTAAAGACTCGAAATCTATACAGAATGTATCCCGTGTCGAGTCTAGTGGAAATTGTTTTATATGTGGTGGAATTGAACATCCAGTGCAAGAGTGTCCCACTTACGCTGAGATGAGGGGAGTGTATGAGGAACACTGCAATGCTTTAGGCATGTACCAAAAGCCATATGCTCCATTCTCTGAGAGCTACAATAAGGGGAGGCGTAATCACCCCAATTTCAGCTGGAAGTCTAACAATCAACATGTCCAACCAAATAGAACCTATACTATACCCTCATCTCAAACTACATCTTCTTGGAACTCTTTAGAAGACACACTGCATGCTTTTACAGAAGCAAAAGGTAAAACCAACCACAAGTTTGAAACTATCATTACCCAGGTTATTGAGGAGAGTAAAGAGATGAAAGCCAACCAAATCCTAGAGGGTAACATATGGCACAAACTTCTAACTCAGAAGAAACCAACTTTAAGGAAGTAAATGACATAACCACTAAGTCCGGAAAGACTATAGAACCAACAAAAAAACCTAGGGAAGAGGAGAAAATCTCTAGTAATTTAGAAGAACATAGACCTAATGAAGAGGTAATGGAGACCCCGACTAGAGTACTTTTTCCTCAAACTCTCAAGCCTACCTTGAAAGCCACCAGCAACACAATGAAATTTTGGAACACCTTAAATGGGTAAAAATCAATCTACCCCTCCTGTATGTGATTGCCCAGGTCCCCACATATGCTAAAATTCTTAAGGACTTATGCACTGTGAAGAGGAAACACCACGTTAAGAAAACCACTTTCTTAACTAAGCAGGTAAGTACTGTAATTGAATAAAGAGTCCTACCAAAATATAAGGATCCTGGTTGTCCTACAATTTCTTACATCATTGAGAGTTGTGATTTTTCCCAAGCCCTTCTAAATTTAGGAGTTATTGTTAATCTCATGCCTTATACTATTTATCTACTGTTAGGCTTAGGTGAGATAAAATCTACATCTATAGTTTTACAATTGGCTGATCGGTCTACCATAAGACCTAGAGGAGTAGTTGAGGATTTTTGGTGCAAATTGATAAATTTTATTATCCTGTTGATTTCCTAGTATTAGATGTGAAGGTTGATGTAAATGTGAACTCAAAAATACATATCACTCTTAGTAAACATTTCCTTGTTACAGCTAATGCTCTTATAAATTGCATGAATGGTTTGATGAAATTATCCGTTAGAAATATAATTTTAGAGGTCAATATTTTTCACATCACTAAGTAGCCTATGGAAGATGATGAGTGGCATCAGACGTAAATGGTTGATAAACTCACTCAGGAGGGAGCACCTGCAACTATTGACTTTGATCTTCTAAACTCTTTTCTTATACATACTGAAATTCCAGCACATTGCCATAATGAAGAATATGCTAACATTTGTGTTGTTTTTGCTAAATTTCAGGATTATGGGGCGTCGCCATGGCAACCAAAGTTTGAAGAACTGCCAGCTAGGATTTGAGGACAGCAACCATCAAGCATTGAGAGTCCAAATCGGAGCTGAAACCACTACCCCTAGGAGTGAAACTTGTGTTCCTTCGACCAGGTGATACCTTTCCTATAATTATTTCTTCAGAATTAAATGCGGTGCAAGGTAGACAACTTTTAAACATTCTGAATGAACATAAATCTACATTAGGTGGACTATGGCTGACATCAAGGGTATTAGTCCCCTAATTTGCTCACATAGGATTCACTTAGAGGAGGGAACTAATCATAGAAGAGACCCACAACGTAGGTTGAACCCCACAATGAAAGAAGTAGTGAGAAATGAAGTGCTAAAATTTTTAGATGTAGGAATCAATTATCCTATTACCAATAGTAAATGGGTTAGTCCTACACAGGTAGTCCCTAAGAAGTCAGGAGTCACAGTGGTTAAAAATGAACTAGGAGAGATGGTCCCTACAAAAACAGTGACTGGATGGCGCATGTGCATTATAGGAAGTTAAATGCTGTCACTCACAAAGACCACTTCTCCCTCCCCTTTTTGGACTAAATACTTAAATGTGTGGTTGGTCATCCTTTCTATTGCTTTTTAGATGGATACTCTGGTTACTATCAAATTGAAATAGCCTTAAAGGATAGGGAAAATACCATATTCAGGTGTCCTTTTGGTACTTATGCATTTCGCAGGATGTCATTTGGACTTTACAATGCCCCGCCACATTTCAAAGGTGTACGATGAGTATGTTTATTGACATGGTAGAGGATTGCATGGAAGTGTTTATGGATGATTTGACTATTTTTGGGACATCTTTTAATGCGTGCTTGTTGAATTTGTAAAGAGTTTTAACTAGATGTGAAGAGAAAGACTTAGTTTTGAATTGGAAAAATGTCATTTCATGGTGCCTTCGGTATTGTCTTAGGGCATGTCATTTCTTCAAAAGGGATAGAAGTTGATAGGTCTAAGATTGAACTAATCTCTAAATTGCCCACACCTAAGACAGTAAAGGACATTAGATCATTTCTTAGTCATCCAGGTTTTTATAGGAGGTTTATACAAAACTTATCTTGTATATCTAGACCCTTATGTAACTTGCTTAACAAAGATGTGACCTTTGAATGGACACCTAAATGTCAAAATGCTTTTGAACTTTTGATTGGTAAATTGACCTCCATACCTATAATACAACCACCCGATTGGACATTGCCATTTGAAATTATGTGTAATGCTAGTGATTTTACGTTGGGTGCTGTTCTTGGGCAACGAAAGGAAGGTAAGCCTTTTGTGACTTACTATGCTAGTAGGACTCTAATAGCGCTCAAATGAATTATTCCACTACTGAAAAGGAGTTACTAGATGTAGTCTTTGCACTTGATAAGTTTCGATCTTATTTGATTGGCTATCCCATCACTATTTTCAGAGATCATGCAGCCCTCAAGTATTTTCTTACAAAGAAGGATGCTAAAGCACGATTAATACGGTGGATTTTACTTTTACAGGAGTTTGACATCACCATCAAGGACAAGAATGGAGTAGAAAATGTTGTAGAAGACCATCTATCAAGATTAACATTTGAAGACAACTCAAACGCCATACCAATTGGAGATGAATTCCCTGATGAGAATTTATTCTCTGTCTCTTCTCTACCATGGTTTACTAACTTTGTAAATTACTTGGCTGCAGGTGAAATCCTAATGGAATGGAGTGCACAAAATATGAGAAAGATCTTATTTGAGGTACGTAACTTTTATTGGGATGACCCCTGTTTATTTAACTATTGCCCCGATCAGATCTTAAGGTGTTGCGTTCCTGACGAGGAGATACCCAGTATACTACACTTATGTCATACCCAAGCTTGTGGGGGCTACTTTTTTATGAAAAAGACAGCTGCAAAAATTTTGCAGTGTGGTTTTTATTGGCCAACCTTGTAAGCACACTAATACCTATTGTAGATCTTGTGAATGGTGTCAAAAACTAGGTGTCATTTTTCGGCATAACATGATACCCTTAAACCCCATTTTGAAGTATTTGACTGTTGGGGGATTGACTTCATGGGACCTTTCCCACCTTCTTTTGGCTATCTGTACATCATTGTTGCGGTTGATTATGTGTCTAAATGGGTAGAAACGGTAGCTTGTAGAGCTAATGACAATAAAATGGTTGTAAAGTTTTTGAAAGAGAATGTTTTGTCTCGTTTTGGTACAACACGCGTTATCATTAGTGATAGAGGTACACATTTCTGTATCCATTCATTTGAGGCTCTAATGAAAAAGTATGGGGTTATTCTCAAAATTTCTACTGCTTATCGCCCCCAAACGAGTGTACACGTAGAGTTGGCGAATAGGGAGATGAAACAAATTTTGGAGAAAACGATGAACCCTAATCGTAAGGATTGGTCCTTAAGATTAAATGATACACTTTGGGCTTATCGTACAGCTTTTAAGACTTCCCTAGGCATTTTCCCATACAGACTAATATTTGGAAAGCCGTGTTACTTACCTGTCGAACTTGAGCACCGAGCCTTATGGGCTATTAAGCATTTCAATTTTGATCTGGAAGAGGGAGGTAAACATAGGAAATTTCAATTAAGTGAATTGGAGGAGTTGAGAAATGATGCCATGAAAGTTCTAGACTCTACAAGTCAAAAATGAAAGCTTTCCACGATAAAAGTATTTTGAGAAAAACTTTTGAACTAAACCAAAAAGTGTACTTGTATGATTCTAGGCTCCACAAGCACCGGGGAAAACTCCGTTCTAGGTAGATTGGCCTCTTCGTGGTGACAAGAGTTTTTGAAAATTGGGGTGTTGAAATAAATGATCCTAGTGATAGTACAATATTCAAAGTGAATGGACAGAGACTCAAAATAGTCTATGGGCAACAGGTGCCTGCAGTGGACGAAATTCCCTTTGCAAACTCGGTTTACTACCCATGACACCCTTCAGGTATGTCTTTCACCTCGCTGTGTATATTAGTTCTTAGTTTACCCCTTTCTCGCTCTTTTCAGGTTTGTTTTGCGTTTTTCTTTTAGTTTATTTTCATTTTCTACATCACCTATTTCCATCGAGCGCTTTCAGGCTTCTTATATCTCAAGTTTCTATTGATTCACTACCATGCTCAGGTGACATATTTTCCTTCTTCTCTTTGGTATTCATGTTTATGCATTGAGGACAATGCAATATTTAGTTGGGGATGATGGATTTTGTTGTGAATTGCATATTTGAATTTTGTTGTGAATTGCATCTAATTTACATAATTATCATGGAATTCTGTTGTGATTTCGTTACAATTTTAAAAAAATTGAATCTCTGATTTGCTACATGTTTATGCTCTTGAATGACAACACATGCCACTAGGAATTAATTTTATTTGTGAAAATCTAGATGTCATGACACTTGCTAAATTTTTTGTGCACACAAGCCTTGTGGTAAGATGGTGGTTTAACGCATGTAACTATAGGAGTCTTTTGCTGAAGTTTTTCTTGTGAGATACTCGGTGAGGATTAAGAGCCACAATAAACTAAAATATGGCAATAAGCATTCATTGATCTTGTGAATTGGAAACTCCTTTATGAATAACACTACATGGTTTGTCGTAAGATGGTGGATTACTTGGGAAATAATAAATGTCAATTTAGGACTGACATTTGAGCCTTCAACATTTCTTTTCAACCCATAGTAGCCACTTTGAGTCATACACATATATATCATTTTCTTCATGTACCTATGTTATCCATACTTCTCCACATTGGAGTACGAATTTTGTGTATATGTGTCCATCTTTTTATTTCCAAGTGTGTAGTGGTTATTTGATGTTTATTTGTGAAGAATTGAAGCAAGGAAATCAACAAAAGTTAATATGTGCTATATTACCCAGACCAGGAAAGTTTAAAAGATTTGATAGGTACTACTCATACTAACAATGTGTACTTTCTTTTCCGGAAATCCATCGTTAGAAACTCTACAGTTAAGGGTGTTTGGCTTGGAGCAATTCTATGATGGGTGACTTCTTGGGAAGTTTTCTTGGAGAGCGTGCGAGTGAGGATAAAGTATGCTGAAAAGATACATGTTTGTACAGTGGGGACAGTACGTGTCGATCTAACGACCGGGACAGCCCGTTAAGTGGGACCCGGGTCGTTACAAATGGTATCAGAGCTCGGTTGCCAACCGAAAATCGGAAACTAAGTGCTATACGGGACAAAGTGCTACGTCATAGGGCGGGACCCACCTCTTGAACCCGTAGGAGCCATCTCTAGAATCTCAATGCTTGACAACTAATCCTCAGATGGATCAAGCGCGACGAGGACGTCGCGAGTCTAACGGGGGTGATTGTAATACCAGACCAAGAAAGTTTGAAAGATTTGATAGGTACTACTCATACTAACAAGGTGCACCTTTTTTTTCGGAAGTCTATCGTTAGAAACTCTACAGTTAAGCGAGCTTGACTTGGAGCAATTCTATGATGGGTGATCCCCTGAGAAGTTTTCTTGTGAAGCGTGTAAGTGAGAATAAAATATGCTAAAAAGACCCATGTTGTACAGTGGGGACAGTACGTGTCGATCTAATGGTCGGACAGCCCGTTAAGTGGGACTCGGGTCGTTACATGTGCTCAAGTAAGACGGCCCAAAAAAAAACCTATTCGTATTTGATTTTGGGGTTTGAAATATTGAGGAATGTGTTGATTTAAAGATGTGATGTATTGAGATATTTGATAAGATACCTAACTATGTGCCTGGAAGTATTTAAATTTTTATATCTGTTCTTCTCATATGATCCAACCTAAACTTCATTACAACCCCTTTGTATTGACCGCTTTGATCCCAAGTAGGCGGTTGTAAAAAGTTGATGAATTCGCATTTGGTAGTTTACCTATCACATAATCAATATTTGTTTGTTGCTTGTGCACAATTGTTTAAGCCTCCAAATTTGAGCATTCATTTTTCTCAACTCCATAGAGAGAAACCTCACACTAAACACTTTGATACCCGTGAGTTATGGAGCTGAACCTTCAGCTTGAGATATACTTGATGTTGCATGTGTTAGGGTTGCGGTAAGATGGCTATGGCTTAACACATACTCACACATTTGGCATGAGTCTTTGACGTATTGATAATCGTGACATTGTTAATTTATTGTGGTCTTGAGTTTGAAGAGGGCATGGCATGTGGTTAAATTAGAACTTAACAATTTCACTTCTAATATAGACCAATCATTCATTCATCTTGCTCCACATTAAATTGCTAGGGACTAGCAATAAACAAGTTGTGGGTGTGATAATAGCACATTTGTTACTTTTTAACCCATTGATATTTACGTTTCTATGATTATTTGATGCATAAATGCACTAAGTACTTCTATATCTTAGTTTAGGTTGCGAATGGGTGAAAAAGGTGGAAAGTTGAAGAAAATGGCGAAAAGGGACCAAAATGGAAGAAAATGAAAGCTTGGGGACTAAAGGGAAAATACTCTAAACTTGTTTCTAACCTTGTAATGAAGATTTGAGAGTATTATAAGCCAATTGGATGAAGGAAGGAGTCAAATTGATGAAACATAGACAAAACATTATCAAATATCAACTTTCAAGTTGAAAAGTATTGCACCGATTTTCAGCCTCATATTGAGACTAGTTATCGAATTCGAAGATATATTTGAAGCAAAGTTGTAGCCCTTTGAGTTAACTTTCCAACGCAACTTGAATCATCTCAATCGGACATCGGGAAAGAATGTTATGAAGAAAATACTGAAAAAGATGTAGAATTCGAAATAGCAACGCAGCGCCCAGGTGCTGCACAAACCCCCCAAAAAAAAAAAGATTTTCAGCTCCTAGGCACTGCTCCCATGGTGCCTAGGTGCCGCACCGTGAAAACTTAGGTTTTTTTTTTTTTTTTTTTTTGGGCTGCGAGAAGCCTAGAATAAAAAACCCAAAAAAATTCTAGAATTCCTCATCATTCTTCATTCTACACCATTCTATCATCACTTTTGACTCAAGAACTTCATGAAGAACTAATAAACATTGGTGAAACTACGAAGGAACTCAATTGAAATTGGAGATTTCAACATCTTTTACTCATGTAATGTGTTTTTCATTATTTAAACAATTCTAGGGTTTATATTTCCTTACTTTGAATTAGTTTTGAGTTTGACTTAAATTTTATTAAGTTTTTCATGGATTTAATTAAGTTTCTTCCATTGAACAATTAAAATATTTGTTTGAGTTTAAATTTCATATATTTTATTGTTGTGATTTAATTACTGCTATATGTTAGAAATATATCACCTTTTGAATCTGATTTCAATAAATTAATGTGGAAATGAGATTTATGAAACTTAAATTCTAGAATTATATATGGAATTAAATTGGTTTGTATTGCTAAATCCTCCAATTAGAAAGTTAAGATAAAATCTTCTAATGGAGTAGAACATGTATGAATTATTGATGTTGATTGATCCAATTCAGTTGAAGAAATTTAGACGCTTCACTGTTTTACATATTGACTTAAATTCCATCATTATATCCGGTGACGTTTTCATTTTAATTCAATAAACAAATTCTTTTCATCCAAATCACAAGAACCTTAAATTATTAAACTCCTTTATACATTTTTCCATCTCCCTGTGGATACGTCACCCCAAAGTTGTACTACAATTACCGCATTATTCTTTGGGCGTAATCAGTGACTATCTATGAGAAAGTTTATGTCCTTTCATGTTGCCGTTTCTGAGGTTTTGAAGATTTTTTTTTTTAATCTTGTGGATAGACTATTGTATATAGAGAGATATAATTGTTTTGTTCTATACTCAGTGATTTGGCTGAACATTTTGTAACATTTGTTGTCATTTTGGGCTATATAGTGGAACCGAACACAAATCCAATCTATTAGATGCTCAAATGGGGATGTAGGCGTTAGAAATGGTCGCCGAACGTACGGGGCTTAGGCCGCAAGAAATCGCTTGTGTTTTTTTAAATTTTCTGCACTTTATTTTCCAAGAGGATCATTGTATCTCTGTTTCTCGATTTAATATTGTGTTCCTGGCCTTACAATTTGTTCAAAAATATCAAAAAAATCATAGACTACGAATTGCTAAAGCACTCGTATGCACTTTATACTCTACTAAATTTATTCAATAACTGATATTTAGACAAAATATGTAACATCAAACTTGTGAGATGAGCTTCTACAATTTTACTTGTAATACTAACATCAACGTGACACACATGATAAACAAGGGAAAATGACCAGATTTTCTTATTACCTATAACAAACAAATGCACATGAAAAACAAACAAGAATAAAAGACAGACTATAACATAACATTCAAACGTAAACCAAATCCCTTGCGGCAAAAAATGTTCCTGTCATGGCTGACAAGTTCTAATTTGCTGCTTAATATTATTCTCTGTGGGAAACTGAGTGGAACTTTCAGGTAATATGACTTTCGCGGCTGCTGTCTTGGTGTTATAATGGGAAGCCAATTGGGTGGCCGGAGTCTGAGTATAATATACTTGAGAGCGTGTAGGATCAGCAAATTCATAATCATGATTTGAATTGGCAGCTGAAGGGAAAGCCACCGACTGAGATGGATGATGAATTTGAGTGAAGGCGACATACTGTGTTTGGTGCTGGCCGGAAGGAACCTGGAGAAATTGTGAAGCTGCTGTTCGGTAAATGCCCGCAGCCATTTCAGCTTTTGAGGCAGGAACGTTCCTCGCTTGATTGTAGGCTGCAGAAGGTGTTTGAGGATTGCTAGTAGCTAAAGCTGGTGCCGATTCATTATAATTTGGTTGTTGTTGCACGGGCATATTATAGACCTGGGTTTGTCTAGCAGGCAGAAAGTAAACGGGGTATTGCTGCTCGAGTGTAGGGTAGTGAGAATGGTGTTGATGCTGGGAAGATTGCATCGGGTAATATGAAGTAATTGGTGTTGCCCCGGCAGGGATGTACTGAGTACCGGTATGAACAAACTGTCGTGGCTGGTTCGATGGAGGATGATTTTGGTCGAACTGACCAGACAATACATAACCCGATTCCTGAACTTGCGGTTGCATTGGAACACTCCTTGTGTTTTGATCCCCCGTCTTCAGATCAACTTGACTAGCCGAACCCCTACTGTTTACAGATTGAATTTGAACATGTGGTTCATGATAAAAAGTTTGTCTATGCCTAGACAATGGATTTGTTGCACTTCCCTCACTGTACCCATAGAATATAATTAAGTACTCAACCAAAAAGCACAGAAGAAACAATTCGTACATAAATGGATATTCTGAAAATAAATCCAAGATCTATGCTTTAGAAAATTGGGGTACCTTGAAACTGATTCAGGGGAATACAACTCTATAGTACCTCCTTGTTTCAGCTGAAATTGAACCTGTACCTGTTGCTGTGCTTGCTCTGCACCATGATCTGACCCCTCGTCGCCTGAGAAGACTGGATTTGTATATCCTGAAACTGCGGTTCCATCAGAGGTAAAAAGCCCTCCAATCTCCTGTTTCTGCTGCAAAGTAACACCACCCACAACCCCAAGATTCATCTGCTGAAACAGCTCTTCAACTCCGAACTTCGGATTCCCTTCATTGGGCACTCTTATGGGCGGCAGGTTCGCTATAGAAGGCGAACTGGATGTCGACCCAAAGGAAGACGAGGTCTCCACCATCGGAGAATCAGGGACCGAATGCACATCTTGATTACCAGTATTGTTCAAACAGTTCTTTGATCCCTCCATTTGGGCTTCTACATCCGTCTCTGAGGAAGCAGCTTTTCCACCAAAGTCATCGTCAAGTCCAAGTAGATAATTGATCGAAGATGAATCTGAAAACCCAAGATCACTGAGAGCAGTGGATAAATTAGTACCTTTACCATTCAGTACATTTAGAAACCAGTCCTCTGATTTAGTCGAAGAGGTCTCTCTCAGCAATTGTTCAATACTTGAAGATTTTGGAAACAAAAACAAACGAAGCCGACCTGATTTTTTCAAACTACTATTTCTATTATTCAAACGGTCGTACTCTTCAACCATATTCTCAAGGTCTTCTTCTGAAGCGACGGAGATTAACGAGTCTAGATCTTCATTCGGGAGTTGGTATTTCAACGTGAAGGGCTGGTTGTTTAACAGGGTTTTCGAGAGGCGGTGGTGGAGATCAGAAAGGCAGGTGTGGCGGTCGATAACGATCATCCGGGTGTCGCCGCCTATGTAGCATAGGGACTTGTCATGTGGACGGGGGATGATATGTCCACCGTAGCTGCACATGAAGCGGAGCTTTGGGAGTGATGGATCGTTCCAAGAGTCAAAGGAATTGATATTGGGTTGTGGCTGCAAAGGCCTTGGTGGTGGAGCCTCCGGCGTGGTGACTGTGACGGAGGGAGTGGAGAGTGGTGGTGGAGGCTCCATAGAAAGGGTGGAGTTGGTAAGAGAAAAGGCCGAGGAGGAAATGGCTCTGTTTAGAGTGGAATGCTTTTATAGTTGATGCTGACTCCAGCTGTTTTTCGATTAATTTAATGAAACTTTTTTATATTCCAACGTGTATTTTTTTTTATACAAATATATATATTTTTTGACGGAATATATTTTTATATTTTAGAGACATATACACATCATACACTTTTATCACATAATTTCAAGTTTGGTCCTCAATCTTTTCTCACTGTGATGATAATTTCTCCAGCCTTTTATTTGTGCACTAAATTTGTAATGAATTAGTGTGTTTTGATTATTGAAAACAAAGTAACTATGCGAGAGTCGCAGGTTGTTGACTTGTATGGAAAGAACGAGTTTTGGAATTATTTATCTTTTTAAGAAAGAGTAATGCTATTTAGTATTGTTGGTGTTCAAATATCAATTTATGTGGTACTAATGTGACATTAAATGAGATGTATAATTAAATAAATCATTTATTTCTACCTTTTATTAAGTCTATCACTTAGTGACATAAATTGATATTGTAGCACCAGTATGCTAGATAACATTAATAAAATATATATATATATATATATATATATATATATATATATATATATATATACAGAAATGATCTAATGAGCACCGGTGCTCATCTTATCCCGAGCATCGATAAGTTGGCACATTAATTCATTGGTGGATAAAGATTTTGTGAGTTCCAATCCACCAATGAATTAATGTGCCAACTCATCGGTAAGTTGAGGATAAGATGAGCACCGGCTCATTAGATCATTTCGTATATAGATATATATATATATATATATATATATATATATGTATGTATATATATATATATATATATATATATATATATATATATATATATATATATCTATATATATATACATATATATATATGTATTGGTGGATTGGAACTCACAAAATCTTTATCCACCAATGAATTAATGTGCCAACTCATCGATGCTCAGGATAAGATGAGCACCGGTGCTCATTAGATCATTTCTGTATATATATATATATATATATATATATATATATATATCATGCGAGTGTTGTATACTGATTTAATATAGTATTAGAGCTCATTAAGTTTAAACGAACAATTCTCTCCAATTAATATTCAAAAGGAGCACACGATTTCAAATTGATGTTTTCAAATGAGCGATCTTTGAAGGACATATTATGGGATAAATCCTATATCGAATAGTTATACAAATAGTTAACGTATAAGAGTGTGTTCTTCTCTCAAAGCGAAGAATGCTTTGATACCACAACACAGTTGATAAAATTATTGAATAGCTATATTCATTTATACAATTATCGTAGTAATCTAAAAAGTAAAGAATATTACAAAACAGAAAACAATTACAGTGTACACATGAATACAATATCTATTAATGGCTTTCATAAGCCAACTAGCCAAGTAGACGTTTTTCATCAATTTGTGAAGTTTGCAAAAGAGAAAATGAGATCTAGCAATGGGGAGAAAAGGCGGTAGAAGCTGTTGAATTGAGCTGAATTCGTTAGAATGAAATTGAGCTACAGAGGTTCGTTATATACACAAAATGGAAGTGTCAAAAGACATAAATAACTTTATACAATTTAACAAATCGCAATACTCCCCCTCAAGATGGAGAGTATATATTCAGAATTCCCATTTTGCCAAGTAAAATTTTGAACTTGACTCCAACTAACGGCTTAGCTAGCAGATTAGCTAACTGATTTTCTGATGTTGTATGCAACATTTTCACGTCTCCAATATATATTCTTCAATATTAAAAAGAAAAAAAACATATTACTCAAAATTATAAATAGTATAATTATTTGAATTTCATATGTATGCTTCAGCTCATTATTCGGGTCATTATTTTTAGAAATAGAATTAAATGCCATTAAAGAATCATTTTGCTATATTGGCTCCTAATAAATTGAAGCAAAAATAAAATTTGATAAAAAACTAAAACTTTTAAAATCATTATATCCTAAAGATGGACGAGTTTGATAAATATTTTTCCCTAAAATTGAAAATCAGATAAGAAAAATGACCTTCAAAGTTCTGATTAGGTAAGCAGTACAAAAATGATTATGTGAGTAGTACAAAAATGAAAAATGTATGTTCAAGTTTCTGTAACTTGATGAAGATCTCAGTAGTGAAACTAGAGGAAGATCGATGAAAAAATGAGGCTGGAGCTCGACATAAATAGTTTATATAACTCTACAAAAAATTTGTTTTGATTTTTGCGCCAAAACCTACAGATTGTTGTATATAATTTATGGATTTGGGTGATTTGGGCTGATTTGGTATTTGTTAGGTTCAATTTGCTATTTTTTTTTTTTCTAAGTTATGAAAATGGATTAGACTTTAATAGATCAATTTTGATATAGTTTTTAATACAAATGTGTACACATTTTTGACGTTTAAGTGTGCATATGTGGTCAACAAAATGGATTGACTGCATTATCACAAGCATACCCATATGAGGGACGTTCCGAAAACGCCCCAAGCATATTGTAAAACTATGTGAGATGTTTACCAACACTTCGAATCCCCTTTATTAATCTATTTTAATTCAATTCAATATCATAATAATTTGTATGCATTCTAGTTGATCAACGTTCCCAAGTTATTTAATAATTTATCTCGAATAGAATTAAATCTACCATTTCATGTGACATCTCTCTTTTAAAGATGTGAGCATGAAAGTATGCATAAAAATACTAGAATATCTATGAAAATTATGCAAAGTATAGCAGTATATCTTTATTTTCTATCGGACCGTACAATTATTGTTACTTTTTCATTTATCTGATATCTTTACATCTAATTCATATCTTGAATTTTTTTCGAATACGTCATGTTTCATAATAAATGAAACCCCCCCTCCTAAAAAAATAAAAAAAATAAAATATATATATATATATATACACACACACACACTATTGCAGGCAGAAGAATTTGCAAAAATTCTAAACATCAAATTTTATAAATGAAAAAGTTCAAATATCACTGAAAAGATAGCATAAAATCATTTAATCCAAATCATATAAAATAGGGAAAATTGCAGCCACTGTACCAAATCTTTCATTTAATAACAGACTTTGTTCAAACCTTTTATTTGTGCCATCTACGTTACCAAACCTTTCAAAATGTAGCAGTCGGAGTCCAAATGGATGGAAACTCATCCAAATAGTTAAAATTGACCAAATTTAATAAGAGCAAAATAGTAAATTTAAAATTTTAATATAAAATAATTATAATAATTAGAAAATGAAAAAAGAAAAAAAAATTATTCTTCACGACGAAAGCCTGTCGTGTTTCCATAGAGAACGTCTGTACAATTCACGTTCAGATGACAATTTCTATTACTACCATTATTACAGAACCCCTCCAACCACCACCCCAGCTCAACCTTCTGAAAATTCAGCTCCACGGCAGAGCTTCTACTTGTACTACTACTATTATTACCATTTTCATTCAAATCCACCACCTTTACAACAGACAGATGGGTGGATTTGAATTTGGATATGGAGGATGGGGTGAGATGCAGGGAGAGAGGGGATCTGAGGAAGAAGCAAAAGAAGAAATTTTTTTCTTTTTTCTATTTTCTAATTATTATAATTATTTTATGTTAAAGTTGTAAACTTACTATTTTGTCCTTATTAGATTTGATCAATTTTTACTATTCCGGTCAACTAACGACCAAATGGATGATTTTCATCCATTTGGACTCCGACTACTACATTTTGGAAGGTTTGGTACCGTGAGTGGCACAAATGAAATGTTTGGACATAATATGCTACTAATGAAATGTTTGATACCGTGACTGCAATTTTTCCTATAAAATAAACTCTTTTTATGTTCATTTATAGTAATTATGCTTTTTTGACTCGAAAATTTGTTGAGTTGTTGCTGACATAAAAGTTTTTTTGTCGCATTCATAGTCCAAGTGATGACACGTGAAAAGTTACGATGATTAACAGTGTTTCAACCATGGTGGTCTAGTCGGTCAAAAAAAGTTATTTGAAAATCTTAAATACAAACATAAAAATAAAACCGGGTTAAGCTAAGTTTATTCTCTCCCATTTTAAAGTTACTATACGCTGAAAAGATAGTTGGTGCATCAAAAGTTAGTGAGAAACTTGAACTAGCGGCTATCTTTTTATATTTAGTCATATGAACAATTGATTTGTTATTTAATTTTACTTGATCGGGCATCGGATTTTTATTTTTCTTGATAATTGAGTCTTTCCAAAGACATATTTCATTCATGGTTTTTGTTTATTGTTGTTGACATACAAAAATGATGTCCAATTAAATGATCCAAAGAATGAAACCCAGTTAGGAAATTCGAAGGATGGGTCCAAACAAGACCATATAAAAATCCAAGACAGAGTTATGTAGCAGAGGCCCCATCATCGCTCAAGCCTGCGAGACGTCCAAGATCTGGGCGAACCCATCATCGCTCAAGCCTACGAGACACCCAAGATCTGGGCGAGTATAGTGTCTGATTGTTATTTAAAGCAATGGTTATTAAAATAGTTAATGAGTACTCTTATCACATTCTACGATCCAAGAATCTCGTTTGCAAACAGTTAAATGATGGGAATAATGGCGGCAGTTGAAAATGGTAGTTTCTTAACAAGTCATCCATTATGGAGAAAATTGGTAGTTACAGGGCGGTGAACAGTTTTCAAACGGTTCTACAAGAGTCTAAAAGAGAAAAGAGAACATGGAAGAGGGACGAATCAAATGACTCTAAAATAGAGAATTATGTAATTTCATTTCTTTCTTCTTATTAAACTTTCAATTACTTTGCGAATTCAATGTGCTTGCATCCCTTAGAGGCATTTTGCTTCTTACATATTGTAATCTTTATAAATAAAGTACCTCTCGTTAAGACTTTGTCTCGAGAGGTTGTTGTTCCATACACAATCGTCTGAACATTCTTTTAATTGTTAGCTATACTTGATTTTCACACGAAACAATTTGGTACGCCCAGTGGGACCCTTGGTGTTTGAAGATACGAAAAGTGAAGCAATATGCCTCAGAAAAACTCTGCTAAGGAGTCAGCAAGCCAACGAATAGTCCAGTCTGTGATCGAACGATATGAGGAGCAGCAAAGTACTCTACGATCGGAAGGATAGAGTCAGAGTCGTTACGAGCCAATGATAGAATTGAGTCCTTGAACCATGCTTGTATTACTTGGTGAACTCACACAAGATGTCGTTGAATAGGATATCATTGAGTCAGGACGAATCACATTTGAAGCTAAGAAAAAAATGGCAGTGGATGAAAATCCTTTTCCACAGCCACTTGGGGTGAATATGGTGACAACTGGTTTCAAAAATAAGTTGTCAAAATTCAAGTTGGTCGTATATGATGGAGAAGAAGATTTTGAGCCACATCCCAGTGTTTTTGAATGTATCAAAGGAAAAGAAGTTTGGAAAAGACGAAGGTATCTTATGCTCTAGATGCAAGGGAGAAGTGAATGAAAATATGAAAAGACCAGGAACATGGCGATATCACCATCGTCCTAATGTTATTCTAAATTTCTAGCCTGGTGGAGGACGGAGTATGTCATTCTATGGGAAACTGCCTTTTGAGAGGCAGTTCAGATCGATAAACAATGGGAGAACATTCAGGGTTCAATCTCGATAACCAAATATATGGCATTCGTTCTAGTATAATACAGAAAGAGTTGTACCCTTTGACGAAATGACCAGAACCCAATAAAGGCATTTTGAACGGAACTATGGATGAATGATGAGGCAATAACAGGGATCGTCACGTCCTAAGGCACCTAAATTGCTTAAGGTGGCTAACAAAAATGTTCTTAAAGATAATAAAGAGGTTAGTATGGGCGAATCAATGGAAGAGTTATTAGAAAGTTCTTTTGGAAGATCAAAATTTGAACGTGGAAAGAAGGATGAAGATGAAAAAGATCCAGAGCGACTCATCACTATTCAATTTGGTACGCTACCTCCTGTTATGGCTAATAATTATTTACTATCCAATGAGTTCAAAAGTAAAGAGAAGATAATGAGGAAGAAGCGTGTGTACTGAAATATGAAGAAGACCAAACATCTCAGAAGATATATGATGAAGAAGAGGATGACGACATGACTGACATTGAAGAGGAAATTGACTTAGAAGTAGAGAGAAAAAGAAGAGGAGTGTCATGCAACAATTTATTGAAGTAACTGTATCAGGAAGGTGTCCATGAGGTGGATTTGTTGGGCAAACCATCTGGGCATTCTTTTGACTACTATGTATTATATGGGACACCCAAGAGAAAGGTAAGAGTGCCTCGCTATGAGAAATATAGGCTACCTCCAAAAATATTACCTCCCCCTACAGGTTGGATAACCAAAGAAGAAGCATTAGAAGAAAGTAAGGAGGAAATCCAAGAAGTAGAAACTCAATGTGAAATATTGCACATGGACTTGTTACAAGGAAATAATTCAACGGATGATAAACAGGAAGGGGAAATAGATGCAGCCGAAAATGTCATCTTTAAGAGACCAATTAGGAAATTAACCAAGCACTTGAGGCCATTGTATGTGAAGGCCTTAGTCAATGGTATACATGTGGCAAAAGTGTTCATCAACAATGGAGCAGCATAAATACCATCTCGTCCAGAATGATGAGAAAATTTGAAAAGATAGAAAGCGATATGATCCCAACAGAAGTTATTCTCACAAGTTTCAATGGGGAGCAACTTCAGCTAAAAAGGTGATGCCGCTGGACATAACTTTGGGAACAACTCCTAGGACTATAGTCTTCTTTGTGATAGATGGTCCTACTAGGAAGAGATTGGATTCACGGGAGTCGTTGCATACCTTCATCCCTCCACAAATGCCTGGTTTTCTGGAATGACAAAGGTGAAGTAAAAGTGGTGCAAGTAGACCACAGACCCTTTGTCGCAGAAGTAAACTCAGTAGAAAGATTCATATACGAAGGAAATTATGGACCTGTCAGGGTAGTTCAAAATAGGGAAGAGACTCAAATTGTCGCACAAAGCGATGAGCCATTTTTAGTAGATGCACTTATTAAAATGTTCAATCAATTTAGGCAAAATATAGTGGCCCTTGAAGAGTCAGTAATTGCCAAAAAGATAATCAATGAACTCTAATGAGTTGTCGGCAACAAAAAAATATGGCCGATATTCAGGTTTTCAAAGCCAAATTAATAACTTTCAATAAGGAATGTAAAGAGAAGATAAAAGAAGAAGCAGCATTAAAGACGTTGAGAAACAAATTAGTAGTGTTCGAATTGGAGCAAAATATTGGTCGAGAAGTCAACAAAGTAGATTGCTTAGAAGAGGAAGTGCCTACAAGGAACTTAGATGATGAAGTAATGAGGATCACAAAGCCTGGGCATGCTCAAGCACAAGATCATATGATAAAGGTGAATATTGGCGATGAAGAGGAAGATCGCCTAACATTTGTCAGCCAGATGCTTAGTCAAGAGTAATAGCTTTATTAAAGGAATACAAGGATTGTTTTACTTAGGAATATAAACACATACCTGGTTTAGATAAAAGTTTGGTAGAACATAGGTTACCCACTAAGCCAAATTTTAAACATCATAAACAACCTCATAGGCGTTGTACCCCTAATGTATTGCCTGAAGTAAAGAAATGAATAGAGCGATTGTTAAAGGCGGGTTTTATTAGAACAGTAAGATATGTTGAGTGGTTATCGAATATCATACCGGTGTTAAAAAAGAAGGGTAAGATTAGGGTGTGCATAGATTTTAGAATTTAAACTTAGCAATGCCCAAAGATGAATATCCAATGCCTACGGTGGATTCTTTAGTAGTTTCAACTACCGGACAAGTAATGTATTCTTTTATGGACGGATATTTAGGATATAACCAAATTTACATAGCTGAAGAAGATGTACATAAAACTGCCTTTAGATGCCTTGGGGCTTTAGGATGCTTTGAATGGGTAGTTATATCTTTCGACCGGAAAAATGTAGGGGCAACTTATCAAAGGGTAATGAATCTAATTTTTCATGACATGATAGACAAATTTGTTGAAGTGTATGTTGATGACATAGTGGTCAAATCTATTAAAGAGGAAGACCATTTTGAACAACTAAAACGCTCATTTGAGCGAATTAAGCAATACAAACTAAAATTGAATCCTTTGAAATGTGCATTTGTTCTTAATGTAGGAAATTTTCTTGGTTTTTTAGTACACAAAAGAGGAATTGAACTTGATAAAAATAAAGCGATGGCCATTTTTTAGGCCAAACCACCTGGTAACAAGAAAGAATTGTAAAGGTTTCTAGGCCAACAAACTTTTTGAGATGTTTCATCTCTAATCGTGTAGGGCGAACAAAAGCTTTTTCGCCTATTTTAAAGCTGAAAAATCAAGACGAATTTATCTGAAAGGAAGAACGTCAAAAGGCTTTTGATAGCATGAAGACATATTTGTCAAGTCCACCAGTGTTAGTATCACCTATCAAAGGATGGCCAATGAAGGTATACGTATTGGCTGAACAAGAATTGATAGTCGGAATGATCGTGCAAGAAGATCAATTTGGTGAAGAAATGGCGATTTATTATTTGAGTAGACAGTTAACGAAATGTGAATGTAATTACTCTACTATTGAAAAGCTGTGTCTTGCTTTATATTTCACATGTACAAAACTAAGGGTTTATTTACGGCCTGTAACTGTTTTCTTAGTTTCTAAATTAAATTTAGTTAAATATATATTCTCTCGCACTATTTTACACCAAATGATAGGTTTTTGGACTTTGGCATTATCAGAGTTTGAAATACAATATATAAGGCAGTTAAAAATCAAGGTTGGCTAACTTTTTGGCCGATCATCCATGCCTTGACATGCCTAAAGAAATTGAATTGAAAATTGATTCATTTGAATTAAAACCTTGGATTTTATACTTTGATGGATCAAAAACTTCTAGAAGGGTAAGGATAGGAATAGTTTTAATAATTCCTCTAGGGATTTATTATAAGTTTGTTTTCACTTTGGATAGAATGTGTTCCAATAATCAAGCTGAATACGAAGCATTGATCGTAAGCTTAGAGCTGTTAATAGAGTTGGGAATAAAGATTGTAATTATTATGGGCAATTCCCAATTAGTAATTTACCAATTGATTAGTGATTTTAAATGCCAAAGTGATGTTGTCATAAGTCAATATGAAATCGCTTAAGAATTATTGGAAGAATTCGATCAAGTGGAGCTTCAACACGTTAAAAGGATGTATAACGATTTAGCAAACGAATTAGCCCAAATGGTTTTGGGTTACTCAAAGGTCCTGAATTTGGAATTCACTTGTGAATTTACCCCAAGCACAACAAAGGGTGAGAAGGATTGATGTTCATTGCATACAAAATGGAGATCCAATAGATTAGAGAGCAGAAATAAAAAGATTCTTGAAAGAATTTGACAAAGAGAGTAATAAAAAATGAAGTTACACTCATTAAATTACATACTAATAAATGATGAGATATTCAAGAATGCTCATATGGTGTGTTATTGAAATGTGTGAGTTCGCAAGAGGCTAAAACAATCATGGCTGAAGTACATGAAGGAATATGTGGAGCCCATCAAACTGGCCAAAGAATGAAATAGTTAATTGTTAGGAGTGGATACTTTTGGCCCAGAATGGGAGAATTGTGCGTTCAGTATGCCAAAATCATGATCCAATACAAAGAGTGCCATCAAGATAAATGGAACACATTATTAAACCTTGGTCGTTTAAAGGTTAGGCGATAGATTTGATAGGAAAGATTTATCCATCATCGTCCAAGCAACATACGTTTATAATAGTTGCGACATATTTCTTACCTAAATGGGTAGAAGCAATACATTTAAAAGAGATTTCTCAGAAAAATATTATAGACTTTATTCGTGACCACTTTATTTATAGATTTGAGATACCACAAACTCTAATGATGGATCACGAAACTTCTTTAAATGGAGATCAAGTGAAGGAAGTCTTGAGCGAGTTTGGAGTTAAGCTACTAAACTCCACACCTTATTACGCTCAATCTAATGGATATATAGAATCTTCTAATAAGATTCTAAAATATATCATTAGAAAAATAATGCGATAAATTGGCATAAATGTTTAAGTAAAGCTTTATGGGCTTACAGGACGTCACCACGTTCAAGTACCAAAGTAACTCTTTTTCAACTTATAGACAAGAGGCTGTATTGCCTATGGAAATCAATGTGCAGTCGATTAGAGTAGGCTTACAAAATAACTTAAGAGATGGCGAGTATGCAGAATCACTAGCCTAAAATTTGGATAGCAACGATCCAAAGTATGATAAATGGTCACCCAATTGGGAATGACCATATAAAGTGAAAAGTGTATTACCTAATGGAGCTTACCATTTGAAAGATTTAGATGGCACGAAGCATATGAGGTTTATTAATGGTAAATATTTAAAGAAATATATTTCTTCCATATGGGAAAGTGAACAAATAGAAGAAAATTCTATGCATAAGTAAAATCAAGATGCTGGGCACAAATAAAGTGAATTGGACGATTATGTTCAAATAAAATAAGAGCGAAGTACATTCAAAATAAAACATTTCATTATCAAATATTCTTTACAAATTAAGAGGTATAAAATACAAATATTCTATGAGCTGCAGTTTTTGAAGTGGGCTATCATTGTTCTTCTATCAACTACTATAGAAAAATGATAAATTGGCATTCGTCGCCTTCCTAAATGTATCGCTGCAATGATAAGCAAATAGTCAAAGAAGCACTCTCAGCAAGCAATTGTTTCACATCAAGAACTCCCTCTGGAGATCATAAATGGAAAGGGTGCTGAGAAGACATTCATTGACCAAAGAATGTTTCCTATATCTCCCATACCAAAAATAAAAAATAAAAAATATCAAGGCAGATGGTGAAATTTGGAAAATATTAAATGATTCATTTCTGTTGAAAAGGGAAATAATTGATCTTTTGGATATAGAAAGTCGATCATTTGAATGCCAGATGATGGCAACATATTGGTTTTTTGGAGAATGAGGATGAAGATGACGAATGTGTAAGAAATACGCAACTTTATAGAGGTTTGAAGGTGAATGGACGAAATGCAAATGGCTATATACATGCGTAGTGACCGAAATTGAAGGTCTAAATCTTAAGTCGAAATACCAAAAGTTTCATTCAGTGTAAATATTCCACAAGGGGAAATGTGCATGAATATGACACAAGGTCAATAATTAAATTTTTGGGCAGTATTGACGATTAAAGAAACCGTCAATTATGCTGTTTCAGAATCCATGCAAAAGCCATCACACAAGTAAATAAAATGATCATTTCATTTATGAAATTGACTGCCATTACATTTTAGCCAACCATGGTTTCCATCACAAAATTAAAAGAACAAAGTATAGGACAAAATTGTCTTGCAAGAAAGGTTAGGATATTAATGTCTTAATTATAGCTTGCCCTAAAGAGAGCACGTATGTCTCTAAGTTTCTCCCATTCATCGCGCTATTCAAGGGAAGCAGTGGATAGCTCGGTCATAAGTTTCTCATCAACTTCCAGTTTCGAGTAACGCTCAAACAAAGATTTACCTTGCTCAACTTCTTGGAAAATAGTACGCTTCTTGGCGGCTAACCTAGCCTTACAATCATCCATCCTTACTTGAAGTTCCTTCATCTCTGCGGCCAGGCTCATCATCAAAAAATCTTCAACCATAACCTTAGAGGAGATTTCGTTTAAAGTGATCTTGGTTTTCTCAATCTTTTGAAGCAAAGACTCATTTTCATTCACAGCACGAAGATACTGAGCCTTTTTAGCTTTTAGCTCTACATTTCTGACTAGTAAAGAACTTATCTCTGAGTGGATAATCCTTAATGTTATCTTAAAATCGGATGAAATTCTAAGCAAAGGAAGCTCAAGTGCTTGAGCTATTTTTGCACTTAAAAGCTTAAACTTATTTCTTTGGCTAGAAGCACTGGCAGTGATAATGTCCCTATCCATGAAGAAAACATATTCAAGTATTGATTGCTTAAGAATGTTCATATTTTCCTCTAATAATGCAGCAAATAAAGCAGAAGGACGATTGGCTGAAGAGGAACGAGAAGTAACACTTGCCTTTATTTGTTCCCAAGAAGTAAACAAATCCTAAATGAAGGGTAAAATGGCGTCAGCGCCCTGTAAAGGAAAATGTAAGCATTTAGCATTTTCATTACAGTAAATAGGTAAAGATGAAAGTTAAAGCAAAGGCTACCTCAACAATAGCTTTGGAAGATTGGGGTATATCACTGGTTGATCCGACCACTTGTGGGGACTTCCCTTTAAAACGGGCAGATCTATGGGTATCTCTGCAAGAATCAAGTAATAATGAGTTGAAGGCCAATAACACAACTAAAGGAAAAGACCATAAATTATGTATTACCTTTTGGTTCAATACATGGGGGGTCGGAGCCTCGGAAAGGAAGTTCTCCAATGGGCTGTGTGATCAAAGACTCTTAGCCTATGGGTTTCTCCTTAAGTAAAGTCCCTTCGTCAGATGACTTAGATGAAGAAGCTTTGGTGGGAAGCGGTGGAACAAGAACCGGCAAAGGAGGAGTTGTCAAAGGAGAAATTGAGCTTTTCTGAAAAATTCAGGTAAAATATTAACATATAAAGGATTTTTCATGAATAAACAAACTCAAATACCTTCCTCCTGACGATGAGAGGGGTATCATCATCATCATCGTCGTCGACATCAGGCAAACCTGACGAAGCTGAAGCTAGCCATTTACGGCTGAAAACACCCTTAGCTGTTCCAGTTTGAGGATGTGGGGATTTCAAAGAAGTAGGATTCTTGACAGATATAAGAATGGTAGGAATAGGAGAAACGGAAGAAGTCCCTAGCCTCTCCAGCAAGTGGAAAGCGCGGTTAACATCAGTTGCAAACAACCTACGCTTCACAGATGACTAGAATTGTTGAAAGAGGGTTGAATGACAAAAGTAGGATTAAAAGGGGCTAAGGAGAAACCATTTGTCAAAAGGATATTGTGAGCATCCATGGCCTGTGCCTTTATTTTATTGATGGTGTGAAAACGTTATGTTAGACTCTTGGAAAAAAACAGGGAGGAATAGACCACGTTTGGCCAAAACTAAGCTGACGGGCAACAAATTGGGGAGCATATATCTCAACCCTGCCTTAGTATTTCTTCCAGTTAAGATGTCATGGAACAACTCTTTCCCAATCAAATATTGAGCCCAAACGGGCAAAAAGGTGCTCACATCATCCATAGTAGAAGGAGGTTGCACATAAATCGGAACTGAGTGAACAGAGAAAGGAAAAAAGGTAGAGATTGAATTTAAGTTGTAAAAGAATGTGAAGACGTCCCTATTAGACATATTAACAGGGTTCAATTGGTTGACGACTAGCCCGTAACAACTGACTGATCGAGGAGGAGCTGATGGAACACCAAGTTGTGGAAAATATGCTCTCAACTACAATTCAGTGAGCCAAAGAGGCCTACTGCCAGTAGGAGATGCACAATTCCTCAATTGAAATTGAAGGGAAGTCATGCCTCGATAAAAGGTAGCTAAAAATAGCGAACATAGATTTAGAGACCTACCACGTGCTAATTCATGCTCTATGGGAAAATAAGTCATAGAAGGTTTAACGCTAGGTACACAAAGAACGTATTTACAAAGCCAAACTTGAAGAAAGGCAACACCCTCAGTATGGGTAGGTTCATTACTAGAATTGTTACAAAGTTCTTGCATGCCCGAATAGGAATCTGTGTATCTCTTGTCAAATTTTGGGGCAGCAGCAGTAACCAAAATTGCAGGAAAAATGGTGTCGGCCAGGGGCGGAAGATTAACTAAGGCTCCAACATCTCTCTGAGTAATGGACATTGGGCCAAGTGAGAAGATAAAAATATTATATTCAGAAAACTAAAAGGTCAAAGTAATAGGGAAAAGTACATGATCATAGATTGGGAGACGGAGAGCGATTTCTAATAAATCAGAAATCCTAGTACGATCAAAAATTGCCTTGGTATGGCCATGATTTGTTGTACGTGCATGCCAAAGGTGGAAAGTAGTATCAGTTTTGGGTTAAGTGCAAATACCTTTTTCACGAATTGGCTTTAGCAGAAAAGGGTTCAGAAAAGGAGCATCTTAAGTGTAAGGGAACAATTGGCCCACCGCTGCTTACCCAACAGAATCAGCGTCATTAAATGATATGCCCAGGTAGAACTCGCTGAAATCAGGATTGGCTGGTGAAAAGGAAGCTAGATTTATATACGATTTGGTGAGAAGCTTTTGGAAGTCTTCAAAGCTAAGGGAGTTGTTTGAAGAGCTCGTTGCAGTCGCCATTTACTGCAAATTATAATCTTCTCGAGGGTTTTGGGAGTGTAAGTATTTGTAGTAGAGAAGTAAGAAGATGAACAATGATCTTTATAGGTAAAAGGAAACGTGGCGACGCAGAACGTGGGTATAATAGTGCGATGAAGTGTTGTATTCTTTGGTTTATAGGAGTTGCGTGAAATTGCACTTTTCGGGGATGTAGAAGGCCACTGCCAAACAACATAATGATTGGGATTCTCTGCCCTTTTTTGGATTTCAATCATCGCGGGAAAATATAAAGAATGAATACGACATAAAATTAATAATTGATATTAATTTTGCCATATTAGGGGGTAATTGTTGACATACAAAAATGAGACTCAATTAAATGGTCCAAAGAATGAAGCCCAGTTAGGAAATTCGAAGGATAGGCCCAAACGAGACCATGTAACCCAAGACGGAGTTATGTAGCAGAGACCCATCATCACTCAAGCCTGCGAGACGCCCTAGATCTGGGCGAGCCCATCATCGCTCAAGCCTGCGAGACGCCAAAGATCTGGGCGAGCCCATCATCGCTCAAACTTGCGAGACATCCAAGATCTGGGCAAGTATAGTGTCTTAATTGTTATTTCAAGCAACGATTATTGAAACAGTTAATAGGTAATCTTATCACATTCCACGATCCAAGAATCTTGATTGGAAGCAGTTAAATGATGGGAGTAATGACGGCAGTTGAAAACAGTAGTTTCTTGACAAGTCATCCATTATGGAGAAAGTGAGTAGTTACAAGGTGGTGAGAAGTTTTCAAACGGTTCTACAAGAAGAAAACTATCAAATGAGTATAAAAGAGAAAAGAGAACATGGAAGATGGACGAATCAAATGACTCTCAAACAGAGAATTATGTAATTTCATCTTTTTTCTTCAATTACTTTGCGAATTCAGTGTGCTTGTGCCCTTTGGAGGCATTCGCTTCCTACAAATTGTAATCTACCCCTAGTTGGAGCTTTGTCTCTAGAGGTTGTTGTTCCTTACACAATCGTCTGAACCTTTTTTAATTGTTAGCGAGACTCGATTTCCACATGAAACAATTGTATTATATCTTAATTGTTATGAATGTTCTTAAGATTTTTTTTTATTGTCACACTTATGTTGCCTACATTTATTCGTTGCACTTTTATCTTTAATCTTTAGTTAATTAACATATTGTATCTCTAATGACGGATTTTGTCCAATTATTTTGTTCGCCGACTTTGAAACAGTGATAAACATTTCATCAAATTTTTGTAATTGTTTCATTTTTTTTACTTTTTAAAAATATGAAGGGCAAGTAAGTATTTTTATGTTCTCATCAAGAGGTAAAGCTCTTGTTTGGCCTCTGATAAGTGTAAATATTACACTTAATTTTGACCACCAAAAGTAAAATTTGGAATTAATTATTATGATCTTGATACTTAATTATACTTGTTTACTAATTATTTTAGGAGAAAGCTCAAAAGTGGACAAAAAGATATGGAAATAATGATAATTGCTCAAAAAAGAATAAAAGTGGGCATATTTTGGAAGCTGGGGACCAAGGAGTCGCGTTTGGAAATTGAAAGAGCTCAATTACAATATCTGAGTCAATCCGAACAAAAAGAGAAGACATTGACCAAATTTCACAAGTGAGTATAAATTCCAACAAGTTGTGATATCTTAATTAGACTAGAATTATGGTTACCTGTCATCACGGAACTCTATATTAGATCTAAATTACGGAGAACAGATAGGATTCTTTCGTTCAAAATTAAGAGATGCTAGAAATACAATCTTGAAACAAAATTACACATCCAAATACATAGAATCACGAAGATTTGTATCTTAGACAACACATTTAACTTATACATACATTGAAGAGGAGATTGATGATCCATTGTTGGAAAATTAAGTGCTAAAGAACAACAATTACTAGAATTTATTTATTTATTCTTTGTATTGAATCTGGTGATATTTCTAATTCTTTTATTGTTTAATTCCTCAATTATGATTGGCTAAATAATTGGTTGTAATGATGGATAGTGTAGCTTAGGTTAATATTTATTTAATTTGATTTTGTACAACTTCGATTATATGTTAATTTCGTATTTTGTGTTTAATTGGCATTCAATTATTTGATCACAAATTTATTGATTTAATGACAATATTGAGAACGAGAGGAGATATATTTATTTAGTTCGTGCAATGAGTTACATAGATTTTATAAGAAATCTAGAGATAATTATAACTTATGCAATCTTCAATGAATTCCTATGATTAATGTTTTTACATTTGTATGAATTTACATGGAGATATAGGGCTTGTTTGAGCCTGATTTTTTTCCAAAAAAATGTATTTCGTAAGTCATTGTAAGTTTTTGATGTAATTGACAAACCTGTGAACAAAAAGGACTATATTTAATATTTGTAAGAGTCAAAGAGTAAGGTGCAAATATTATAAATGAGTTGTATTGGGTCTAGGGTTCGAGAATGGAAAAGAAGGAAAAACGGCGCCGTAATTTCGCTAGACTGTCACGTGACTTGGCTTGAGCGGCAGAAACAGAAACATTATCGTAATCTACACATTGCCGCTTGAGCTCGCCTATCGCCTAGCTTTTGCTCGAGCGACATGGTTATTCGGAGAATTTTAATTGTCATTTTTAAGGCTTTTTATTTGACTCATTCATTTCTAAACCTATAGCATAAATACCAAAACACCTTTTGAACGTCTTTTCTTAAGGTTGAACATTAATAAAACATTGATTAATTCATATTGTCTCCATCCATAGCTTTCAACCTTCATTAACTGTTTTGTCCTTCGCATTGTAAACATCAAAACCATTTAATCCAAATACCAAATTGTTACTTCTTGCACATCTATCAAAGTGCTGAAGATAAATGGAAAGTGAGTGGATTTCCAGTTGTTGGAGAACGCGGAGTTCTTCGTTGATCTATAGGAGATAGGCGAATTCATAAAGTCGGGAGTTGGTGCAGGAGCGTGCAATCCAGGAGAGATTTGAAAACTGCATATGGGAGTTAGTGCATGAGCACGCAATCCAGAAAAGCTGTAGAAATTGCAATCAGGAGGTCAGAAAGTACTAGTGGTAACCGAGTCTGGCGGACCGTAAGTTCTAATTCATTTATAGTAGATTGTTGACTGGCAAATTGCTCTGAGTTTTTACTCAGTTGAGATTTCTCCATTCTCATTCCTGGTGTTTATTTATTGTTTTCATGTAATTGCGATATTTCAACATAGGAAAATTAGATTGTTTGATTAACCATCTAGAGATAATATAACTTGTTGCTAGTTTAATTATGCATAATCACCTATTCACCTCCCTCTAGGTGTAGTTTGGGTCGAACCTTGTTATTTTAATTGGTATCAAAGCCACATTTTGATTTCTGACCCATAAATTAATCTAGATGAGTCAGTCTCTATCTGTGCCTCCTTTTTTTTACGAAAGCAACTATGCTTATTAGAAAGTTCGAATGAGAGCATTTCTTAAAGTTTTGGATGAGCGTATTTGGATAGTGTAAAATAAAGTTGGACTACATCTTCATCCATTGTTGCTGGTGTTTTACACCTTCTAATATTTCTCTTTGGATCAAAGATCAAGTTGCTAATTACAATTGGAATAGTGAAGGAATTTATGCTTTATTATGCCTGTGTCGCAGAGGAGTTTAGGAGAGTGTCGATGTGTGAAGCTGCTAAAGAGGTTTGTGATATCTTAGAGACCACATGCAAGGGTACCAAAACTGTTAAAAACTCCAAACTGCCAATGTTAACCTCTAGGTTTGAAGAAATTAGAATGAAGAATGATGAGCCATTTGATGAATTCTATGCAAAGCTTAATGATATAGTAAACTTGAGTTTCAACCTAGGTGAAAGATCCCTGAGTCTAAGATAGTTCAAAAAGTCCTTAGATCTCTACCTGAAAGGTTTAGACCTAAGATCGCCGTTATTGAAGAAAGTAAGGATTTAGATGAAGTTAAGATAGAGAAACTCGTAGGATCTCTCCAAACCTATAAACTCACCATTTGTCAATCAAAGAAGGTTAAATCCATAGCCATGAACACCATCAGGGAAGAAGAGAGTGGGTCTACTGACGCTGAGACCCTTAGGGACGATGAAATAGTTTATTTCGTGAAAAAATTCTAGAAGGTGATGTCATAGGGGAAAATCTCACGATAAGAAAAATGATGTTCCTAGTAAATTCTCAAAAGATAAGTGTGAGAAGAATAACCTTATAACTTCTAGTAAGAAAACCCAATCTGTTAGATGTCATGAATGTCAAGGTTTTGGTCATTATAGGAATGAATGTCCTAATTTGAAGAAGAATTCTGATAAAGGAAACAATAATGCATTAACAGTGACTTTGAGTGATGATAAATCAGATTCGAGTGTTCAGAGTGATACCTCTGGTGGTTAGGATGAACAAAATATTATGAATTTCACGTCTATAGCTAAGATTGAATCTGATAAGGAGAATGAAATGGTGGAAAATGATGAATATAGTGAGAATTCTAATGATGGCTCTGGGGATGAAACAGATATTCATGAGTCTTACCGACAATTATTTGAGAAAAACCTTAAAATCAAAAGGTTAATAAAGTCGTACTAAAAAGCTTAATGAACTTGAAAAAGAGAGAGAAACTCTAAGGTGACCTTCAGGATTCTACTAAAAATTTGGGTGAGTTGAAGCTGGTAAATGAAAATCTAGAAGCTAAAGTTAAATCCTTAACAAGTGATCTAGAAAAATCTAATACTCAACTTCATTCCTTCATGAGTGGTACTCAGAAACTTGATAATCTGTTGAGGATGAACAAGCCTGCTGGAAATAGGCATGGTGTAGGATATGTTCAAAATGGTAATACTACTGCTGGTACTTCCAAGACCACATTCATCCCAACCACTAACAAGATTAGGAATACTGCTAAACCTAAACCCAATGGCAAGAATGTCTTAGGATTGAGACCTACTAGACAATGTAAGATCAATCTTCCTATAAATCGTCAACAACCTCTGAGTAGGTTTGAACCTAGGTTTGTTCCCAACTGTCACCATTGTGGCGCACTGGAACACATAAGACCTATGTGTCTAAACTTGTGACTAGAAATAAAAGACAGGATATCTTGAGCAAGGTAAACGTCCTCGCCAATTAGGTTAGCCACTTAACTGAGATGTTAACTCGGTTAGCTAGAATCACTTATACTTCCAAGAAGGTTTGAGTTAAGAAGAGTGACCTGAAAGGTTGTGGGACTGATCATGCTCTTGAAGGTAAGAGCATACATATACCTCTTTGATTAGGTACTTAGGTGCACGCATGTGTAGATCATTAAGTTCATTCATTCTCGTATGTATCTCATTTATTTTTGTTTTGTTTTGATTTTTTGTGTATGTGTGTTTTTTGCTTTTCAAAAGTTCTTGATTTTTTTAATAATAATAAATAAAATAAATAAAATTATTGTTTTTTTTGTGCTACTGGACATTTCTTGATGCTCATAAATACTGCATTTGGAATCAAGTATACATTCATCCGATCTATACTATTATTTTCATTACTTGATTAGGTTTAATGTGGAGTATTGAGTATATGTTTTTGCATTTACCATCTGCATAGAACACACTATGACCTTGTGAGTGATTCTGGACCTCATGTGTAAGATTTGGAATGTTTGTCATCTGTTGGTAAGGTGACCTTGAACATGAATTGACCTTCATTTAGATGATCTGAGCTCACATATAATCCCCTTATCATAAAATTTGAAAAACAATTGGTTCATCTTATACTTTATTTCGAAGCTGATTTGACTCGAGTAATTAAGCTCGAAGGGTTTCTCATAGCCTTATGCACTATGGTCAACTGACTTTGAGTCATCGGCCCAACACTCGTTACATGGGTTATTTTAGTCACTTAATGGAAAAGAGCTTGCACATAAGATGTAATAATTGAGAAAATTGATATGAAAAAAAAATTTACTCAAACTCAGGAGAGAAAAGAAAAAGTATACATGCAAAAATGAGCTTCATTTTAAGGTCCCAATAAACTTCTGGGTTTAACTTTCATTAGTAAGGGAAAAAACTTATCTAATAGTGATGTTCGCATGTCATTTCTCACAAATTTAAGGTTTGGAGTCATGATCACGAGAAAATAGTGACACTTAACACACGTGAGTCATTTATACACTTTACTCCAATTGAACTTGATTTGAGTACGTAGGAATCTTTTTATTGATAGTGTCATATTTGTGAGCACATGCATTTTTTGATTTCATCAATATGTCAGAAACGTGATTTAAAAAATTAGGGGGAAAGGGAGGCTATTTTTCGATTTTTTCAAAAATTCAATACTATTTGTGTCAAAGGTTTTTCACCAGCTTTTCGCTAAGCATCGCTCGGGTGATAAAAGCATAGGCTATTTCGGTCGCCCCCTTGGTCGAGCGACAACTCGTATATTTGAATTTTAACGTTCTTCTTTTCGCATTTTTTTCGAACTTCTTCAATTCATCCTCTATGTTTCCTCTTAAATCGTTACCACCCATATCAAATTTGTGTATATAATCAAGAATTGGACATATAGTATCCATCATTTGGTAGGTTTGCACACATTTCCATCCATTCTCAACGAATTTTCAAGGTATTGCTCAAAAACCCTATTTTTTTAATTTACGCATTTTTGGGGCTTTAGGTGTTCTTGCTTTAATTATTCATTACCACTTCATTTTTGGTTGATTTTCTATCATTTCATCACATTTTCACATATTTTCAAGGTAAATTTTGAAAAGCCCATTTTTTTCCAAATTTATGCGATTTTTTAAAAAAAGTTTTAGCCTTAATTTCTTCATTCCACTTCATTGTTGGATCATTTCCAATTTCCATTTTGTTTCACACAACTTGATCACGTTAGGATTGTTGGTTTGGTGTATTGGTACCATTTATCTTCAATTGGTGTTGACACCACAAGGTGACGTCACGTCACTGCGGCATGCTGTCACGACACACATCACGTCACCGTGGCACTTCATCTAGGCATCATGCCTTGTCTTCAAGGCATCGGGTCAAAATGTCAAGGCACTGTGTCCTGGTGTTACAGCACCATGTCATCTACGTCCATGCATTGCACAGCTTCATCTGTAGTGTGGTTTTCATTGGTTTGTGTGCATCTAGTTTGTTTGTGTGTTTTTGTTGAGTTAGCATCATTTAGGTTGTCCTTTCACGTGCATTATAGCATTTCATCCAGTAGTGTTGTCTATTTCTTAGGCGTAAGACGATTAAGATCATTCCTAATATAGTGTCTAGCATATCCCATATTCCTAAAGTTGTCCATCCCTTATTTCCATATTTGTCGACTGATACCCTTTCGGCGAACTCTCTTGTCCGTTCGATGGTGTTTAGCACACCATTGGAAAGAAGCCCCAGTGCGATCCGTACTGGCTATCTCTATCGATCGTCAGATTCTGTTGCGCATTGTGTTCACGAATCTTTGGTCTGTCTCCCATACTTCTTCATTACCTATAGAGAAATGAGTGCTTTTTATACGCCTTATTACACGGTGATTCTATTGATTTATCTTCGTTCATATGCCAGCAGGTTTTGCATGCTTTTCGTGTCATGGGGACTAGGATAGGACTTTGTTATGCCTATCTAATTTAATGCCTTGTGATCGCACTTGGCATTAGTTTTTCAGAGGGGGTTCCTATGAGCGTTTCTTGGCCGATTGGCCATACTAACATTTCCCAGAGTCGGTCTCATGCTTTTTCTGAGCCAGTTGATTCGATTGTGACAGCTGATCCTATTGATGGCCTTATTTCTATTGATCCATCCGATTTTCCTTCTTCGTCTACTCCTCTTCCTGCTAACATCCCCTCGACATCCACTTCTACTCCTCCTACAGAGTCTATTTTACCATCTGCATCTATTTCCATTAACCCATCTATTACAATTATGGGGCAGATGACTATGCCGATCGAGCAGCATGCTCGTATGATGGCATAGATTATGCAGCTGAGAGCTACAGTTGATCAACACACTATTAAGTTTGCTATGCTTCGTGGTAATGTCAGATATCTTCAGTAAGGGTTGCATTAGATTCATCTACATTGGGATGACGGTGCAACTTCTGATAAGGGGACTGATACTGATGATGCAACATAGTTCCTAGGTTGTCCCTTGGAGTTAATACCCTAAATAGTCACTGAACTTTGCCAAAAGTTCCCAGGAGGTCACTGAACTTCAAAACTTCCCTAATTAGTCACTGAACTTTGTAAAAAGCTTCTAGGAGGTCAATGAACTTCAAAACTACCCTAAATAGTCACTGAACTTTGCTAAAACTTCTTAGGAGGTCACCAAACTTTGCAAATTGTGACCCGATATATCAATGATTTAGTGACCCCTAGAAATTTCTTGCAAAGTTGAGTGACTAATTAGGGTAATTTTGAAAAAGTTCAGTGACTATTTAGAGCAGTTTCAAAGTTCAGTGACTTCCTATGAACTTTTTACGAAATTCAGTGACTAATTAGGGAAGTTTTGAAGTTCAGTGACCTCCTGAGAACTTTTAGCAAAGCTTAGTGACTATTTAGGGTTAACCCTTGTCCCTTGTCATTTGTATCAAAAATGGGGAGTAGATATTTTGATGTACTTAAAAGTTTTTGATTTGATATTAACATTGAATGTTAAGGTCTAGATTCGGTAATATATAATTTTTGTTTCGGCTAGATTAAGTTTTGATGTTTAGTGATATCAATGTGTCTTTTGGTATGTTGGCTTACATTGATATTGAATCTTAATTTAGTTGGTATGATTCAATGCATCTTATTTTTAGCTGGTACGACTAGTGATTAACTGTTTGAATTATGATTATTCATATTACTGTTTATGTGCTTTTACACTAGGTATTGAGTTGTTTGTTTCAGGAAATAGGTTTACAAAGAAAAAGCACAATTCAGTCAAGACAGTTGATTTGATAATAGTAGGTGTTTTGAATCTATTTTGTTTTACTACCTTGAATTTAGATTTGTAATTTTGTGATAGAATGCCAATGGGTGAGCATGTTAGGTTTTTGATGTAATTGGAAAATCTGTGAACAAAAAGGACTAATTTAATGTGTTGTAAGAGTCAAGGAGTAAGGTGCAAATATTATAAATTGAGTTGTATTAGGTCTAGGGTTTGAGAATGGAAAAGAAGGAAAAACGGTGCCGCAATTTCGCTAGACTATCGTCATGACTTGGCTCGAGCGACATAAGTAAAAACATTATTCCTAGCCTATCACCTAGCCTTCACTCAAGTAACTGTCACTCACCAATCGCCCAGCTTTCGCTTGAGCGATAGGGTTATCCGAAAAATTTTAATTCGCGTTTTAAGGCTTTTTATTTGATCCATTCATTCCTAAATCTACAGTATAAATACCAGAACACCTTTGAACTTCTTAAGGTTGAACATTGATAAAACATTGATTACTTCATATTCTCTCCATCCATAGCTTTCAACCTTCATTGATTGTTTTGTCATTGGCATTGAAAATACCCAAACCATTTAATCTAAATACCAAATTGCTACTTCCTACACATCTATTAGAGTGCTGAAGATCAAGAAAATGTGACTGGAGTTCCAGTTGTTGGAGAACGCAGAGTTCTTAATTGATTCACAGGAGATAGACGAATTCATAAAGTCGGGAGTTGGTGCAGGAGCGCGCAATCCAGGAAGGCTTTGAAAACTGCAGATAGGAGTTAGTGCATAAACACGCAATCCAGGAGAGTTGTAGGAATTACAGTCAGAAGGTCAGAAAGTACTAGTGGTAGTCGAGTATGGCGGATCGTAAGTTCTAATTAATTATAGTGAATTGTTGACTGGCAAAGTGTCTGAAGTTTTTATCCAGTTGGGGTTTCTCCATGATCATTCCTGGTGTTTATTTATTGCTTTCATATAACTGCGGTATTTCAACATAGAAAAATTGGATTGTTTGATTAACCATTTAGAGATAATTAATAGTGACTTTTTGCTAGTTAATTATTAAGTTTTAATTCCGCATAATCACCTATTCACCCCTCCCTCTAGGCGTAGTTTGGGTCGAACCTCATTATTTCAGTTATGATTGCGAATGTATGGTTAAAGAATAAGACAATGTTTTGACTTTGTGTGTAATATTATTTTATTAAAGAATGTGTTGTTGACATGTGGTCAAATCACTATTCAAGAATATATTTTGATGAAAAATGGAGGTCAAACAAGGGCATAGTAAATATGAGCATGTGAATAGGGTTAGTTTTGCTTGAGAGAGATTAATAAATAAAATAGATCAATTCAATTATTAATACATATGAAAAATGGGTTGAATAAATTTGGATTAGATGAATGTTAAATGGCCTAAGTGAAATCGAATTTCCTAACCACTTAATTCCAAAAGTTCTCCAGCAATTAGTTTGACTTAGATTAATTTTGCTCTTGTTTGGTGGGAATTAACAAATTTTTAGTAAATTTTTAAAAAAGTTGATGAAATGTATGGTTAAAATTAATTGTTGGATTCAACCTAAATTAAAATCTTGATTTTATTCCATATCAAATAGTTTAGTATAAATTAGTTATGAAATAAGATCTTGCTTTGTTGATAGATTACAACATTAATTTAGGTTGAAGTTTGATTAGAATAAAATTTGATGATAAGCATCTAGCCTCTATGGATGATATTCGGGCTTGATATATACTATATTACTAGTCACAATTTGTACACCTATAGAATCATTTGACATAGTTATTCATTATTACACTAATCACCCAAGTTAGAACCATATTGAAAATTCATTTACAATAAGTTTTGGGGGATTAGATCCATCCAAAACTAAGAACGTCATAACTTATTACCCTTCCATTCTTATCATTGGAATAAAAAGGTTAAGAAATTGCACTAGCCGTTGCATGTAGGTAAAAGTTAATACATTGTAGTGTAAACCTAGTCGTAGAATTTTTTGCCATATTCATTAGCAATGTTTAGGAGATAACTAGCGATGAAAAAGGCTGCCTATAATATAGAGTAAAAACTACCTTCGAAACTAGAAAGATTCCAAAAAAGAAGAAAGGACAAGAAAAAAGGAAGGAAATTTGAAACACAACAAAGTGTAGAGGCAATGGCAAAACAACTATAAGTGTTGTCTATGTCCAACTAAGTCTTGGCCAACGATTAGGAATCTGGAGAGTAATGGAATTGATGATATAAAGTAAGTCCAATATCACTTGTTTAATTACCTTAAGAGAAAAGAAGTTAAAAAGCCAAGACAGCAATATGATTGATGAGATATTATATTATCATATATGAGATTTTGTATTGGTTGGGAAAAGAAGCTTTGGAAGTCGAAATATATGACTTAATTCAAGTAGCATTGTTGGAATTGAGAAAGCTTATATTCACACTTTCAAAAGCTAAATATACAATATGTTGAGTTTGTGAAATAACTGTTTACTCTTGTGTTTTATTAACCTGCTTAAATTTTATGATTTATATATTCACTTTGAGTAAGCATTGAATTACATATAAAAAGTTTAGTATATTTGGGGTGTTTGATAACTGTAAACGTTACACTTACTAGACCATAAAAAAAATATTTGGGATTGATTATCACGAGCTTGATATTTAATTAAGTTTGTTCATAGATTCATTTAAGAAAAAAAAAATGATGAGACGGATGAAATGGATGATATTTGCTCAAAAAGAAGTAAAGTTTGATATATTCTAGAAGTTGATGATCAAGGAGTCAAATTTGAAAGTTGAAGGACCTAAAATTGCAATATAGAAAGACTCAGTCGAATCAAAAAGAGGAAACAAAGATCGAACTGTATCTTAATTGGACTAGAATTATGGTTTCCTATCATTTTGGAACTCTATTTTAAACCTTTGAGGTTGATAGATAGGAATCTTTCATTCAAAATTAAGAAAAGCTAGAGATACATTCTTGAGGCAAAACACATCCAAATACATTGAATCTTTAGAATTCGTATCTCAGATTTGAAGGTTGAATAAAACAATTTGACGGGAGATAAACATACTTGAAGATGAGATTGATAATATATTGTTGGGAACTGGGTGCCAAGAACAACAATTGATAGGATTGTTTTCTTTAATCCCTATTGAACTTGATCATGTTTCTAATTATTTTATTGTTAAATTCTCAATTATGATTGACTAAATAATGGGTTGTTAGGATGGACATTGTAACTTAAGTTATATTTGTTTAATTCAGTTATTTTCATGCAAGTTTGATTATGTATTAATTGCTTATTATGTATTTAATTGACGTTCAATTTCTTGATCACTAATTGATTTATTTAAGGACAATATTGAGATTGAGATGACATATATTTATCTCGTTTGTATAATAAATGATATAGATTTTATAAGAGATTGAGAGATAATCATAGCTTATGCAATCTTTATTTAATTCCCGAGAACTAATATTTGTACATGAGTACGAATTTACATAGAGATATAAGAAATTTGGGTATTTGAATAGAGTTCTGCTCGAGAGAGATTACTAACCAAAATTGATTAATTCGGTTATTAATATATGAAAATGGGATTAATGAATTTGGATTAGATGAATGTAAAATAGTCTAAGTGAAATCGGAATTCCGACCCATTTAATTCCGAAAGTTATCCACTAGTTAGTTAGATTTAGATTAATTCAGTATAAATTAGTTATAGAATACTACAACATTAATTTAGATTGAAGTTAGATTAGGATAAAATTGATAGTGAGTATTTAGTCTCCGTGGAAAGATTTTTATATATTTAGCTCATGTTTGGTATACATTCTTTCAAAACTCATTATCAATTGCACATTTTTCAATAAAATAATATTTTACATCACATCAGTAACTTTTTTTTTTACTTTTTAACCACATATTTCTCATCATATCACTATCTAAAATACATTATTTTCTCAATAATATTCATCAAACACACTCTTGCTCCAATTATCACTATTTGTATACTTGTGGAATCAATCAACCAACCCCATTTTCTAAAACTAATTTTTTCTCCAAATTAATTTTCGACCATACATTTCATGGGACCTAAAACTTTTATCAAAATTTTAACCTTAAATTTCGTCGTTTATTAAAATCTGCTTAATAATCTAATTTTAAACTAATTGTATTCCAATGCTGATGGGATCACTAGTATACAACCTAAGTTCATCAAATCAAGCCTTTGTTCAAATAATCCTTTTCCATCAAAGATCACACTCAATTTTAAATGACATATAATCTTTAGACGACAAAGCTCTTCAACTAGAAAAGTTTCCAGTCGTACTACTTGAACAATTTCTTTTACAACTTGCTTTACAATTTCACACTTGACAGATATCACATCATTCATTTTTAAAATTGCTTTTTAAATTAACGGCACGGATTTTGACAACTCACCTCACTAGTTGCAAAAATTAGTTGTACAACAAGATTAATTCAAAAGTTTCTATCAAAATTTTCAATTCTTTCTTTTTAAATTTTTCACAGTTTTAGATGACGCTACCACTGAACCACCTAAACAAACTTAAAACCATAAAATCACAGACACATTGGATCGATAGACGACATCCCCAAACTTAAAACAACATTGTCCCGGTGTTTTGAAGCAAGTAAAATTAAGGATTGAGAAATTTCTAAGGATTATGAGGATGACATGTGGCTTGTCTTTAGGAAGAGTGACAACTTCGTTTTTTGATGGATACCTTACAAGGGAAAAATATCTACAACTTTAAGATGACCTCGACTCTTTAATGCTCATTAAAAATTGCAAAAAGAAGTGAAAATTTTCCTAATCTAATAAAAAACAAAAAGTAAAAGGGAAAGAAAACTGAATGTCCTCCCAATATGCTCTTGTAGCAATGAACCTTCCTAGTAAATTGAGTCGAGCTTCAAAAGCTTTACATTGCTTGCAATTACCCACTTTGCGAAATTTTTTCTTTACTCTCCAAATTTTCACCTTGCCCTTTTCCCAAATGTCACTCTACTATGTCTACAAAATTTTTCTTTCAGTTTGAGCTCTTCTTTTCCACATCTCATCTCCGGTTTGCGGTCCTTTTGTTCAATTTTCACCACTGTCAACTCTAAAACAATTTTCGAGGTCAAGTGGTACACAGAGTAGCTTTGTCGTTTAAATGTGATTTTCCCGTTTTAATCAGTGTTGAATTGTGTTGGTTCTAAACAGATAACCAAAGCTACCAATCTATAGAAGTACTAGAAGCATGTATGTAGTTTTTAGATACAAACAACTTCGACGTTATTTTAGGAATGATTGGTTTACCAATGCCCCAAAAGTACTTGGGACATGATTCATCATAGTCTTTATTGATGAACAACTTATGATAGAGTTGGACACGCTTAAGAAGGAGAAATTATATGTTAAGTACAAGTACTAATTTTTGTTCGACTTTGTAGAAATTCGCAACATGCATAATTATAAATTACGGGTCAAGAATTCTTCTTGAACTGAGGAATTTTAAGATCTTTTGAATAGTTGAATTAACATGCTTTCCAAACTTCAAAATATGCACTTTCGTGCACTCCAATCATTCCAATCCCGATCACATTTGAATGGGATTATTATTCACAATCTAAGTACCTTATTTTTTGAGTTTTCATGCCAAAATAATGATTTTAGGGCCTTTCCATTTTTAATGTATTTTCACACACGAATTTCACCATTCTCTTGCCATCTTTTCTCTCTCTTTTTCTATGCAATAATCATTAGAGGTTGTATGGGAGTTGAGGATGGTCATACAGAGTTGTATGTTTGATGGTTATACAAAGTTGTATGTTTGAATTTTAAGTTCAAACCACTCTCTCCAACCCTTTTCACCCCCCATGAGCGACCCATGACCCATATTTTCTAACGTCTCTCACTCATACACGATGTGCTTAACCCAAACCACAAGTGACAACGAATATCACGTTAGATCTTTCTCAAGATCTATCTCACAAATATTCATACGACAAATAGATTGTGCCACCCGCGAGTACTTATTAGAGCTCTCGGTACTTTAAATCTATTAGGGATATATAGTAACTCTATTAGAGGAATATTACATCTCGCTATACCCCCAAACTCATTTTTCAACATTAATTCAAGTATTTCCAATTCCTTGAGTATTTATGAAATATACTTGAACCCACATCGTATCATTGTATTCACAATTGTGTTCTACATCCTAAATGGTTAAACACAATTGTTCGGTTGGTAAATATAAATACAAATATTGGTCAAAATAGTTTTCATTTCCTACTTAAATTCTTCAACTTTAAATCGGCTGCTTTCATAGACTTGTCCCATCAAACCGAATCAATCATAGTCATTGATAATATGCTAAAGTAGCAACACTACAACAAAATTTGAAGAAATAGTCAAAAGACATAGGGGTATATATGAGGCTATATAAACATCATGGTCTCACGAAATGAGAAAGCAATGATCCATTCACTCATTTACCCAATATTGGTCAGAAAAATGAATGTGGTATGAAAAACGTGCTACGATGTCTTCTTCCCTTCTTAGGGCATATATCATATTCTTTATAGATAAATAACATCGTAAAGATCCTAGTTCGGGCATTCCTTGATAACTAACTTGAGTTCTCCTTATGTTCATTTCTCTAAGCAATCTCAAATTGAGAACTCGATCTAACTACTAAACAAGTTTAATACATAGCAGAATCCATTTTGATTACTTGTTGTAATCTCATCAATGCGACTAGAATATGCCTCTATTTGATACACATTATTTCAAAATATATTCTTTCAAAATTCATTTTCAACTACACATTTTTCTATAGAATAAAATTTTCCATCACATTAAAAAAATTTCCTTACTTTTTAACCACATATTTCCCATCATATCATTATTTAAAATACATTATTTCCTCAATAATATCCATCAAACACACATATGTACACAATATAATCACTTTATCTCATTTTAGCACACTCCAAAATATCTAACGTGATTGCGTATGTGAGTGAGTCAATCTTAACCTGTTTGAAATACTTTATATGTGCATACAAATCATTATCTTGTAATCCGAATGGTAGATTGCACATGAACTCAAAAATTCTTCATCTATGGGTACACACAACTCAATCAAGAGTTTTTTGATACACTGAGTATCATAATCTACTCAATTCTCGTGATTTGAATTACCAACAGGTATACCTCTAGACATCTTCAAAGTATGATGATTACATATCATCATTTACATAGACTTTCTTTGATAATGTCTCTCACAGAAATACCATAGAGTGTTTGTCTCTATCGTGATACTTGAGATCCTCAATACATGAGATAATTACATAATAATCATGGATTTCATATTCTCAACTAGTATCATTATTAGATGCCCTAATACATCTATACCAAATAATTTCTTCAACTACCTAGATATATACTACAAAATATGCTTTTTGATACTCTATATAGCAAGATTGCACAAGTCTAATAACTATTTGTGCTCGACTAACTCTCATTTTTAGTCGAAACTTGCATATTTATTCTAATCACAAGTTATTCCTTTGACATCAAATAGAATAATTGACAGCAGAACCCTTCAGGTATCATAACGCTTTATCTAAGGATAATGTTGCTATCTACTTATTAGATCCATGGCATGACAAATGCTAGGACAAGTATGCATCATAGCATACTTTCAACTCCTAACCGCACTAGATATGGTTCTTTGAATAATTTTTGTGCACTTATGGAGTCACTGGACCTATATGAAGACTCTTTTGGTCATCTTTCGATATAGGAATATCAACATGGTAGCAATTCCATAGTTAAAAAAATTCTAGAGTCTTTATAGTATAAAATTCTTGTGATAAAGCAAGAAGACTGGAATAATCTTTTTAACACAAAATATGCAATTTGCTAAAGACGTGTCATTCATCTCAAAGATTGAGGACAACCATTTCAAAATAGTCTCAATACACTCCTTCTTTTACGAAGTCAATACAATGTCATCAATATCAAAATTAGAATTATAACCTAACATCAGATATTTACATAAATATAGTGGTCTTCACCCACATGATGAAATTTTGTTTGAGATTTAAACCCTTTAAAAACTCAAATACCACTGTCAAGATGACTACAATAGGTTACAAATGTAACTATAATATTACCACAATACTATAAAAGCTTTCAACATGAAACCTACAAATCGGTTCATGTAGATTTCTTCAATCAATTCTAAATTGAGAATGAAAATACTGTATCTAAGTCTATTTAGTATAATTTAAACTTAAAAAAAGAATCATGGTTAGCATCGACATATAGAAGTGAATCTCACTACTAAAAAATAGGGTTTTTAACTCAATATACTCATATTGAATATAACATTTCTCTGAAAAATGAGCTTTATTTATCATAAACCCATTATTCTTCCACTTAATTTTTAAGAAGCTGGATGTTCTCAATAAACATAATGTCTAATTAGAACTTCCACCTCATCTCAAATTAGACTGGATTGTGTACTCCATATATACTTTCATCACTTTCCTCAAATTTCTTCCCTAATTTTCTGAACCAATAATCAGTTAGATAGGTCTTAGCTCCCACTTGGAACCAATAATTATTGAAATTAGATAATTCTTAGATAGCTCCCACTCGGAAATAGATTACTCCAACTTGAATTAGAAGCTTAAACTAACTCTTGTATATTCAAAATCGATTCATCAATACACATATTCAATTTCAATAATGTTCTACAAAGTTTTCTTTCTTAATAGAAAAAAAGTCACATCTTGTGACCCAATATCTATCCAAAATCTCACTTAAGTACATTTTTGGAATGTCATATGTATCTCAGAGAGATACATCTCATTCTTAATATATTCATATTCCTATAGTCATTATTGATAACTTAGATAGTCGATTTGAGTCTAAGCAGCCCATATTAGGTTATCTACATGTCCAAAATTTATATATTCTGAAGATACTAACATTGAGAAAACTCCATTAAGTTAATCATTGCAATTAACCAATACTCTTCCCAAAAGAAAATACATAAATTAGACTGCATTATCTCAAGTCTCATCACATTCAAAAATCTTTTGTGCTTTCTTCTCAATAGACCATATAATTATTAATGATCGAGAAATAGACAATCAAATAAGAATTTCTCTTTCATTACCTAGATCATTGATTTCTCGTGATAGAGATTTACGCTTTCAAACAATTCTCAAACTCTTCACTTCCACAATTTGATTTTCTACTCCCTTTCAATAAAGTTTTAATTAATACAATATCTTCAACTTATGAAAATTAAAGGCACGATTGAAATGCGTGAATCCATTATAAATATAATGAAAATATGAAATTCTATCTCTACCTCGCAAAAAAATTCGGGTGGATTTACTCTATGGAAGTTTAGCTCTTACAACTTTGAATGGTTTTCTCAACTCACGTCCAACCTTTACACAATTATCAAGAACCATTATTAAACATCACACTATAGTATGAACAAAAACTACCATGTATAAATTCAAGTTGGAGAACATTCTTAGAAGAACAACAACTAAGATCAAGTTCAGTGAAGTCTTTGATACTGTCCTAATATCAAATAGGTCAATATCTCCACTTTGCTACAATATGTTGTATATACCATCATAGAAACCTCTACTCCATCTTCATTATTTTTATATATCTATTTTGTATCAAGTCAAAGACTCGACAATAGACTACATACATTTATTGATCTCATATAAAGTGGTTTTATAACTCTTGAATCCACTATCCACACAAAATAAGATCTAATATGTATAGTGATGACATGTAAATAACACTAAGAGGAATATATTCAAGTGAAATTTCATTTAGCTTACTACTTTCGAGCTAAGAGATTCAAACCGCATAGTTAAAGCACTTGAACCTTCATAATATTGATCCTCTACCAAAACCATCTTCATGCACTTGCTATCTGATATGTTCTTGGTCTTTTTTCCAATCTCCTCATCCATCCCGTATTTGTTCTAGCTCATTTAGTAATTTCGATTAGAGGTCTTATTCAGACTAGAACGTCGCTACACAAGCATGTCCTGGAGACTTAGCAATATTAAGTTGCACATCTTTCAACTCACACAGCGAGTAGTGTTAATAGAGAAAATTGACACTTCAATTTGTAGGTCACATTGACCTTCAAATTTTTCATCCATTGAAAAGACTCTAATTTGAACTTACTACTTACCAAAAAAAATTAGAGCAACAAAAATCGTCAACACTATGTAAACCATTTTGGCTACGTCACATTCGAGAAAAAAGATCATCTATAATAGAATTTAACAATTCAAATGCTCAAGTACTAGAATCTATCCTTTTTTTCGTACTTGATAAAGTTCTTATTCTTTATTTTGTAGAGTAGTTTGACCCACATTAGGTCTTCTATTACATGAGTGATGCTCTCTAAAACATCATTTTCTTCTAGTACACTCTAAATCTTATTATGCCACATATTATCGCATTTAGCTTATCACCTTTATTAAGGCCAACAACATTGATTTGATGCCTTGATCTATCAGATTTTAGAGACATTTTTATTCTCAATCAATGCCCATGTATGCACATATACAATTTTGCATTAACGTAAATTAACATATATGTGAGTTCAACGTTAGGCATAGAGTCAAAAGTTCACTATATTCCCAATCATTGTATTTTATTGTTTAACTATCATAAACTTAATTTCATAACGCAAAATTCAATGGGTTCTAAGCGAGAATTATATTAATTCTTCTAATTTGAGAACTCCCACTTAGTTGGTGAATCAAATAGTATTAGGTGAGATTTTCGCTAAATCTTTCAATCACCGAACTATCACTCAACTGACAATCAATGTCTACGTAAGAATCTCATTAATTCTACTGACCTTAGTATTCAAAACAATTCACGAATTAATAATTATCTATAATTCATTAAGTTAATTCCATTTTGTGCATAAAATTATAAATATGCACCTTTATCCAATTATGACATATATCATGATATCTCATATTAATTCTTTCATAAAATAATCCAATTATAATCAAAGAATGAAACTCAGATCATTTAACTGAAGAAAATTTTTTCCCCTTTACTTGCAGGTTGATCGCGTTTATCTTAGCTCTCCAAATTGCATTGCGGTTCTCGACCATGAAAGGAAGAGAACATACGTGATAAGAAAAGAAGGTCTACCGGATGTTGGGAAGATGCTTCAAAGGAAATTTTTCATCGTCACCATATTCACCTCAAGTGGCTGTGGGAAAGGATTTTCATCCACTGCCATCTTCTTTTTGTCTTCGAACGTGATTCGTCCTGACTCAATAGCGTTCTGCAAAACATGACGGAAAACCAGACAATAACTAGTCATATGTGACCATGTATTATGCCATTTACAATATTTTTTACCCTTAATTTGCTCAGGGCTGACAACTTATGTTTATCGCTCAGCTTTATCTGCTTATCCTTATACAATTTATCAAATATAAGGTCAGCTTTCTTCACGTCGAACGAGAACGTTCTGCTCTTTTTGTTTTCTCCTTTTACAGGCTCATCTCTGGCTAAATCCCTAGGCTTAGCCATTATGGGACAAGTATATGCATCCCCCTTGGTCAGTTCGGCCAAACATATTTCAGTTTGATCGTAAAATTCATCATTTATAGTATGAACACCAAAGTGTGGGTCTTTGTAATAAGTCCCTTTACTAGAATTTTTTACTTGCTCTTCTTCTCTTACCAAACGTTCGTACCTAATTACGTTCGCACTAAGTTGGAACAAGTCAGGGAACTCCCTATCTTGGAACTTTTTCTTTAAATCAAAACTTAAACAGTTTTGAGCGATTTTGACAAATTCTTTTTCAGGCAGAGGTACAAAACATTTACTCCTGACTGTTTAGAACCTTTGAAGAAAGCCTTCTGCCCATTCATTTGACATTTGACGTAAGTTCGCCAAATCGGCCAGTGTAACCTTAGATTCTGTTTTATAAAACTGAGCATGGAACAACTGTTCCATTTGTCACCATGTCTGAACGGAATTTGCTGGCAAGTTAATAAACCATGAAAATGCTACTCCTGTTAATGAACTAGGGAATAGTCTCATTTTATGGTAGTCGGTCACCTCACCACTCTGTAATGTGAATCGTCCTATATGTTCCAAAGTAGATACTTCTCCTAAATCAGTGAACAATGAGAATTCGAGCACTTTATACCCTTTAGGCCATGGATATGCTTGAACTACCCAATCAGGATATGGTTTAGTGTAAGTCGGCCTGATAACAGGACGTACCCCAACAGCCATTTGATCTTGTACTATTTCTGCAATTTGATTCCTCAGTAAAGCATTTGGATCATATGGGACTCCTATGGGTTGGTTCACTTGTTTGTTTACTTGAGGCGGCCTAATATTTGGTCCTTGGTTGGCAGGGAAAGTGCCATTGTTCAGACCATTATACCCATTATATTGAGTATTTACTCCCTCATTAACACGAGGTAAATTATGTCCACCATTCAGAACATTATCTCTTATGTTTAGATTACCCCCCAGGTTGGTAGTCACATTATCGCCATTCAAATTTGGCGCTCCATTAACCCCTTGATTTGAGGTGGAAGGGCCGAAAAATGTTTCTAGACCTGGACCTGTGTTCAAACAAGGGGAATTGTGTGGTGAAGCATGTCCCACAATCGCCCTGGTCTGGAAATGACTTCCTATGACTGGTTGACATATTTGGCCTACTAATTTGCTCATAAGATCATTTAAAACACTTAATTGTTTGGCCATGTTATCATAGTGAACATTTCCACTATAGGTAAATTTTTCCATATTATGGACGTTTCGTAAATTTACCTGTTCAACGACATCTTGTGTGAGTTCTCCAAGCAATGCACGCATGGTTCGAGGACTCAACTCTATCATTGGCTCATAATGACTGTGACTGCTTGGAGTCTGCCCTTCTATCTGAGGAGAATGTTGTTGTTCTTCGTATCGTTCGATCACAGACTGGACTACTCCATGACTTGCTGATGTTTTATCAGAACTTTTATCAGGCATAATGTTTTCTTTTTGCATCTTCAAACATCAAGTGTCCCATCGGGCGTGCCAAATTGTTTCGCACGGGTTTACTCGCTAACAATTAAAAGGGATCAGACGATTGTGTAAGGGACAAATCTCTTGGAACAAAGTCCCAAAAATGGGTGTTTATTGAATATGAAGATTGCAGTTTGGACACGAACAAGATGCCTCCAAGGGGCGCAAGCAAACAACTACAAGGGAATTGAAGTAATTAAAATTAATCTAAGAAAAGTAAATTACATGTTTTCTGTTTGAGAGTGAATTTTGTCGGGGCTTTCTTTGTTGTCTTCTTCTTTCTTTTATACGGCTTGGGCAGTTTTTAATCACTTAGAAACTGCTTGAAACCACCCATTTTCCTTATCATGGCCAACACGTAAAAAACTGCCGTTTATAACTGTCACCACACGACTCCATACCATTGAGATTCTTAGACCGTGGTGTGGCATGAACTACTTGAAACCGCTGCCTTGGATAATGACAGGACGTTGTCTTCACTGGGACCTTGGGCGACTTAATCGTTTGGGCGATGATGGACTCGTAGTTCTTGGGCTACTACAGGGCATTATATTCGCTCAGGCTCTGGGCGTTCTGCAAGTTTGGGCGACAACGTTCCTTTGTTTTTGGGATTTTATCATATTTAATGATATTTCTGATTGGGCTTTCACCATGATCTCTCTAAATGTGTTTCTTCTTTTGGGCTATTTCCTTTCTTGGGCCATTTAAATTGGGTTGTACATTTTGTACGTCAACAATCCTCAATAAAGTATTTAGAAGAATCAAATTTGATATGATAACCTTCTTCACATAAATACTAGGCAAGAATGTTTGAGGTTATCAACTAAATAGAACACTTTCAATATTTTCAATGCCAATGATTTTTCCTTTTGACATTATCTCCAAAACTAACATGTCACCATCCTTCTTTTTGAAACCATTTGCTTTTTATTTTCTTTGACACCTACAAAAATAATTTGATTTTTGCTCTTTGGTACTCATACAAATTTGGATCCTTAATAGTTTGTGTTAGTGGACTTTTGAATCCACTTGTAGATGTCCTCTAAGTACAATCTCTTTTACAGTGAACAATTAAAAGTCACATGCTCATTTTTACTGCAAAAATTACATGTGACATTTGAAATAGGGAAAGTAGAGGCTTTAACAAAGTATATTTTTGAGAGACTTTTGTTTTAAAAAAATGTTTCTATCTAATTCCTGCTTTATCAAAAACATATTTGTGTTTACCAAGTATTAAATCAAATTTTTTCTTGCCTTGAGCAAATTTGTGAACAAATTGAGTCAAATCTAAAAAATAATTATTGTGAAGAAGAATTCTCTTTAATTAAAGAATTGTAATTGACTTTTTCTTTTTTCAAAATCATTTTGAGCTTCCAAAAGTTTATTTATCTCATTTTCCAATAAATAATTTTTCCTTTCGAGAATAAAATGATTTAGAGCAAGTTTCTCAAATTCTTAAAGAATTTCATTATAAAAGGTAGATAATTCATCATATGAATAATTTTTATTTGTATTTACCACGTTTTCAATAGCCATGAAGCACGTGTTGACAACTTTATCTTGATTTTCATTTTCTTCATGATCATCATCGTCACTTTTATCCCATGTGTCTTAGAGTGCTTTCTTTTTGAAGAATTTCTTCTTATTCGAATAATCGATATTCTTATGACTTAGTATGTCATAATCATAGAAAACAAGCTTATTGTTTTTCTCTTCATCATTTTCTACTTTCTTTTGAATAGTCAAATGTTGCGAAGATTCTTCCAATTTTTTACAAGAAGAACTAGATATCAAGTTCCTCGCCATTCATATTTTTGCTTGAAGTGCCTTCATTAATTACCGACTTTAAAACAATTTGGCGTTTTTCTTTTTCTTTGCTTTTCATTGTTTTTTCTTTGTCTCGGTACAATTTAGCTCATATATCATCAATATTACATAGAGTTCTTTCAATATATATATGCGTTGATATTTTTGATGTTTTCTATTGACATTCTCAATGAGTTCCAATCCTCCAAGAGAGATATAAGCATTTTACTCAAAAGTTTACCGTTAGTAATTTTTTGATCGAAGCCTTTGAGGCCATTAACAATATCGATAAAACAAGTAATCGTATCAATAATAAAAAACGCAAATTCCTTGATCAATAGATTTATCTTGATTTCTTTTACTTGCTAGTGCCCAAGTGAATAACTTCTAAGACATCTCAAATATCAAAAGCGAAATCATATTTGCTAATATGATTAAATTCATTTCTATCTAAAATACAATAAAATGTATTTTTGGCTATAACTTTCAATGATAATTTTCTTTTATCTTCATCATCGTACTCTTTCATATGTTTTGGAATGATTTGATCCGATTTATCAACCACTTTAAAAACCTTTTTAGGTACATATAAATCAAATTCAATGACTTCCAGATCATTATAATTTATAGATTGAATATAAATCATGATCCTACCTTTCCACCTCTTTCCCTCCTTATGAAAATCCCCAGCGGTACAGAGATAGGGATGGTTGCCTGAGTCAGCCCAGCCCTACTTTATTTTCGCCAAATGGGGGGCTTAAGGGAGATTTTGCAAAATGACCTATGAATAGTGGCTTTTTAATATTTTTGTTAAAAAGTCAGTTTTACCCTTAATGAAATGGGTCATTTATTGCAGATCAAGTCCTCAATCCTTATAATTTTTTCCGAAATTAGTTTTATTCTTGTTTTTATTCATCATCACTTGACGTTTCTTCTAAATCTGATTTTTCTTCAAATATTTCTTCATTTACTTCTATTTCTTCAATATCAACTTCTTCACATTCATCTCTAATTTGTTCAAAGTCCGTAATTAATATTCTAACTTTCTTTTTTGGGCATTCAGTGCTAATATGACCTTCTTCATTGCAATTCCAACATTTACATCGTTTTTTATCTAATGGTTTTTTATTATAAGGTTTATATTTTCTTCTGAAATATTTTCTTTTTGGTTTAAAATATTTCTTTTTAAACTTATTATATTTTTTATATTTCTTGGGTTTTATTTTTCTTTTTCTTTTATAATCATAACATCCCCAATCTTGTATAAATCCTGATTGTTTATAAATCATTTGATTACTACACATAGTACTTATTTCGTCTTTTATAGTTCTTATAATAAATCCTAATGTATATCCTTCTTCATTTCTTCCTAATTGTTTTTCTTTAATTTTATTTTGAAAATAATTATTCCATGGTGGTGGTAATTTTCTAATAAAAACTTCCTTATAATAATTATTATCAGCTCCACTTCCAAACATCATATAATAATATTTACTATATTCACAACAATATTCATTGAGGTAACACATATTACAAATTTGTAAGTGTTCCATTCTGTTTTTAGCATCTTCTATTTCTTCTAATCTAGCTTTAGTACTTTCATTTACCCAATCTTCTCCAGCAAATTCTCTATAAATTCTTGTAGCAACTCTATTTATTCCTTCTATTATGCTAATTCCAAATCCTGCTTCAATACTATCTTTCCAAATACCTTTTGTTGTTTCTTCTAATCCTCTATACCAATTAAACACATTTCCTTTAAATGTTGCTAATAGATATTCAGTTCTATTTTTATTATCTCAGACATCGCGATTATAATTAAAGTGTGCTATCATATTAGTACTCCATTCATTTATAGCTCTTCTAACATCTAATTCACAATCTAAATTTAAATATGATCCTGCAATTTTCATTGGGTTTGATTCTCTTAAAACTGGTTTAAATTGGTCTCTATACATTCTTTCTTTGGTAGTTTTAAAATCTACTTTTGTATTAACATATCTTCTAGGGTCTATTTCTGCTTCATATCTGTGCTAGATTCTCCATATTCTTCTTGTTTAACTCGCCGTGGTCCTCTGTTTTTCCAACCATATGATTTTTAGTTATTTCTTCACAAATTTTTAAGTCTTCTAAGTCAAATATTAAAGTTTCCATTTCTTCGTTCATTATTCTTCTATAATTAATTTTCCTTCTTCTTTTTCCATAAGACTTTCTTCTTGCTTTCTAAGATCAATCAATAATCTTTCTATATCTTCTTTTAATCCTCCATTAAGTTTTATTAATTCTTCATATTTTTCAATTTTCTTTCTAACTTCTTTAAGTTCTTTGGTATAATCTGGTTTAAATGGTTTTTCTTTATTTAGATTTTCTATTATCCTATTTAAAAGATTTTCTATTCTTAAAAAGTTATTTTGTAGTCTTTCTTTCTCTTCTTCGTAGCCTATTTCAATTCTAGTTATTTTTTCATCAATTGTTTTTATATTTTTCTCAATTAAATTAATTTTATCATTCATACTCATATTTTAGGTTTTTTATAAGATGGTTTTTCAATTTCAAATCCTAATTTATTTAATAGAATATCAAGTTTATAATTAATAATGTCTACTTTTTCTTCTAAAGTTGCTATTTTATTAATACTATTTTTCTGTGCAATTTTTGATATTTGATTTTGAATTTCTTCAAGTTTAGCTTCATCAAGTATTTCTAAATTATTAATTTGTTCTTTTATTTTATTAAATTGTTTAGACATATTTTTACTCAAAACTTCTAATCTTTCTTTAGCTATTTCATCTTTTGGATCTATATTATTTATTTCGTCTATAGCTTCTACGTCTTTAGATTTTAATTGTCCTAATTGTTGCCATAAAAATGCATTAGTCCAATTTGTAGTCATATTTAACCATTCATCTGTATTTCCCCATGAGCTTAAAGGTTGAAATAGAGTTGTATTCCATTTTTTAGTCTGATAACTTCCTATTGGTAATCTAATATTTTCTATTTCTTGTTTATCAAATCTTATCTTTGTTGGTAAACTCATATTAGTCTGGTATATTTAAGGAATTAATTATTATATTATTTATCATTTGTCTTATTTCACTTCTAAATTGTTCTTCTCTTCTTAATTCTCTTGTAATTTCATTCCTTAATAATTCTCTTTTAATTTTATTCCAATTAGAAATTTCCCTTTCTATTTCTCTACGATTATTGTCAGTTATTATCTGTTCTTCTAAAATTTTTATTTTATTATCACAAAATTTTCTAGTTATTCCAGGCATATTCTTATTCTATATCGTCAAAGCTAAGATCAAAATCATATAATTAAACTTCATTATAACTTACATGCTCGTAGTTTCAAAAGTTCTTTAACTATTTTCACTATCTAACCATAAAAATATAATCATTTTTATTATTTCTTTAGGCAATTTTTCTTTTAATCCAAATGATACAATTGTAAGGCATTTTTCATAATATCTACTATCTCTTTTTATGAAATTTATTCCTCTAGTATAACTATCATAAGTTTCTGGAATTTCTATCATGTGACTATAATCAATACTATTAGTATATCTAAAAGGTACAGATCTATAATAAAATTCGTAACTTTCCATGATAAAAGTTCTTCAAAGTAAACAATCTCATAAAAATTCTTATATAATAATTTTCATGCAAATTTTCAGACAATAAATTTTCTTGTAGCTTAAAATAAGGGCCTTACCACGCTTCGCCAAATAGCAAGAATGTTATATGTTCCTGGTCACCTTCGTCACAAGAGTTGGCCAAAGTCCGACAAAGATCACACAAATGGACAAAAAGGCACTCAAAACTCTCAAACAGACTCACTGTGTAGAACAACACTCAAAGCGTAATAAAAGATTTATTTCAAACTCAAAGATTTTATTGATCTGAAGATAGCTTGAAAGCTATTATACAAAGATTTTTACAGAGATTGATACTCCGAAGAGTGGTTTCTACTCTCTAAAGAGAATGATTACAAAGATCATTGTTGAAGGTTTTAGATGGTAGTTCAGGATGCGATTTCAGATGGCTAATTTTCGATGATCTTTTCTAATGAGAAGAGTCTCAATTTATAGAAAGGCTCGCACTTCACCGAGAAGCTTCTGGCCAATCAGATTTTTACAACACAAAAGTAAAAAGTACAATAATTTCAAATGTGGTTGAAAATATTAAAAGTGGTTGTTGGTTGTCTTTATTCCAGTGTCGGCAATTTCTTTTAATTCCAGCTTGACAGCTGTCTTCTTATCTTCAAAGTTCACATGGTGCTGTCAATCACGTTTTTCTTGATCGTCCTTCACTTGTGGACGTGTCCCATGAGTCGGCAGGCTTCTTTAATGCATTCTTCACTTCCAGAGAATTGATCGTTCATAATTCCACAAATTTTTTCTTCAAGAATTTTTGATTCTTTATCTCCTCTCTGAGATAAGGATCCAATTATTGCTCATACCATAGACCATGTATCTTTCTCCAAAAAGAAGCGCATTGTTGAGCGGGATTTTATTCCGAGAGCTCGTCTGTAAATCATCCACTTTTTATTAATAGTGGGCAATTCTTTAAAAATCTGAATCTCCTTGAGTGGATTTCCATTATTTTTCCGAATTGTGATGAGATGATGTTCTCCATACCACTCGGTTCTTTATATTCGGGACTAATTGTGTAAAATCTCGGTTCAATCGGTTGTTTATCGCTGAATTTTTTAACACAATTAACAAATTCTTTGTCAAACTGTTCGATTTCTTTTAAATCTATCCTGGAAAGAGTCGATCTAAAAATCCAAATGCGCCAATTTTCGAACAATATTAGGATCTGCTCCTTGAATCGCACCGATCCTTGGATAAATCGCCGTTGGAAGAATTTGTCAAATATAGAGAACTTCCTTCTCTGAAATTATATACCCATTCTGAGAATTCATAATACTCTTTTTCCATTGGATGTAGATTAGCCCTAATATGATGAGTAGCAATTATTCCCTTTGGTGATTTAAGGTCACCAACTGGTGATTTTTTATCTTCTTGGAATTCACTGATAACGGTGAGCTTGTTCCAATGGGCCTTTTGATAAGGATGTTTGAGTACTAGACTCGGCGGCTCCTTTTCCACTTGTAAATTTTTCCAACAATTTGTCCATGGTAGTTGTTGTGGACCCTTTTTATTACTTTTTACTCTTGCGAGGTAAGAGAGTCATTTATCTTAAATTTTGATTCTCCACACGAGGTGGATGTATTAATATCCCGAAAAGGGATGTGAATAGCCTTTATTTGTATTCACCTTTTAAAGGGGGATACTCCCTGGCTACAATTCGCAAAAAGTCTAAACATTCGACAATTTTTCAACTATTTTTTCTTTGTTATCATTCAATTTTTCAATCTTTTTCCCACTTTCAACAACTTTGCTTGATAAATCACACAAAGTTTGTCGAATATCAAGATGATCTTCTTGAACGTAGATAATCTGCATTAAAATCATTAGAAGATCTTGTAATTCCTTTGTAAATGCTTCAATCTTTTCCATATTCATGATTCTGCTCAAGAAATCAGCAAATAAATTATCTTTTCCTTTAATATATTCAAATTTAAAATTATAAAAAGATAGTAACACTTGCCATCTATGTAACCTTCTATGTTGGGGTGAATTTGGTAATTTATTATTTACTAGTCCGTTTAGTTGTGTATTATCGGTTTGAACAATAAATTCCTTGGGTAACAAAAACATTTTAAATTTGTTTATTCCTTTAACTACGCCAATAATTCTTTCTCATTGGTGGAATAATTTACTTGACATTATTAAATGTTCCACTAGTATACTGCAAATTTCATTTAAATCGAGTTTTTAATAAAGCACTCCAATATAAATCTGAAGCATCAGTTTGAACTATTAATTTATCTTTTTCATCAGGAAGTCTAAGTTTAGGTAAATTTCTACAATTTTCTTTTAAATTTTTAACACAAAGAGTATGTTCTTCATTCCATCCTAATTTATTTGATTTTCTTAATAGTTTCTGAAGTTTATTTCTTTTTTCTGCAAGTTTTTCTATAAATCCTTCAGCATAATTAAGACATCCTAAAAACTTTTGAATTTGTTGCTTATTTTCTAATTTATCAGGAAATAAAATTATTTTTTCTGAAATATGTGGTTGCAATTTTATTCCATCACTATTTATTATCATTCCTAAGAATTCAATTTCATGTTTTGCTACTTCTGCTTTTTTCTGACTAAGTATTATACCTTCTTTTGAGCAAAGTGTAGCAAAAATTCTAAGATGTTTAAGATGATCTTCGTATGTTTCTGAGCAAACAAGTATATCATCAACATAAACAATAAGAAAATTATGAGTTCTAAAGACTTCATCCATTCTTCTTTGATAAATTTGTGGTGCATTTTTTAATCCAAATGGCATAACTATCCATTCATAATGTCCTTGAGGAGTGCTGTTAATGGTATACTATTATCTTCTAGTTTAATTTGCCAAAATCCAGATTTACAATCAAATTTTGAATAATATTTTTTATTCTTAGCAATATTTATTAATACTTCTTTATTTGGTAAATAATATCCATCAAACTTAGTGTTTTTATTAAGTTCTTTATAATTTACTACCATCCTAGGTTTTCCTCTTTTTATCTCCGAATGATTTCTAACCATAAAAGCTGGGCTACTATGAGGGCTATTACTTCTCCTTATAAGTTTTTGATTAAGAAGTTCTTGAATTTGTATTTGAAATTCTTCCTTATCTTCTTGATTATAGAGCATAGGTTTGACTCTAATAATGATTGTTGGTTCTATTAATTCTATTTTAGCTGTTGTTTTTGATTTTTCCCATTTTTCAAGTGGGTTTTCATTATAATTTTTAGCTAAAAGATCTTTTATTTGATCAAGAGTAATTGTTTTAATTGAGTAATTGAGTAATTTTGGTATAAATTCTATTTTTTCACCATCTTTGAAATTTGTATGAACTACGAATGGTTTAAATTCTCTAGCAATTTTTAGTAAATGGCCACATGGTGTTTTTAATTGAATAGTATAAATATTTTGACTATATTGACTAAAGCTGTTGAGAAAGTCATTTCCAAGAATAATATCACAATCATTAATATTATATTGGTAAACATTTCTTATGGTTACTATTTTAGATCCTATTATAACTTCTATATTTTCATTTTTATATTTTAAAGATTCTCTTACTCCAGTTATTCCTTGTAAAGTTAATTGTTGTTTATTTTCTATCCACTTTGGTAATAAAAATTCTTTAAAGACAGTTATCTCAGCTCCTGTATCAATTAGAGCACAAGTAGTTATTTTTGATTCAAATACAGTTATTTGTATATATACACTTATTGGGAATTTTATTTCTCTACTCATTTTTCTTTAGGGCAATATGTAGTTATTCCTTGATGTATAATAAGAATTCCTTCCTTGTCTATTTTATAATTATCTAGACTATTTAAAAATGAATTTCCTAATAATATTGGATGTTCATCAAAATTCATATTATTATCAATATAGCATTCTATGCTTAATAATAAATTTCCTAATTTAATTTGAACTTGTCCTATGATATCACAAGAGTTTATTTTTCCTTCAAAATCTCTATAACTATAAGGTTCAACTTTTTTCTTTTTAATTCCTTCATCAATAAGAGAGCAAATATGATTCTGACTTGCTCCAGTATCAATAAGTATTTTAATTTCATTTATCCATTTATTTCCATTAAAAAATTTTCCCTTGATTCCATAAACACTATTATTTTTACTTTGTATTATTTTTGAAATACTATGTCTTACTGTATTATTATTTTATTTTCTTTATATGTTATTTGTTTTGGTATTATAGGTTGATCAATACTTATAGCATCATCATGTCCTATCTCAAAATTTTCTATTTCTTCTATGTCTTGTTCTCTAGGTAAGATTGCTTCTCCTATATCCCTAAATTCTTCGTCAATTTCTATAAAAGGTTTTTCTTTATATATATTTCCATAATTACTATTTGTATAACAATATAATCCTTGATATAATATAGTAAAAACTTTATTATCATCTTTTAATATTTTATTAGTCATCTTAAAATGTAGACTAAGGCAATCATCTAAATTTTTATCATTTATATGTACGCAATATCTTGGATAACAAGTAAATTTTAATTTTTTATAGGCTAAATTTCCTTTTACTATTCCTAAATTTCCATTTTCTGAGCTTATACATCTTTCATCTTGTAGATTAAGTATTATAGGACTAATAATTCCTTCTATAAAACATTATTTTATTATTATTTTTATTCCACCAAGGTAAACATAAGATATTTTATCTCGTTTTTCTTGTTTTAATTTTCCTAGGAATTCATTAATATTTCTTTTTGTTATAAGATTTAATTTTATTTTTCCTTGTGTATGTTTAATATCTATGGCTTTTTCTATTTCATGATATTCGTTAATAACTAACTTCTTTCTTGCTGATGCTAAAATATTATATAATTTATTTTCTCCTGGTGGTTTTAGACTTAATTCTGCTTTATTAATTTTTCTAAATTTTTCCCAATCAAATTTTCCTTTTAAGGCATATCCCTCTACTCCTTCATATACTTCAGTTTCTATATTTTCTGAATTTTCAATTTCCATGATTCTTAGGTATCTAATTCTTCAATTCTCCTAATTTCATTATTAAGAACTCTTTGTATTCTTTTTAAAGTTTTCATTTCTATAAGAATAGGCATTTTAACAAGATATCCTATGTCTTCGTCTAAAACTTCATCAAAATCTATTAAAAGAAAAGTAATTTTCTTTTCAAATTTTTTCTTTATTTTAAGACTATCGGAGTCTTTTATTTTATCAATCAAATTTCTTGATTTATTAACAAGCTGTTGAATATAACTATCAGTATCCAAATATTCAGTAGAATGGTTAACGTACCATCCTATGCAAATTTCGTTATTATCTTCCATTCTCTAATGTCGTTAATTCCTCAAGATATATGGCTCTGATACCAATTTTATTGGACCTAAAATGCAAAAATTCAAAAATAAAATTATTAATCAATATCAAATTTTTTCGGCTCAAGATAGGTGGAAAGAGTTGATGGTGAAGAAAAGTTAATTTTTATTGCAAGGGGCAAACAATTTTGTCGAATCCAAAATTAGAATTAAAGTTATGAGGACTAAAATAACCTATTTTGAAACTTTTTATATTAAGGGTATTTTAGGTAGTTTATATATTTGAATAGTGAAATGGGTTAGTTTGGGGTTAGTTTGGAATTTTGACTTTGAATTTGGGTTATTTGCTTGTATTTCCCGGGGCTTAATTGATTAACTAATATTGAAAGTAAATTGAAGTTGGATAATGATTGTGAAGAAATGAAGTTAGACGACCAATTGAGATTTCACAATATCATTCCGTGACCAAAAATGATATTAATCCTATGAAAAATATTGGTGACCAAAAATCATACAACCGCTGTCACCTGTTCCGTTCATTATATAAATTCAAAGTCAACTCCCAGCCCCAGCAACTCCCACCATTTCTTGCCCCTCTATAATCTTCTTTCTTGTCATCACTTTCATGAAATTGGGCTTCTATTAAACTCTGAGATAATCATAAGCCAAGAAATTTTGGTTTTTGTGGCTTAGTCCCCAGTGGCATATCTCGAAGGTAAGGTTTGTTTCCCCTATATCTTTATGTTTTGAAGCACGTAATTAGGATAAATATTCTGCTAATATACAATGGGGATAGAATCTTTATGCTTATTTGTATTTATTCTCCACTTTCATCAATCGTAACTATTGAGTATTTGATTTTGTGGGTGTTTTTTGCATAGGATCCGGAATCAGTGGCTTGAAGTTCTATAAATGGGTTGGAAGGATAAGATCTTGTTTTGTCCTACTCCAAATTTCGGGCGAATGTTTGAGGTTTTTAAGCGATTTTGTTTCTTTATTTTTTTTCACTTTTCTGATGTTATCTTATAGTGCAAGATTGATGCCATATGATATCAAGAATGCCTGCTTTTTAGGACAGTATTCATGTTAAGAAGAAATTAATTAAAGTTCAACTTTATTAAGAAACTTTTTTTTTTTTTTAAATTGTGGATCATATTTCTATGAAGGCTGAAAGTAGCTTGCTAGGATTAGTATTATGCAGTTTGATTTCTATGGCCCGCGATCGGTTGATTACTCAATGACAGAGAAAATATACTAAATATAGTGGGTTAGATTGGTTAAAGTACTCAAATCTAGAACTAGGTAATTTGTTCAAAAAATGCATAGAGTCTTGTGGTGTTTGGAAAACATATAGCCCTGTACCTCCTGTTGATCAGAACAATGAACTGTAGAGGTTCTACGAGTCGATATGGTCTTAACTCTGTAATTACACTTTGTCCTTTTCAAGTAGGATTCTTGATGGTGAATGCACATTTATCTTTAAAATAAGAGTTAAAAACTTTTGAGAATTGAATCGTATCTCCAAACATCAAGTATCTTAAAAGTCGATAGAGAGATGAAAAAGTTTTTTTTATATCTTGTGCTTTAATTGATTTTAAGTTAGACATCTCTAATTCATAAATTTTGGGCCATTATATTTGGTTTTCCGTGCGGATGTAGTTGTAATGCATTTTGATGTCAATAGCATATTGTTAATTATGATATATAAATTTGACCAGGATCATCTGAGATGAGTTGTTTTGAAGTTCATAAAGAGAGAGTTCATTATATTTAAGATTAATTATCTTTTTGGTAATTAAATTAGTTAAATGATCATCATGCTTGAATAAGGATATCAATTACTTTGGCATGTTTGGTAAGCAGTACTACACAGGGTTGGACAGCACAGTGGACAAGATTTAGCATCTTTCTGTTATGTAATATTGTCTAATGTTGTGCATTCCAACTTACTGCACAAGCCATTAATGTCTAGATCATATCTTCCATTCTCCAGGACATATATTCACGAGGAATGTTGAACCTTATGGTTGTTCCATTTAATTTGCTTTATAAGTATGCAGTTTAATATAAACTGAGATTGTTGATAATGCTTCATTATACTATGGATAATCATGCTTCTTTCTGTTTCATCTTTTTCTGTTGTTTTACTGTGCTTAAGATAGCTAGTTATGTTACACCATTCATCAGGCACTATAATTATAACTGAAAAGATAATAAGCCCCTGTGAACCCCTCCCCCCCCCCACACACACACCCCCCACATTTTTTTAGAATAGATTGTGTAAACAGTGATTTTTGGATAATATGTGGTTAAAAATTGGGAAGTTTTGAGTTTGCGTGCAAATTTATTTTATTGAGGAAATATGGTTGAAAATGAGTTTGAGAAAAAAATGAGTTTTAAAGAATGGGGCTTAGACAAGGGCTAAATGACATCTAATTAAAGATAATAAAGCCATGCTGCAATTAAGGTGCCTCTTGAAACTAGTGATGGTCTCACTTGACTCTCTTAATTACAATGGATTTTCCATTTGATTATGAACTTCAATGCACAACTTAAATAATGTTGATTCATCCCATTTTTCAACAAATAGGGCAGAGCGAACGAGGTTGAGCTTGGATGTCAACATACTGTAAAGTCCCATGGGGCAACAGTTGCAAGGACTCACAAGCACGACTGGCTTATGTTGCTTCTTCTTGCTGTAATAGAGGTCATTTTATATATCATTCACCCTTTTTATCGTTTCGTTGGGGAGGACATGATGACAGATCTCAAATATCCCATGAAAGATAACACCGTTCCTGTGTGGGCTGTTCCTGTGAGTATCACTTAATTGCTAGATTGTTTGAAGAAAACTCATTTGAATTATATATTTCTTCACTTGTCAAAACAAATATATGCATTTGGTTTAACTGAAATGATTAATTGTATTAAATTGATTCGGATTTTGAAAATGTTGGTTTTATTTGGTTTCTTATATTTAATTAACCTTGATTTCCTTTCACTGATCTACTCCATATCCTTTTACGGAGGAGTTGAACTTTTAAATTTATCTTTATTTTTCTTCACAAAATGCATTGGTTTTGTGTGCGCTGCTCATCTTTTTGTTAAGAAGAGAAGGCATGAAACTGGAATAACTGGCCAATTCCGGAGATTGAATATTTTCAAGAAGATGCTATGAAATATTCACACTCTTCACTCAATTTACTCCAAATCTTGTCAAATATTTTTGAATAGTTTACAATGGGAACAAAGTGGAAATAATAGAATTTTCTTGATTATCAGCTGTATGCAGTTCTGTTGCCTATAGCAATCTTTGTCCTCTTCTATCTGCGTAGGGCAGATGTATATGATCTGCACCACAGTATACTAGGTAATATTATGCTTTATCTTAAAAACTTATTATAACTTGTAAAGACTTCGACTGGTGCATGACTAGCTCTATAATTGAACTGCAGGACTCTTATTTGCAGTACTAATAACTGGGGTCCTAACAGATGCGATAAAAAATGCAGTTGGCCGACCTCGGCCTGATTTTTTCTGGCGTTGCTTTCCTGATGGGAAATATGTATGTCATCTTAAACTCTGCATGCATTGTTAGTTCATCACTTCCTGTTCAGATTCTTCTATCTTCAATAGATCATTTACTGTGTGATGGCATTTCTTTACTTTTTTGGGATTTTACATGGCATAATGTGTTTCTTGTTTGGAATAGTTTATGGTTGAAACTAAGTATTCATTGCGGTATGATACTTCTACCTTGCACCGTATATAATTTAGTGTCTGGGTTGTTAAATAGACCAACTCTTTTCTAATATATTGACAAAGTTTTACCTTATATTTGATGAATCTCATTCCTACCAGCGAAGTTATATTTTATATCCCTTGCTCTAACAGTTATATGATCGTTGGGGCAATGTGATCTGTCATGGTAAAGACAGTGATATTAAGGAAGGACATAAGAGTTTCCCAAGTGGTCATACGTCATGTAAGTGGTGCCTCTTCTTTATTCCAGTTTTTACCAAGATATGCGTAAGTTAAAAGAAAAAAGACCTAAAATTTCATAATTATACGTCTTCAAGCTAGGCAATTCCAGTCCTGCTTTTCTAAGCGACAATTGAAATGAGAATTTATGCAGTAATTCTCTTATTGCCCGTTTTAATCCTTAAAGTTGCTGTGCATATCACAAGAGATTATACATAATATCTCTGTCATGTTAACATGAACAACTTTCTTACTTGAGTTTTATTGCCAGTGTCTGTGAACTTATCACCTGAACAAAATTTAGCGCATATTTCAGGGTCATTCGCAGGTCTTGGATTTTTGTCATTGTACTTATCCGGTAAAATTAAAGTGTTTGATCAGAGGGGTCATGTGGCAAAACTATGTATTGTTTTTCTTCCTATCCTTGCTGCATGTCTCGTTGGTATTTCTCGTGTGGATGACTACTGGCATCACTGGCAAGATGTATTTGCCGGAGGTCTCTTAGGTTCGTTTTTGCTGACTGTTAAAGTACAAAGGTTAAATCAACCCGATTATTTTTCATCTTCCCATGCATTACATCTGTACATCCGTATAACCTTTCAGGTCTTGTCGTTGCTACATTTTGCTATCTACAGTTTTTCCCACCTCCATATCACACAGAAGGTAGAATTTCCACTTTGTTTATATCCTATATTTTGCTCTTCGTTTAAGAGACTCCACAGTGTGAAATACTTTTTTTTTTCCATTAGTGTGTTTCCAACGGTTTTTAAGATTTCTGGACTCAATCAATTCTGTTTTGCTGGAGACACACACAACACTGATATCAGTTATGTGGAATCCCATTACAAAAATTATCATTGATGCCGGTTTTGTTGGGTTAGCTTTTCGCTAGGAAAGACAGTCCAAGGACGAAATGCCTTAGCAGTGAATAGATTGTCTCTGTCATCATTTTACGATACCAAAACTAGTATATATATATATATATATATATACAGAAATGATCTAATGAGCACCGGTGCTCATCTTATCCTAAGCACCAATGAGTTGGCACATTAATTCATTGGTGGATAAAGATTTTGTGAGTTCCAATCCACCAATGAATTAATGTTCTAACTCATTGGTGCTTAGGATAAGATGAGCACCGGTGCTCATTAGATCATATATATATATATATATATAATATATATATATATATGTGAAAAATGAGAAATTTCAAATGACGAGGGAATTCTAAAAAGAAGTTTCTGTGTTACAATGCTCTTTCGCAGGATGGGGTCCTTATGCCTATTTCCGAGCGCAGGAGGAACCAGGTTCCAACCCACAAACAGTCCAACCCGTGAATGGGATTAGCATGCAACAAGTAAATCAGCAATCTATGCCGAACAACACTGCAGAAAATCGCAATTTGAACGATGACATGGAGTCTGGCACAAGGTAGATTAAGCAATTCTATCTATTTGAAAGCATTATTTATTGTAAAGAGAATATATATATGATTATCCGTTAGCTCAGATTTTTCAGTGGAATAGATAATGTGCCACTTGCCAAATTCCTTCCTTATTCTTAGTTTGAAATCAAAAGTAGTTATGTTTGCTGGGGCAGTTATTGATTTTATTTTAACCGGCAAAAGGTAAAAGAATTAAATTGCTAAAAGTTTACAATTGCAATTTAGTACTAAGATGTTTTAACACAAATACTCAGAAGAATTAAGTAATATATTATAATGATAATTTAATCCGAAATGCATTCAACTATTTTAACTGTCACCTTACAAATTATTTCATTGTAAACATGAAAAATTCAATATTTTTTATCCATTTAAAATAATTACGTATGTAAATGTTTCAAGAATTTAATTAATAATTTAAAAATGTAAACATTAGCCGGTCAATTTAACCATTAACACAATGAATTAGCCAGTCGAGTTTGATAACTACAATGCACATTTTACAGGCTCATCTCAAACTTGATTGAGTTGATTCAATAGATAGGCACATCCAGACAGGATCACCTGTATCTAGTGCAGGTGGGTTGTTCAATGCCCAATTGCATTGTTCCAACTCACCAAATTCTAAATGCATGTATTACTTAATAATTTATAACTTAAAATTACCCTATTTTTACCGAACAATCAAATTTCATGAAATAAAATACCAGAAACTAATTTTTCAAAATTTAAATCACATGTATTTTTTTATTTTTAAAATAACTTTTCAAAATGATAAATTTAATATATTTTTAACAATCTTAAAATAAATTCTCAAAAAAAATAAAAAATGAACTTAAAACACAAACGAAACTCAAACCAAATTGTCATTAAAAAAGAGATACTTAGAGCATGTTTTAGCCTCATTTTTTTTTGCTTAAAAATGCATTTTGAAATATTAGATTAATGAATAATGTTTGGTTGAAAAATTAAAAAACAGGTTTTGAATTTGCATTTAATACTATTTTATTGAAGAACGTGTAATTAAAAAAAAAAAAAAGAACAATATATTTTAAAAATATTGAGATAAAAAAAGCTAATAACTTTAATTCAATTCCTCCTCTCTTTTCCTTTTCGAGTCAAAAAGACAGTGAAGCCTCGTTTAAAAAAAAAAAAAAAAAAACACACACACACACACACACTCGCAACACGGAAATGGCTAAATGGATTTTATGAAGAAAGCTCTGCTTTTTTAATTTTAGTTCTTTTTCTCATAAGTTTGGAGAAAATTTCTTGCCATTTCAATTCAACATTAAACTCACAGTTTTCAGGGTGAGTTCTCGTAATCTTATTCTGTATTTCTTTTCACATTTTCTGGCAGGACATTTTTTTATTAAAAGGTTTACTTACGTGTTTGAATGTACTGTTTCTGTTCGTACGTTTAATTTACTATAATAGTCTTGCTTTTGTCAATTAGACTTTTGAATTTTTTGTGTAAAATATTGGTTGTGTGTAATTTTGATCTAGTTATTCGTTTCCAGAGTTCTGTTTGTCTGGCCTGAAGCATAATTTTATAGAAATGACCCTAAATTTGCCCTAATATTTCGGTTACCCTCGGAAATAGTGAAGTTTAGATAATGAGACTGGAGATCTTACCATCACATTATATGCAGTCTATAGCAAGAAATTTTAAAAATATATTTCTAAAAAATTCTCCATTATTTCATCAATAATGCTATTCAGAGACTGCAACAGTCATCGTATCTTATATGACATAATTTTAATAATTTAAAAAAAGGAATAAATTTTAATAATGCTATGCCACGTAAGATGCCACATATGATGATTATTGCAGTTGTAGCACTACTCTTATTTTATTACCATACAATATTTTAACGACGTGAACCTATCCCGTGAACTGAATACCCTTCGACTGCCGGATCTCAGTTTAATATAGAAAACTTGCAAAGTTTCAAGCTTAAAAATTGAGTCAACTCAAACGGTTTTTTTTTACGTTATAAAATAATTTATAACCTTTTTTCGGCAATGCTAGCTGTTTTTAAATTTTTTTTCCCTGGGTATGGGTTTGTTTCTATGTGACTATCTAAGCTTCACTAGTTTATTCACGAGAGGACCATACTTTCTAATGCTCATTATAAATGGAAAGCCTATGTTTGGCTTCCATTTTTCCAAAACTCATTTTCAATCCTGCATTTTCTTCTAAAATAATTTTACATGTAAATCCAAACTTTTCCTTATTTTTTAGCCACACATTCTCCAAATAAATTACTATTTCAAAATACATTTTCTCTCGAAAATATGCTCAAAAAGAGTTTTATTAAACATGATACGATAGAGCACTTCTGTTCTCAATTATTGTTTTGCTTAGTCTCATTATTTGTCTCTTGTTGCTTCAATAGTCTCTGACTTGTAACTATGCTAGAATCAATGTATCTTTCTCAAAGCCTGAATTGAGCAATCCTTTCGTGTGGTACTTAATCCTGCAGGGATCTTCTTCTGAATAGGAAAATTTCGGTTGATGAAATCTGTCTCAATAACCTGGCGTTGTTCAACATTGATTTCTTCTATTTCTATCTTTCTAGTAGTGGTTGAGATCAACAACCGAGAATGAACATGTTGATAGGAAAATTTGATACATAAAGGGATAGTTTTATGAATTGTCATGTTTGTTTAAGGTTCTTGATAAGCTGCAAAACAACTTTTTATATTGATCTATTGAAAGTATACTAGATAAAAGTGATGCGTGTTATCATCGAGGTATTAGTCATAGTTATTAAACCCAGAACAGACTCACTAGTTTAGCCCAAAAACTGACGAACCAAAAATACTCAAGCTAGGGGATCACTCAAGCTGATGTGTTCTTTAACTTTTATGATCTTTTATCTCTCTCTGGATAATTATTGTACAGTATAGATCCAGAGGGATTTCTGGTTTCTATATCTCCACTCCATATCCATCTCCATCTTTGGAGATGGCCACAGAAGAATGTGCGGTAGCAGAAATTAGAACCAATACCATATCCTAAGGATTTTGACTGCCGCTCTGCTGGGGACTCATCTGAGAATCCACGTACGAGGTTGAGGAAGGGTAGTATTCCTATGATGAAAGTGATTGGATGTTGGGAAAGATGAAGTTTGTGTTTCTAAATTTTCTTTTTGGTTCTCTGAGAAAGGGGGTAGAATTGCCTTTTTAAAATTATTCAGAATCACTTGTGAACTACATTAGGATTTAAGGCTTCTTTTCAGCAGAAATTCGACGAGTTGCCTGTTAGCTGCAAAAGTTATAGTTTCATTACCTAAACGACAATAATTTTTGAAAGGGCCCGAATGTGCCAAACTCAACAGAAAATGGGTTTCGTGGATGTTATTTTCCTATTAAAGAGAGACAAATAAGAACCTAGAGTGAAATAGAGCTGAATCCATATCAAGTTTTGTTTGTACCTTGTTTCTTTTGAAAACATAGACGTGCTTCAATATATTTGTTTCACTTCTGCTAAAGCAAAAATTTGTAGTATTGTGTGCTAGGAAAGAACAAGAACTTCTTTAACATTACCTTTGCTCAAGGCATAGTAAGAGAAGAGCACTTGGAACTTCCCAGTGACTGACAGATCTGACTACTAGTATTTCGGAAGGCATTTCTACTTGCTATTTATTTTACAGCTAAAGTGACTATATCTTTTATATACTATCAAAAAAGACGAAAAGAACCTAAAAAATTCTTAATAATGTTACCAGTATTTGTATTCTCTGTGTTGCTTCATGGTATTTTTTTCCCCTTTTTTGAGTTTATATGTCGCATGAAATTTCTGGTTGCCCTGTCAATTATTGTTAAGATTTTTTTGATGTCCAGTAATAATTACTTGTGATTTGTTTTAGTTGGTGAAGATGCCAGAGATACAGTTGGGTTCCCACTCAATAAGATCTCATGGAGCACAAGTAGCAAGAGTCCACATGCATGATTGGCTTATTCTAATGCTGCTTGTGGTAATAGAGATCATTTTAAATATAATAGAACCATTTCATCGATTTGTTGGAGAGGAGATGATGACAGATCTGAAATACCCATTGCAAGACAATACTATTCCCCTCTGGGCTGTTCCGGTATGCTGTCTTCAAGAAACATTGCAATTGAACATATTGTATGTAGATATACTCTTAGGAGAAGTCACCTTTGTTTTCCTTATGTGAAAGTTTTATAACCATCGCTCCTTTCCCACTTCTAACAGATCATTGCAATAATATTGCCTTTCATTGTCATTATTATCTTCTACTTTATTAGACATGATGTCTACGATTTGCACCAAGCTATATTGGGTATTATTCTATCTTTTCCAAGTTATTGTTTTCTCCCATTTTCATGTTAAAGGTGAATATTATAGGCTGCAATAATGTTTACTGTATACTCTGTCAGGCCTCTTGTTTTCTGTACTTATTACTGGTGTTATTACTGATGCAATTAAAGATGCTGTTGGTCGTCCCCGTCCAGACTTCTTTTGGCGTTGCTTTCCTGATGGAAAAGGGGTGAGTCCTTGTGGTTTAACTTTAAACTCTGGTCATTATCTTTCTCAATCAGTAATATCTATCAATTGTCTTGATAGGTGTTCCATCCTGTCACAAGGAATGTCCAGTGTACTGGATTTAAGAGTGTCATCAAAGAAGGACATAAAAGTTTCCCTAGTGGACATACTTCCTGTGAGTACAATCATCACATGCTGTTGACTTTGTTGGTATTTGCAATCTACAATGTTTGCTTATTTTTTTCAAGTCCATTTGAAGTGCTGTGCATATGTGATTGGACCTGAATATTCTTAACATTGGAAATGTTGTTGAAGTATGACATGAAGTCCATGTATACATTTCCATATATGTGTGTATTAATCTGATATTTTATAGCAATGTCCTGCTATATATAAACTTCATCACACACACCTGTATTCCCCATCCATGTCTTTATATTAGTTAATTAAAGTTCGAAGTCATCTTTATTAAGCTCTTTCAGCTTTAGTCTAAGTTAATATTTGTGTAGCTGTTTTGCTTCATTGCATCTTATAAATTAGTTAATTTTATTAACAAGAAATTTCAGTAAAATGGAATTTGACTTTTTCTAGGCTAGTTTGCTCTGGTCAACTTCTGTACAAATATTTTTTTCTCTATATATATATATATATATATATATATATATATATTTTTTTTTTTTTTTTGGACGGGAGTTATAGCACAAGGGAACTCCCCCCTAAATCCGCCCTCTGTTACTGTATATCTATTTTGACGAGAATCTATAAACTTCTTAGCCTCTGTTTGAGACCCATTATTTCCAAAAAAAACTCATTTTCAATTCAAATTTTGTAGGCCATGATGCAATGCATTGGTTGAAAGATGTTTGAAGATTGAATGCTTTGATCGACTTTTCCACTAACCAATTTTATTGCTACTTTTTATATTCCATGTTTACCCCCACTTTTTATCTACCTATTAACATTGTAAGTAGTTGCAATTATCAAATGAATTAGTAGATGGTTGGTTTTGTTTTCCCTTTTTGGTTATTGTTTGCTTTAAAAAAGAGGTTGAACCGATTTTTTCCCCTTTTTTTATTGCTTCAAAATAAAGACAGAGAACCAAACTTTTTTTTCCCTTTTGTTTTTTTATTACTTTAAAATATAGGTTAAACCAAAAAAAAAAAAAAATTGTTTCCTCCATTTCATTTTTTATTGCTGCGATATAAATGTTGAACTAAAAAATATTTTTCCCCCCATTTTCAGTGCTTTAAAATAAAGATGAACAATTTTTTCATCTGTTTTTTTATTGCTTTAAGCTAATTAAAGTTTTTGTTTCCTCCCTTTTTTTATTGCTTTGAAATCAAGGTTGAATAAAAAAGCTTTTTTTTCCCTTTTGTTTTTTATTTATTTCTTTAAAATAAAGGTTGAAAAAAAAAAGTTGTATTTAGTGTAACGTACTATGATGCTTATGCTTACAAAAATCAATTAAGTTTTACCTCGAATGGGCAAAATAAATTTGAGGGCCTATCCTAGATGTGTCAAGTAATCCTGTAATTGTTATCACGGCATATCTTCTTTGGTAGTTGCATCTAATTTGGCTGCAATTTCATCTCTCTTCGGGCAGGTCTATCTCTACTTCCTCATCGTGTGGCTCTTGTGCTCTACGAAAAGCCTCATCTACATTCTCATTTCTTGAAAGGAAATTGTGGACAGCTATTGTTATTACAAAAACCACAATTTGAGACCGAAACGAATAACTAGGTATCTGATCAAGAATTTTTCATAATTGCTTCTATATTTCAAATGCCCTCTCAATAACGCTTCTAAGAGGAGTAATAAAAGTTATATAGCTCTTAGGTTTCTGAAAATCTTTATTTATGACAGTTAGTCTCATTAAAGTGATATCGAGCCCCTGTTTGCTAGGGATTAAAATTTAAGTTTTAATTTAAGTCAAAGTCAATTTTAATGACATATTTTATCGGATCCACAACTTTCTACCACATATTTCATCAACTTTTATAAAAATCTACTAAAAATTTGATTTTAATTCCTTTCAAACAAGGGTCCAGTGTCTGAGCCTTTATAATGGGCTGTATATCCTGGTCTATGTAAGAAACTCGAGTCTACTAGATAATATTTTTCATGTGTCAACTCCATGACTTTGTATCACACTAATCAAAATATGACTATCACATGTATTACTTGTCATTCTCGGTAGGACGAATGTGAAGCACAAGTTGAAATTGTATGTTGCTTGCAAGCACGTTTTGTGTTGGAATTCCTTTTCATCCTCTGAAGTACTTTGGGTGGGCCTGCAACACGACTCTAATGTGTCCCGTTATGGCTTCGATACAATCATGTGGGTTTTAAAATGGAATACGTAAAGTAATTAGAAATGTCTGATATAATAAGGAATGAGTAAAGAGTACCTTATAAAAATAATGTCATTTCGTAAACATGAAAAATGGGATATTCTTATTAATTTGGGAGGTGATGATTTAGACCTTAATTGTAATATGGATCTAATTTAATCATAGTCCAGCGAACATAACCACAACGCGAAGAACAATCTTGAAGTAATGACTAAAGTGTAACGAATGTTTGAAGTGTGCTTGTACCTGTTGGTATTCTTTATCACGTGTCAATACATTTAAAAAATACCAACTTGTTCGTATAATTTGATAAATGCATTGCTTCTTAAACTATATTTGTTTATAAGAATTTGCGTAAAATGAATAAACATTGTAGGATACATTCGAATTTCTTGGTAACGCTTATGGATAAACGTGCAAACTTTTGAGTATGAAAGCTTAGATTGAATTTCTCTATCTTTATTGTTAATATATAACTGCGAGGAACATATTATTAATATTATACCAAAATGATGGACTTAAATTTCAATTGTAGTATGTTGCTCAACTCTGACTCAGATGATAATTGTTATAATGATGTATTTATGTATCAGTTAGAAGAGGGCATTTAAACTTGGTAACGATATTGTCGTATATCAAAGTGCATGGTTTGCCATTACAACGGAAAGTTGAAGGGTACCTACGCATTTATTCCCCGCAACACATTCACGTATTCATGCTTCAAAACTTGCATGTTTATCCTCAAACTTTTTTTCAAGAATTTCAAATGTATCCTCCGATTTTTTACTTATTATACACACATTCTGCGAGATGAATATGGTTTAAGAAGCAGTGCCCTTATCGACGTATACGAACAAGTCAATATGTTTTTGTGTATACTGGCACACGAAAAATGATACCGATTGGTACAAACATACTTCGGACATTTGTTGCAGACAAATAGTCATTTTAAGATTGTTCTTCGCGTTGTGGATATGTTTGCTTGATGTATAATTAAATCAGATCCTGACTACAATCAATGTCCAGATTATCACTACCTAAATCCTGAGGATTATCCCATTTCCAAGGGTAACGAAAGGACATTATTTTTACATTGTATTTTTTATTCATTCATTACGGTATCGAATATTTTGTAATTACTTAGCCCCTATATGAGTCCCATTTATTGGGATAATAAATTTTGTAATAGTGATTTTTTTTTTTAATGTGTGAATAAAAAGTAGGCCAATATTTTGGGTTTACTGGTCAAATTATTTTATTAGAGAGTTTGAGGAAAAATAAGTTTTCTCAGAATGGAGCTCAAACAGGGACTTAATGTATTCCATTTTAATGCCCACATATTGTATCGAAATCATTAACGAAACACATGTCAGAGTCTTGCTGCCACACTAATTTCAAAGGACGGAAAGGAATTTCAACAGAAAACGTACTTGCACCATGTGATTTCAACTTGTGCTTCACATTCGTCATGTCGTTCTCGACAGGAATACACATGATAGTCGTATTTTGGACAATGTGATACATAGTCCAGATAATAATTTTTTAGAGTTGACATATGATAAATATTATTTGATGGACACGGGTTTCACTCATAAACTAGGATATATGTCTCCTTATTAAAGCTCGAGCATTAGATATCATTTTCAAAAGTTATGTAATGACACTAATTGCCATAGATATCGAAATGCCCGAGAGCGATTCAAGTTTTATCACTCTTGTAGAAACATCATTGAGAAGGCATTTGGATTATAGGAGTAGCGATGGAAATTATTTTAACCGGATGGCCAGTTACTCATTTCGGGCTTAAACAGTGATTGTTGTAGGAACAATGACAGTCTACAGTTTCCTAAAAAATGAAAATGTAGATGAGATTTTCTATGGAACTTAAAAGTCGAATGACAAATAAGTAGAAATAGACTTGCCTAATGAGGAAGATATGATGTGGGAACCATTATGAGATTACATGGAATTAGCAACTAGGACAGGCGTTCAAAATAGTTTAGCCATTCGATGTAAAACTAAATTAGTTTTTGTTAGCATAAGCTTCATATTATGTTATGCTAAATAAATGTTTTTTTTTTTTTTTTAACCTTTATTTTAGAGCAATAAAAAAGGAAAAAAAAAAAGCAACTTTTTTTGGTTTAAACTTTATTTCAATGGGAGGAAAGAAAAATTTTTATCGGTTCAAACTATATTTTATTGTATGTATTTATTTATTTTTTGTTCAACCTTTATTCCAAAACAATAAAAAAAAAGGGAGTTAATAATTTTTTTTTATTCAACCTAGATTTTTAAGTAATAAAAAAAGGGAATGGAAAAAAAAAATTGGTTCTACCTTCATTTTGAAGCAATAGAAAAACAAAAGGAAAAAAAAAACTTACGTGCTAATTCATTTGGTAATTGTAACTACTTACACTGTTGATAGACAAATAAAAAATGGGGGTAAATATGGAATATAAAAGGTAACCTATAAAATAGGCTGATGGAAAAGTCAATTGAAGCATTCAATCTTCCGACATCTTTCAACCAATGCACTGTATCGTGGCCAACAAAATTTGAATCGAAAATGAGTTTTTTTTTGGGAAATAATGGGTCTCAGCAGAGGCTTTCCATATGACTACTGAAATACCAGTTTTAAGTATTCACATACTAGATTGCTTATCAATTTTACCTCTAGAGTACTAGTTTTATATCGTCGTGCTACGTCATTCAACTTCCTGATATTTCAAACATGGCTGTCATACATGGAAATCTTCCTTGTACACATTTATATTGAGAGATTTTAACAAATCCTCTATTTTGATCAATCAACATGCCTATGGAGCATTTTCTTTGGCATCTATCTAATCAATTGTTTTCAAGATCAAAGCTGTATGATTCATCTATCTTACGTTGACTTGTAATCTCTTACTTTACATTGATCATAAACTGAGAAAGCATGCGATTCTTGATTTGTCCTATAATTAGTTTAATTATCACAGAAGTCTACCATTGTGTTTGGAGCTAGCCTTTTCAGTTTCTAACATGAAGAACAATGACATTTGGATTGTTGCACCGTAGGGTCTTTTGCTGGTCTTGGCTTCCTAGCCTGGTACTTGTCAGGGAAAATTAGAGTATTTGACCGTAGGGGCCATGTTGCAAAGCTCTGCGTTATATTGCTGCCGTTACTTGTTGCAGCATTAGTTGGAGTTTCACGAGTTGATGATTATTGGCACCATTGGCAAGATGTATTTGCTGGGGGTCTGTTAGGTATTCGTGATGTGAATGGAATCTACTCTTTACGACTTCTTTTATGTTCTCCACTTATATATTTATTTGCAATCCTTTTTTACTTGCCTCTCCTTGTGCAGGGATGACTGTTGCTTCATTTTGTTACTTGCAATTCTTTCCACCACCATATGACGTAGATGGTAATTTACTTGCATCGATCAGTGAGATATATAATTCTAATGGTTTCATCACCTATGCTTCCATGCTGTTCTGAAATATATTGTGTTGTTCTACTAAAGTTGGACGTGGAAATGAAAATTCATGTTTTGCCTTAAAGTATGTATGTTTTGAGATTTATTTCCTGAAGTAAGAATTTAGTGACAGCTTCAAGTGAACGGTGTAAACTCATCAACTAGGAGACTTTTCAATTACTCCAAAATGGCTATGAATGCCATACTAGGATCCTGACCAGGGTTAATTTAGTTTAGCTTACCAAATACTCGCAATTTGTAAATTCTTCATCTTCACACTTGAACGGGGCAAGTGTAGAGGGAATAAGATCACATCACAGGGCTGATAAACCAATCTGCTGGAGTTTACCACGTGTTTTCGACGACTCGGTGCCTTCCATGAGAACAGGAAACATAATGCAATGTTTGTATTGCTAAATTTTATATTCTTAACAACTTCCTTCACTATGCAGGTTGGGCACCCCATGCATATTTCAATATGCTGGCAGACTCTCGAAATGGCAACCAATCATCGTCGATCAATGCGAATGCTCTTACTGTTAGGCACTCAGAATTTGAGAGTGTATATATAAGATCTGCACCGGATGCCAATGCTCAAGACTCGAGCTCAATCCTCGAAGACATGGAAAGCGGGAGAAGAAATTGATAACAGGGCTTGATAATTGCTGTCCGAATAGGTAACCACAGTAATGCATTAGATCAAGAGTACTTTTCTTTGCATATGCAAGTACCCTAACGTGAAAGACTAAACTGGATTAATCGAACAATCATCATCCACGACATATTTTTGTGTATGCTGACTTTGAAGTTTAGGCCCTGTTTAAGTCAAATTATTGTAGAATGAGAATGAAAAATATAGTCGTTATTGGGGCTTACATAAGAAAAAGAAAATTTGAATTTAAATGTTGATGTGATGGATAACGGTCATATTTTTCATTTTAAAGAGATAATAATGTAGATCAAATGGGGGCTTAATTTTCTCGTGTCTCTTTGTAATTTTTTTCCACCTAAAAAAAAAAAACTACACGGAGAAAGAGTTGATTGAACTGGTTGTAAATCAATCCCGACAACGTGGCTGCCATACTTTCAAAATTAAAAAACAAAAGTAATAAAATAATATTTAATGACAACTTCTTTAAACTTCAATAACTTAAGCTTCACTTATCCGAATTAACTTTTTTTTCGAACATAAAATAGATGATTAAATACGAGCTATCTAACGAGTCAAATATTGATATACTTATCATTGCTCTATAAAAATCTAAATATTAGGCTCAAGTAAAATTGAATTAATACATATCACTTTAATCTCCCAATTTGTTTTTTAAAATATAAAATATAGCACATAAAATAATTAAATTTTATCCTATGAAATTTTCGGGGCTCCACAATCTCTCTTCCTTAAATTATTTTCGTCTTCGAAAATTTATCTTGACTTAATTGAAAAGTTCTAAATACTTGATTTTAACTCATTTTCTTTCTCCTAGTTGACTGGTTTATGATTTCGACATTGAACCTTAATCAGGGAAACCACTCTATTTCGTAATTCGTGCACTTTTCTATTCAAAATCATCGTCGGAGCTTCTTCATATGACAAATATTTTTGTACGTCTAATGTCTGATAGTTCACTACATGTTTAGGATCATGAATATATTTTCTGAGTATCAAAAAATGGAACATATTATGCACTGCTACAAGTTTGAGTGGTAAGGCAAGTCAGTAAGCCACACTATCAATCATTTCAAGAATTTCGAAAGGTCTAATGAATCGTGGTCTTAACCTTTCCTTCTTACCAAATCTCAATACACCCTTCATTGTTGCTACCTTCAGAAAAACTTTGTGACGTACTATAAATTTCAAATTCTTTCTTCTACCACCGACATAACTTTTATGTCGGTCTTGTGCTGTCTTTATTCTTTCTATATTCTTGTGAACCACCTCAATTGTTCGTTCAATGATTTCAGGATCCAAAATTATATTCTCTCTGACCTCGTTCCATTAGATAGGGGATCTGCACTTCTTACTATAAAGAACTCCACTAATGATAGATGTGCCTCCCAACTACCGCCAAGATCCAAAACACATGCCCTTAACATATTTTCAAGAGTTTGGATGGTTCTTTCTGATTGTCCATCCGTCTATGGATGATAAGTAGTACTAAACTTCAATTTCATTCCCATGGCTATCTGCAAACGTTTTCAAAATTTTGATGTGAACCACGAGTCTCTATATGAAACAATGGTGATTGGAACTCTATGCAATCTGACTATCTCTCTGACATATAATTGTGCGAGCTGTTCCATATTAAAATTTATTTTGATTGATAGAAAATGGGTTGACTTCGTCAAACGATCAACTACTACCCAAATAGCGCTGTTACTTCTTGTTGATCCCGAAAAGCCTACCATAAAGTCCATTGTGTGTTCCTATTTCCATTTTGGAATGTCCAATGATTTCAGTAGTCATGATGGCATTTGATATTTTGCCTTGACCTGCTGACAGACAATATATTGCTCCACGAACATACCAATTCCTTTTTTCATGTTTCTCCACCAAAATGTACCTCGAAAATCTCGATATATTTTTGTACAGCTTGGATGTGCAGCATACGGGGTGGAGTGAGCATCTTCTAATATCTCGTTTCTTGTACTTTCATCCTTAGGTATACACAATCTTCCTTTGAAAGTACGTGCTTTATATGCAGCTACTATAGTTCTATACGTTTGTTTATACCAACCTCGGCCTTAATCTTCTGTAGAAATGGATTATTATCCTGCACTTCCTAGATTCGATCTCGAAGAGTAGGTTGAATCACAAACGCTTTTATTCTCGCTGTAGTCCGAGTTGGCAGCGTGATGACTTCCAATCTCAATTTCAAAGTCCTTTATCAAGTGTTTCTGCACCATGGGTAAAACTCCTAACTGCGATCCTGTCTTCCCACTTAAGGTATCTGCCACTGCGTTAGCCTTACCTGGATGGTAAAGAATTGTACAGTCATAATCTTTCACTAACTCCAACCATCTCCTCTGTCTCATATTCAGTTCCTTCTGCGTGAAAAAGTATTTGAGACTCTTGTGGTCCATATAGATTTCACACTTCCATCCATACAAATAGTGACAATGTATCTTTAAGGCGTGAACTATTGCTGCAAGCTCTAAGTCGTGCGTTAGATAGTTCTGTTTATACTGCTTCAACTGTCTCGAGGCATAAGAAATCACCTTTCCATGTTGCATCAGAATACAATCCAAAACTTGTTGGAGGCATCGCTGTAAATCTCAAACCCATCTAATCCTTCAGGTATCGTCAATACAGGAGCCGAGACTAATCTTTGCTTGAGTTCCTGAAAACATATTTCACACTTTTTCGTCTACTGAAACTTCACACCATTTCTATTCAACCGAGTCATCGGACCTGCTATTTTTTAAAAACCCTCAATAAATCTCCGATAATAGCAAGCCAGTCAACTCTAAGAAACAACGAACTTTCCCCACACTGGCTAGTCTAGGCCAATTAGTTACTGCTTCCACTTTAATTGGGTTTACCTTAATTCCCTGGACGGTAACCACGTGATCAAGGAAACTCACTCGATCGAGCCAAAATTCACACTTCTTGAATTTAGCATATAATTTCTCTTTCCTCAAAGTTTCAAGTACTACTTGGAATTGTTCTTCATGCTACGTTTTATCTTTAGAGCACACATGTCATCAATAATACGATGACGAACTATTCTAAGTACTGATGGAACGCTCGATTCATGATATCCATAAATAGAGCTGGAGCATTGGTTAAATCAAAAGGCACGACAGTGAATTAATAATAGCCATAACGATTCATGAAATCAGTTTTCGGTATATCGCTTGCCTTGAAATTTAGCTGATGATACCCCGATCTCAAGTCGCTCTTTGAAAACACTGTTGCACCCCTTAACTGGTCGAATAAATCTTCTATTCTTAGCAGCGGGTATCTATTTTTGATAGTAAGATGGTTTAATTCTCGATAGTCAATCCACATCCTCATACTCTCATCCTTCTTCTTCTTCTTCATAAAAAGTACTGGAGCGCCCCAATGAGATACACTCTGTCGAATGAAACATTTTTCATGTAACTCTTCCAGTTGTAACTGCAATTCTTGACGTTCTTTCGGTGTCATTCGATACAGGGCCTTAGATATTGGTGTCGCTCCAGTAACCAAGTCAATTGTAAATTCTACTTGCCTATTTGGTGGAATGTCTGGTAGATTTTCTGGGAATAAGTCTACAAAGTCTCGCACAATGTTAATATGATTAGCTGTTGTTCTTGTATGTTTGGAACCGATGATATTAACTAAGAATCCCTTGCATGACTCCTTTTTCAATATCTTCTCCATTTGTAAAGCTGATACCAGGCGAGGTAGACACTTGAACTTTGTTAAAACAAAAAGAAACTCTTCATCTCCAAGTCTAAAATAACACTTCTTTCTCGTGACATCAAATGGTCGCATGATTGAGTCCTAACCAGTCAATGCCTAAAATAACATCGAAATCTTTCATCTCCAAAAGGTATAAGTTCACCTGTAGTATTTCGCCATCAATCTCTAACTTCATAGCTTTAATTATCTGATTTGTACAAAGAGTTCTTCCTAAAGGGATGCTAACCTCTAATTTTTTATTCGTTTTCACACATGTAAAGTTAGACTTAGCAACAAATGATGCAAAGATAAAAGAATTTGTAACCCAGAGTCAAAAAGTATGTAAGCAGATACATCATATAATAATAGAATATCTGCTATCCCATTCGTATCATGCTCTGTCTCATGCTGATTTAGTGCAAAAACTCGGGCCTTACCTTTCTTATTCTTGTCCTAATCATCATCACTCCTCTGAAAGCTCTGTACAGTTAAAAGTAATGTGTCTGACTTACCACACTGAAAACACATATTCTTTCCAAATAAGCATTCTGACAAGTGCATTTCTTTTGCTTATTTAGTTTGTCAAAATATGGATATTTGTGATATTATGGATGGATTTGTGGCTAAATTTGTGGTTTACTTTATGTTTTAGGTTCACATCGATGAATACATGGAGATTGGAGAAAATGATCAAGAAATGGATTTATACAAAGCAAATGAAGAAGGAGAGGACTAAGATGCACATAATTGGAAGTTGGCCGGGAGCATGAGGAAAGTTTAGGGGCCAAAACAAAATTAACTCCAAAAGTGAGCTCTAAGGCGCGCGCCTCACCGTCTAAAAGCCTCGACTGAGGCTTGACAAATGGCTAAGGCGTGCCCCTTAGTTTCTACTAGGCGCACGCCTCAAACGAGAACGAGAAAAAATTGTTTGTTTCCTTATCTTGTTTTGGGGAGTTTCTAGGGTTGGTATAAAAGGGTATTTTTCAGGGTTTTGAAGGGAGAGCCGTATTTTGGAGAATAAAGAGAGAAAAATACATTGAGAATGAGGAATTCATCATTTTGGATCTGATTTCGAAGGCGTGAAGAGTCAAATTCCAGATTTTCTTTTGTTATATATGATTCGGGTGATGGCTTCCTTTTATTTTCTGTGTAATTTTCGTATTAATATGTTAGACTAATTTATTTATATTGGATGTATGATTAAACTATTTGATTTCTAGTTTTTAATTCAAGACTTGTGAGTAAACTGTTGAGTAAACTGATCAAATGTATATTTTCTCCATAGAACAAAGTAGAGGTCGAAAATTGAAAATTCCCTTCTTCTTCTTCTTCTTCTTCAACCTATGATTTGCCCCCCCTTCCTCCCCACACGCGCACACATACACCCCAAACGCTAGTCACCTAATCCTACAAACCACCAAAAATGTCCTTCTTCATCAACATACAATGGCTAATTGGGATGCTTCTTGAACCTTGAATTGAATGTTGTAGTGGGGTGCGCTCTGCTCATCTTCTTTAGAGTTCAGACTGTTAGACAAAATAATCTGTAGGATGTGATATATCGTATATCGAAAATATAAATAAACTGCAAATTAATAGTAACAACAAAACAATAAAAAAAAATAGCTGAAATTTATTAATCGCCAAAAGAGAACAAATTTGCAAAATCGAGGCATGCGCAAACACAGTTTCCTTAAAATAGATTTGTCATCTCACCGTAAATGCTTGAGATTTTGTACGAGCGTTTATCTCCTAGAATATAACGAAAAATCGATAGAGTCTAAACAGTTCAGATAGTACTCCGATAAACTAAGTAAGTATTAGAACAATACCATCAAGACTTAGATGGAAATGAAAACTTTTGGACAAACACTGAACTTGAAAGTATGTAGAAAGAGTATGGAATTTTTCTAGTGTGGAATAATGGAAAAACGAGCTCTATACATAGGTTCCACCATAAGTTATAATGACTCCATAATCAGTGACTTTACAACCAGCAGTTATGGGTGTTATACAATTAACATCACCATCAACCTACCATTACATTTTAGTTTTGAGAGTTGAAGAATCATTTTGAAAAAAAAAATTAAATAATTTATAGGAAATAAAAGCAAAACGTGGACACTCCTAAGGAGCCATTTTTTGCTCCGTTTGGTCCAGCATTCGTGTACGCAAATTGCGCCCACACACAAGTTCAATGTCTGAAGTTCTCATTCGATCATTGATTTGCACCCTCTACATGCGCACGTAGAGATAGCCTATATGCTACACATGATTATACCCTTCCAAGATGTAATCATATATAAAGTGTTCATTGCCTTGTTCATTTGCCTATGTACAACAAATTACACAGTTTTCCCTTCAACATAAAATCATCTTCCAATGTTTCAACTTTAAACTTCAATTTCTCATTCATTCAAGTATCATTTTTGGCAAGTAAATATATGATTTCGATATTTTCACGGAGGAGAACACGAATCAACTTTGATCTTTCAAATTGATCGAACGGGTCCCACTGAAAATTATTCCAAAAGTGGCTCACTAAGACATATTTCCAACATAGACTTCAGTTCTTCCTTCTTTCCAGCATTGTTACTACCCATTTTTGAGTTACAGTTATTCTTCATTTTCTAGTAAATGTTTTGGTTTTGCCTCTTTTTTTCTTTTTTAGTAGTTTAAATTTTATTTTATTTTATTAATTTTGACTTGTAGATATGTAGTAGTGGTGAATTAGTGGTTTACTTCATTTTTTGATTTAATTTCTTGAATGTCAAAATTATGGACTTTGGAATATGTTGTCTACTGGAATTCAATAATTAATTGAAGGCAGCAGGAATATTGGAATTATTTGTGTTTTCACTATTATAGTTGTTAATTGTAATAGATAATAGGATTTGTTAGTGAAATATAGTATTTATTTACTTATTGAATTTGATTTTGTAACATTGATGGAGGAATATTTTAAATGTAAAACTATGTTTTCGAGTTAATAGAAAAATATTGGCAAATCAAGTGTTTTAGATAAAATAGACATTCGCATATACCGAGGACAAAAGATATGTTAGGGTAAAATTGATTTAGCACAACTTCCTTCGAATTCTAGATTAAAAACTCTAATTCTAAATTATAATGTTAATGTTTGAGATGAAATTCGAAGAGTGTATGTACAAAGAGATCCATGTCAACCTCAAAATCACGCGTGTCCATAGAAAAATTTGCAAATTCATCATTAAAGCGATTTAAAACTTCTTGATTTAATGACTTTCCCATAATGATTGGAATATAATATAGCAAAAGATGTCGCGTTTTTCTTTTATTGTTATCTTGTCAAACCAAATAGTAAGGGATGTGGTGGTGATTCTTTTGTTGATGAAGGATTTGTTAGGTTATGTCCAATGAATCTCGGGCTACGATGTGAACGTTGTATTAAATTGTTACCAACAACCAAATCCAGTGGCTCGACTTGAAAACAACGTGGGCCATTGGAAATAACTTAAATAATTATTGTTGCTCACGGCCCATATATATATATTACCTTTTGGATGACTTTAAATCTTGCCCCCATTTAACCCTTTATTGGTCCAACTAAAGCCTAATCTAACCTCTATATATGGTATCTTTGTCCTAACCGTTTAGTTTGTGATTTGTGTATGAAATTAGAAGAAAACGTGTGTGCCTAGAAAGAGCAAAAAAATGTGGTTGCCTACCTATTAAAAATCGTGTGCCATTAGGGAAGAAAAACAAGCTACTTTTGTGTTCCAAAACCGACGATAAACTTTGTATTGCTTTCCTCTTGTGCCTTCTTCTTTCGTTGTTTTTCCCATGCCTTTGTAGCTAACAAATCAACACCATAATCTTATTCTTTGTGGGTGAGACTGAAAGCAACCGAGGTGAATATATTGGTTGGATTAGTTGTTTGGTAGATAAAGGTAACTTGAATTGAGCCCGAAAATCACCGTTTTGAAGACTCTTGGAGCGAGCTTTCATGAAAATTGGTATCAAAGCTTCAAGGTGGTAGATTTGGCTAAAAAAACTAACCAAAACATGACTTGAAAATAGTCAGAATCAAAGCAGAAAACATATCCCCAAAACTATGAAAAATCTAATGCTATTTTCTTGATTTTTGGGCAGACCACTCATCTATTGGACAAACTGAGACCACTGGTGTGACGTTCAGGCGGAGGCAGTCCCTTCGGTCAGGCGCATGTCACCGGAGGTAGCGTGACACGCATAACATTCAAGCGGTGCATGTTTGGGATTCGACAGGAATTTTGAGGAGGTCTCTTCAGGCCCACCAACTTGCTTATTGCTAGTTCCTAGCAATTTAATGCAGAGCAAGATGAATGAATGACTGGTTTATATTACAAGTGAAATTATTAAGTTCTAATTTAACCATATGCCATGCCCTCTTCAAACTTAAGGCCACACGAAATTAACAATGTTACAATTATCAAGATGTCAAAGACTCGTGCCAAACGTGTGAGTGTGGGTCAAGCCATAGCCATCTTACCGCCAACGCTAACACATGCAACATCAAGTATATCTCAAGCTGAAGGTTCAGCTCCATAACTCATGGGTATCAATTTGTTTAGTGTGGGGTTTCTCTTTACGGAGCTGAGAAAGATGAACGCTCAAATTTGAAGGCTTAAACAATTGTGCACAAGCAACAAGCAAATATTCATTCTGTGATAGACATACTACCAAATGAGAATTCATCAACTTCTTACCATAGCCTACTTGGGATCAAAACAGTCAATACAAAGGGTTGTAATGAAGTTTAGGTTAGATCGTATGAGAAGAACGGTTATAAAAATTTAAATACTTCTGGCACAAGTTAGATATCTTATCAAATATCTCAATATATTACATCTTTCAATCAACACATTCCTCAATATTTCAAGCTCCAAAATCAAATACATATATGTTTTTTTCTTTTCGATTTTTTTGGGCCGCCTTACTTGAATACATATCAACTTTTGTCGATTTTCTTGCTTCAGTTCTTCACAAATAAACATCTAATAACCACTACACACTTGGAAGTAAAAAAATGGACAAATATGCGCAAAAGTCGTACTCCAATGTGGAAAAGTATTGATAACATAGGTGCATGAAGAAAATGATATATATGTGTATGGCTCAAAGTGGCTACTAGTGGGATTGAAAGGAAATGTTGAAAGCTCAAATGTCAGTCCTAAAGTGACTTTATCATTTCCCAAGTAATCCATTATCTTACCACAAACCATGTAGTGTTATTCATAAAGGAGTTTCCAATTCACAAGATCAATGAAGGCTTATTACCATATTTTAGTATATTGTGGCTCTCAATCCTCACCGAGTATCTCACAAGAAAAACTTCAACAAGAAACTCCTCTAACTACCTATGTTAAACCACCATCTTACCATAATGCTTGTGTGTACGAAAAATTTAGCAAGTGTCATGACATCTAGATTTTTACAAACAAAATTAATTCTTGGTATTGTGTGTTGTCATTCAAGAGCTATATACATGTGCTAGTGGGGTTACTTGCGGGTCGTGGCCTATTAGTACTCTCAGTGGCACTAGGTCCAGTCCATGGGCTTTTTCAACTAAGTCATCTAAATATCCTATAGCCTAATCTGGATCTTTTTGTAGAAAATTGCAATTACACATCATCTCAACAAACTGATGCTCCATAGGTGTTAACCCTTCATAGAAATAGCTCACGATACGCCAACTCTCATAACCATGGTGGGGACAAAGAGCTTGGAGTTCTTTATACATTTCCCGCACTTGATATAAAGTTTCACTCTCCTTTTGGATAAAAGAAGAGATTTGCTTTTTCAACGCAGTTTTTTTATGTTGGAAAAAGTATTTGCCAAAGAACAGTTCGGTCATTTCAGCCCAAGTTCCAATCGAACGTGGTCTCAATGAATACAACCAATTTTTTGCCCTTTCCTTAAGAGAAAATGGGAAGAATTTAAGCCTAATTGCATCCATCGTTCCATGTTGATTGTGAAAGGTTGCTACTACCTCCTCGAATTCCCTAATATGCACGTACAGGTTCTCATTTTCAAGTCCATGGAAATTGGGAATAAGTTGAATCATTCCAGGTTTAAAATCTACGTGTGGCATATTGGGTGGAAACATAATACATGAAGGTGTAGATGTGCACGTGGGGTGCAGGTAATCATGCAAGGTTCTATACGGTAAATCATGCTCACTATCAGACATTGTGTTATGTGATGTGGTGTTCGTGTTAACAGATGCAGAATAAAAAAAGGGTTAAAAAGATGTTCAAACTCTATGGAAGGTGTTTCCACAAATCTTCATAGATCGTCTCGATACCCGCTCATAAAATACAATTAAAAGGAAATGATGTGAGAAAAATAATTAATAAGAAAGATAATAAACTAACAAAAAATGAAATTGAAAAAAGGAACGAAGTCACCATTTTGCTAGAGGATCCTTCAACTAATTGTACCGTCTTCCCGGTAACGGCGCCAAAATTTGATTACGCCCAAAGATTTACGTGGTGTTGTAGTGTAGCTTTGGAGTGTCGTATCCACAGGGAAATGTAAAAGTTGTCAAAAGTTCCAAAAGGTTGATCGTTCTCTCAAAATGTATAGAAAATCTCAATGTAGGGAAACTAAGATCAATACTTGAAATAATAGAATTAAAATCAATGAATTAAGGCAGTAAAGCATCAAAATTCCCTCATTCAGATCGAATCATTTAACATCAATCATTTATTTTTATAGCACAATTAGAAACTTTAATCATGCCGCTCTAATCGGAGAATTTATCGTTCAAACCAATTAATTTCAAAAGTAATCCTAAGAATTATATTTCCTTTAACAATTTTTCACAATTATTTATTGAAATCAGATTACAAATCGACCCTATACGTATAGCATAAAGCAGTAAATAACCATACCAATAACTTACTGAAATTGAAATTCAATAAGTAATTCAATCAACAATGGAAGAAACACGATTAAATCTATGAACAATTTCATAATTATCAAACCAATTTCAGAATAAATTCACAAGAGTGGGAAATCTAAATCTTGAATTGTTTACAACATGAAAAGCTCAAAAGGATGAATAAAAAGTGTTAAAATCACCGAATCCGATTGAGTTCCTCCTTTGTTTTACCAAGAATTTTAGCATTCCATGGAGTTCTAGAGAGAAAATTGAGCGAAAACTGATAGGAGATAATGGTAGGCGTTTTTTTTTTTTTAAGTTCAAGGTTTAAAGGACGTGTTCAAAGTTGTTTCCATAAGTGGTTGAATCAATTTAGAAAACTAAAAATTTGCATCAACAGTTACTACCATACGACCGCATGGTTATGCAGTTTCCAGCCTCCCAATTCTCGGTAAAAGGCTGGGCAACCGCATGGGTGCGACCGCATGGCTTTGTCATTTTTTCCGCCAAATAGCTTTCAGTATTTTGGTCATAACTTTCTCTACAAATATCCAATTATGGTGATTCAAGATGTGTTGGAAAGATAACTCAAAGGGAGATAGATTTTCTTCAGACATCATCTTCTATTTCGATCATCTTCTATGTTAAAAATCGGTCTCAATTCGAGGCCGAAAATTGGCGCAAAACTTTTCAGTTTGAAAGTTGATATATGATAATGTTTTGGCTATATTTCATCATTTTGACTCATTCCTTCATCTAATTGACCTCTAACACTCTCAAATCTTCATCACAAGGTTAGAAACAAGTTTAGTGTATTTGCCCTTTAGTCCTTGAACTTTTACTTTATTCCATTTTGGTCCTTTTTCGCTCTTCTCTTCAATTTTCCACTGTTTTCACCCATTTGTAACCTAAACCAAGATATAGAAGTACTTAGTGCATTTAGGCGTCAAATAATCATAGAAACACAAATGTTAATGGGTGAAAAACATATCAAATGTGCTATTATCAGGTCTTTTCAGGCAGTTTGTTGCTGACTTTTTTTTTGACATTATGGTGCTATTAGTTTTCTATTTCAGGTTATACAGTGAATTTTAGATGATTTTGTTCTTCGCGTGTTTGGGATTCTATCGTGGTTCATTGTTTTCTACGATTGCTGGAGGGTTTAGAGGGAATAGTGGTAGCCCTAAAGTAATAAATCTGCATCTCTCGGTGTTTACAAACTTTGATCGGTCCGTCTGGTATATTGGCTTATCCCATTTTAAATTTCAGTATTAGCGCGTCATCATGTGGGTGACTTTAGGATTGGGGTTACAGTGTGAGGTAACCATTAGTTGTGCTAGAAATTTAGGAATTATTTGCTATATTTGAAGTGTTGAATTTGATTGCATGTTGGTAATTGATATTGTGCTTTAATTGTCGTTTAGTCGCTGTGTGAGATTGCAATTTATGAGAATTGTAATTTTTTTGACATACTTTCGTGTTGTATTGATTATTCTATTAGAACACCTAGAATTGATTCATTTGAACATTCCCTTGATAATGAGATCTTGAGTCTCACAAAACTCTGAAAATCTAGAACGGTGTATACTGTGGCATTTGGATTACTTTGTGTGACCTATATGTGCACTTTAGTTGTTCTATTTTTTCAAAATGTCATTATATTTCGAAATTAGAATTTTCAATGGAAAAGAGAATTTTTCAATTTGGAAACAAAAGATGACGGAGATTTTGGTTCAACAAAAAGTTTAAAAAGTCATAGATGATGAATTTCTTGCAAATTTGACAGAAGCACAGAAAGAAAATATGATGAACTTGTTTACATTTCAATTATTTTACACATATCTAACACTGTTTTGAAAAAATTTGAAAAACTTAATTCCACGAAAGAACTTTGAAAAAGTTGAAATATTTATATTTGTTTAAATTTACTCCGAATACGTTGTACTTGATTGAAAGATTTTGCAGTTTTAAAATGGATTTTACAAAAGATATTGATGACAATTTGGATATTTTTAACAAACTTATTCAAGATATCGTTAATTGTGGTGACAATGTATCTGAAACTTATAAGTCATCATTTTGCGTAATTTTATTCATGATTTATATAGAGAGGTTAAGAATGCAATTAAGTATGATATGAATACCTTAAAACCTAATATTTTCATTGATTCTCTTAAAAGCAAATAGAAGGAGATTAAGGTTGAAAAAAAGGGATAAGAAGAGTGGTGAGTTACATATGATGATGAGTAGAATAAAGTTTAAGCGGATGAATTTGGGTAGAGCTCAAGACAATAGTGATTCGAGTAGTGTCTCGAGTGATGATGGCATGGTAAAAAGAAGGGTAAGAGATGGGACAAGTTCGGTGGTAAGCGGTGTTTCATCTGTGGTAAGTCTGGACACTTTGTGAGGGATTATCCCAAGAAGAAGGATAAGCAGAAGGGTAAGATGAGAGGTCGGACGAATGTTGTTATAGGGTCGACCGATGACCTTAGTAAGGTTTATTAAGAGTAAACCTAGTTACTGCATTATACATCTATGTGTAATTCTTTTTGCATGTATGTGATTGCTTAATTTTGTTCCATGGTTATATAACATTTGAATGTGTTTGATATGTCCATTTGCATGATTCTGAGAGAAATTTAATTACTTGGTGTAATTGTTTACATGCATAATAGGTTACGATGTATTAGTAGTATGTGTGATGTGTGTCTATTGGTGATGTTGAAGTATAGGCGCCCATGGATACATTGGTGGTATATACCGGGGATGTGGAGTGTGATATTTGGATCACGATTGAAGAGGTGATTAAATGTTGAAATCCTTTATCTATGAAAGATCATGATCAGGTGGAGTGTGAGAGAGACACTTCTATCACTTCTGTTAGGCGGAGACCGATTATCCACTTAGGTTGAGATAAGTGATGTGGTGATGGATTATCTCTTGAACTTAGGATCTATTGTGGTTTACTAGCTAGACATAAGTTGAATGTTCTCAAGGTGTGAATAACACGGAATGAGATAGGATAAGTGTGGTGAGATATTTTTGTGGGGTCATTTATGCATTTTTTACATATGTTTTGACCGTTTGATTGATTAGTTTAGTGTTAATCTGTTGTTCTGTGTGAACGTGTTTGTTTTTAAAAAAAATGTGGATTATCCTATCTTATATCTTCATCGTATGATTATTTGTTTTTGATTGTCCACTGTGATTATCTGCTTCTACTCGAGTTTTTGTTTGTGGCCTTAGCCTTGGTGAGTATGAGGAGCAGGTATTGCATGCATTTCGGGCCCGAAACACGAGGTAAGATCTATGATCTCAATATTATTGGTTGCCTTGATTATGCAAGCATTGACTTTGTGCTTTCATTGTTTGTAGGTTGATAGTGTATCAAGGTGAAGATTTGTTGAGTTTTGATACTCAATAAGTCCCAAGCTATAATGTAAACGTTGGATTAAATTATTACCAACAACCAAGTTCAAAGGCTCGACCTAAAAATAACGTAGGCCATTGGAAGTAACTCAAACAATTAATGTTGCTCACAGCTCATATATATTATCTTGAATGGTTTTGAATCTTAACCTATTTAACCCTTTATTGGTGCAAATAAACCCTAACATAACCTATATATATATGGTGTCTTTGTCCTAGCTGTTTAGTGTGTGATTGTCCGAGAAAGAAGAGGAAAAGCGTGGCTGCCTACCGCTGAAAATCGTGTGCCATTGTAGAAGAAAAACAAGCTACTTTTGTTTTCCAAAACCGGTGATAAACTTATGTTGTTGCTCTCCTCTTGTGCTTTTTTCTTCTGTTGTTTTACATATGCCTTTGTGGCTAACAAATCAACACCATAATCTTGTCCTTTATGGGTGAAATTGAGAAACAATCGAGGTAAATATATTGGTTGTGGGTCTGAGCTATTTGAATTGGTTGTTTGGTAGAAAAAGGTAACGTGAAACTAAGCCCAAAACCACCATTTTGACGAACCTTGGAGCAAGCTTCCACGATAGGATTTTCAATTGAAAAAAGAAAGGAAAAATTAGATCTCGTTGAAAAAAAGTGGTGGCGCACACAACTAAGCGTAGTGAAATCCCAAAGTGGACAGGATCTTAATTAAGAAACTACTCTTAATCGAGTTGGTGATATTCGTTTGTGTTGTCACTATAGTTCTTTAATTCACTTGAATCTCATGTTTTCAGCTACAGTTGATGTTGTATAGATGATTTTCACTGATGATGCTAGTTGTGGAAAAAGATGTGAACGCTTCTTTGTTGGGATCAATGCTGATATTTGAATTGTATCCAAAGGGTTTGTGTTTCACAGTTTATTTGCAGGAGCATGATTTGGGTATTATAATATTTCTAATCTAATAGGAAGCGGTAAGCAACTCTCATTCCTCGTACTGGACGGGTTCCATGAAAGATGAATGAGATGCTTAGTGCTTTTAACCACGTATTATTCAAAAAATACTTTCATCTCGTTTTCATGTAAAATATAGAATGTAGGGAATGAGTTTGTGTTTACGTGTAAATTTGTTTTATTGAAAAAATGTGTGTGTGGTTGAAAATAATTTTTAAAAAAAAATGAATTTTTATAGAAAGGGGTCAAGCAAGGACATAATAACGTGTGGGATTTAGTTAAATTACCACAAGTTTAAGTATATTGGTCGTGAATGGGTACCAAACATGATTCTGAAGGCAAAACAAGAATATGGCCATGGGCTAAAGCTAAAGGGAATGCATTGATTGCGAAATAACTTTGTCACTGAATTTCGCGAGTTCATTTTGATATGGAAACCGATTAAATGAACGTAACGATTGCATTTTTAATAGAGATTTATATGAAGATGTTTTCATGACTCAACCTACTCGTTTTGAAGTGGCTCAAGAACACCTTCTTTGTGTTAAACAATTAAAGAAATAAAGAAAAGGAAAAAGGAGGCTAGGGTTTTATTAATTCTACATAATGCAATTGAATACTAAAAGGAATGATTTAACCTAGAAACAAAGAGACTATATATAGGCTAAATAAAGGAAATTGAAAAGACTATTCTACCCTTAATAAATAATAAAATAAAATAACTCTATATTCTTAACATCTCCCCTCAAACTCATGATGCTGCTGCAAGAAGCATCGAGAGTTTGCCAAGCAAGAAACGAAAACGATGAACCGGATGTGACTTCGTGAAGAAATTAGCAAGCTGCAACGATAAAGAGACAAAATGTAGGGAAATAGTGCCAGTCTTCATAAATCAAATCTTCAAAATCACTTGTATGTCAACCATGCCGAACAAAGAACTCAAAGTTGATGATAATGAAAAATCATCATCCACCAATCTAACCAAACAGATGCAAATTTCAAATACCAGCTCCACAAATACCAAATGAACTGGATGCAAATTTCAAATTTCGGATACACCCAACCAACACCAAATCAAATTCCAAATTAACTGGACATAAACCAAACCAAACCAAACCAAACTCTCAATCCCGTGAACCGGGCACATACCAAACTTCCAATCCCATAAACTGGGCATATATAAAACCAAATTTTCAATCCCATGAACTGGGCGTATATCAAACCAAATTTCCAATCCCATGAAATGGGCGTATATCAAACCAAATTTTCAATCCCATGTACTGGGCATATATCAAACCAAATTTCCAATCCCATGAAATGGGCATATACCAAGCATACTAAACCAAATTCCCAACAAATGCCATCAACAACTTGAATCATATACTCTACCAAAAGAAGTGCAAGGAGAAAGAAGGAGAAACAAACCGACAATAGAGAAGAAGACAAAGCAGCGGAAGAGAGAGAAGCAAACGTTTACCACATGCAAAGTTAATTTCCAAATCTTTTTTTTTTCTTTTTTTTTTTTTCACCACAGTTCCAGCAGCCACAACAACCAACTAAACCAACACAAAACCAAATCGTTGCCATCACAAAATATTTCAACCAACAAACAACCAACATATTATTTTGCTCCAATAATTCCTGCAGGCCCAACCACTACAAAACCCATGTATTCCACAGCCCATAAAACAAGAGCTCATTCCATAAATTTTCCCATAAGTAGTCCATTAATCCAAGCCCAACCACATAACCATATCCATTATTCCATACATTTAAGCCCATCACTAAAAGCCCAAAATCTCTTACTGAACTGGCCCATAAACCAGATTCTCTAAAAGCCCAATCTATAAATGAACCAACCAATCCATAACCTAACAACAAGTCACTTATGGCCCAAGTGAAATAACAAGTAACTTCATTTGGTTTCAATCCTTCATGCTCCATCCTGTTAAACACTTCAACAGCCTCCTTTCCTTTCCCATGAAACCCATAAGCAGAAATCATTGAACTCCACAAAACAAGATCATTTGTAGCTCACACAAGCTAACAATCCACAATAAAATCAAACTGCAATTTCATCCCTACAAGAGGCAATCGAATAGGAAATGAAGAAAGCACTTCCACAGCAACCAGCTACAAAACAGCTACCAAACCATTCATCAAAACCAGCAGCATGACAGCCCATGAGGTAAAATTCCTCACAGACATTTTATCAAACATTTGGTTTGCGTTCACAAAACACCCACAGGAAACAAACATCAACAACGGAAGATTAGCCAATGTTAAATTTAAACAAACCAGTATAAGCCGCTGGCTAAAAGAACGGTCGTGCAAAACAGAACCATTAAACCATTATCACCATCCTCCACCACGAGCCGTACTTCCAGTCCACCTCTTCCTCCTCCACAAAACCCCTAACCCTTCACGACCTCAACCGCGAAGTGATTGACCGTTCGCCTTCCTCCGTCCAATCCTCCATTGAATCACTCATACTCTCCTTTGCGCACTCCATCCTCGCCGACAACGGCTTCTCTTTCTCTGTCTCTAGCTGAGCAGAAATAGGGGACTTGCACACATTCTAACTGGAGCATTTTTCCCACCATTTACGCCAAAAACAGATGGATTGGAGACTCTAAAGTCGCCCCCAATAGCTATTTGCAACTCCTCTGTGACCACCGTGTGCTTTTAGACCCAACCGTAAAATAGCCGAAAAATCAAAAGAAGAGAAATATATTACTAGCCGGACGAGCGGCTGAGGGCCGCTCGCCGGGAACGGGATTCAAATGCTATGTACTAGTACGGCTCTGATACCATGTTAAACAATTCAAAGAAATAAAGAAAAGGAAAAAGGAGGCTAGGGTTTTATTAATTCTACATAATGCAATTGAATACTAAAAGGAATGATTTAACCTAGAAACAAAGAGACTATATATAGGCTAAATAAAGGAAATTGAAAAGACTATTCTACCCTTAATAAACAATAAAATAAAATAACCCTATATTCTTAACACTTTGTAAACTCAAAAAGTCTATTTATGGTTTGAACTCGACATCAAGGCTGTGATATCTAAAATTTCATACACAGAACCAAATTACAACTAATTGAAATTACACCCCCAAGTCCTTAAAATTCTAAAAATATCAAAATATATCCGTAATAAATAATAAATAAAATCACTATAAAGATATAGTATAAGAATAATGAAATAAATCAATTTATTTCATTATTTGTTCATCCCTTTCTTGTCTTCATCACTCTCCAGTATTTCAAAAAGTGGCGGTCCTAACTAAAGGCGGGGTAGGCAATCGTCTAAAGCCCCATCTTGATGAGAGCCCCCATAAAAATATAATAAAAATCGTTACATATATTACATTTATAAATAATATAAAAAACTTTCCAAAAATAATTTCTATATTCTTCAAAGCGTAAAAAGGTTTTAATACATTCGTGACCATAGTTATTAGACTCAACCCGAACATCGACCCAAACAAGATATTGGGTCTTAGGTTATTGGTCGAACCGGTGGGTCATTGCGTTCCTAGCTACCACAGTTCTTACCACTAAAGCATCACAGTGGGGGTAGTGAATACCTTCAGAATCTTCATGTGTAAATACAATAGGAGGCGATTGACTCCTGCGAGATCTACTGCCCACAATGTAACTAGTCAATGAAGGACCCCTTGCCTCTCGAACGTAGTTCCTTTGGGAGTTTCTGGTGTCTCCGCCAACGTAAGGGCCTCCAAAAATGATGTCAATCTCGTGAACTGGAGCGTCATCTGGCATACCCCGATGGTCCCTTCGTCGGCGTTCATCTGAGTTTCTATGCCTTTCCTGTTCTCTTCCACGTGGAGATGCTTCCCTGTAACGGGAAGGGGCCTCGTCTCGCCTAGGCCGTGAGTCTTGCCTCGGCAGGGGCCTACTCCTCGGTCTGGAGGTGTTATGGTTGTTGCCCCTGGAATCCGAACTCCTAGGATGCAGGGCTATGTCTCTGTAGTCAGCAGTTGCATGGCTGTAAGAATGATGATAGGTGCAATACCCCTGGGAGTTAGTTCTGCCTTGGTTTGAACTCCTTCCCCGGCCTCGTCCCTTACGGGGGGCCTGTTGTGTTGACGGGTTTGCATAGGTGCCTGTGGCTGGTACATCCTCGTAAGCCAAAGTTGGTACAGCATTTAAGGTGGCTGCAACAAGTGCTTGGCCTGAGCCTTGGGCAACTTCAATATTGGGTTGGCCCCATTGTTGGTCCATCAGGTGGGAGGTTCGGCCTCTACCACATTGCCTTTTTTGAGGCTAAAGGCCTCTGCTTGCTCTATTCCAATGTTCTATCAGTTCCTCATTGATGATTTCGCGTCGCATCATTTCCAACAATGCGTCATAAGTTGGGGGATCCTGATTCTGTACATCCCTCCAAAACAAGGTGTTCATGTTGAGACCTCCTCTTAGGACAGATAGAGCATCGCGATCCGTAACTTGGACATAGCAAGTCATTTCATCCGTAAAGCGGGATAAAAAGCTTTTCAGAGTTTCTTCAGGATGCTGCCTCATGTCTTGGAGGCGTTGAATCGGGGCCTCGCCTTCTTTGCTCACAGCAAACCTTTTCAAGAAGGTGGTTTTGAACTCTGGCCAACTCTGAATGCTCCCAGGCGGTAGCCTACTATACCAAATCTCAGCAGCTCCACTTAGAGTTAAATGAAAAGCTCTGCATTTTACAGTTGGGATGGCGCCTCTCAAGCTCATGTGTGTTTTATAGCTATTCAAGTGCTTCGCTGGGTCGCCTCTCCCATCATACTTGGGTATTTTAGGCATTGTGTAATGGTTTGGGACCTAGGCATTCCTTAGTTCCCTTGAGAATGGCAAGTTGTCATCATCATCGTCTAAGTCACAGGATCTTTGGGGACCTTCCGAATCATAATTAGCCTCAGCCTCATATCTAGGCTGTTGCGTGGAAGGTCCTGCCTGGTCATGAGCCTCCTCTTCCCTCTTGGGATGCCTATAGCGAGACGGTACAGCTCGGGGGGCACGTTCTTGCCTTTCCTCCGGCTGCCGAGTCTCAGGAGGTGGGGACTGTGGCCTATTCCTCGGTACTGTAGCTTCATTTCTCCGAGGCGGCACAACGCGGGGGGCATGTTCTTGCCTTTCCTCCGGTTGCCAACTTCCAAAAGGTGGGGCCTGTGGCTTGTTCCTAGGCACTGGACTTATTCGGTCAAAAATGCTGACAGACCTTTGGGGCCTCGGTTCTGGCTCATATTCTGGAGGAAAATTATCCTCCATGTTAAATGGGGCCTCGCAAGGTCGGCCAGAGGCATAGTTGGAGGAAGTGTTAACTCCCACTTCCCTTTCAACTGGGCTTTCTCCCCTGTGACGCCTGGGGGTGAGTCCTCTGACTCTGAACCTCGTCAGGTTGGTATTGTTCCTGGGGTACATAAGTGGGCACAGGGGGACTTCCCTGGCCTTGCATTTGCATCAACAACTCCTACATTGCCAAATTTTGATTGGTAATGCTCCTCATATTGGCTGCCATGGTTGCCATTTCTCTAGTGAGCTGGGCCGCCAACCTCCTACCACCTCGCCTGTGGTGGTGGTGGGGTCGGCGTCAGACCGCGGGGCCTCATGTCAGCTTCTCGGGTTCGCCTGGGAGGGGCTTCTTCTCCTGAACTCATACCTTTAGAAATCTGGAACTGTGAGTATTTTCCAACTCTGGGAGCTTCCTCTTATTCTTTTTCAAGAACAAATCCTCTTTCAAATGGGGATGCCCAAAATATTTTCAGATAGCTTTTTCCACGGGTTGCTCATGGTTATAGTGTGAATTCCCACAGACGGCGCCAATCTGTTGATCCCAAAAAATGTTGCCAACAGATGCCGGGCCCACTCGTGCACACGCAAGCTTGGTCCAACACCCTAATGTCGATCAACGGTCAAGATGGCTCCAGAGGAAGGGCGTGGGAGTGGCTCAAAGGCACGAGACGTTTCCGTTCAGGCTACCGGCAAGAAAAAGTAATACGATTTTATGAGAAACCAATCGATAAAGGGCGATTTGTAGTAGAGAATATGCTGTAAGAATCACTGTTGAAAAGAGAGAGATGTTGCTCCAAATATTCGGTTTGTTCTTCAAAATTGCATCCATCCTTTTCGTGTTACATGGTGGGGGTATTTATAGTGTTACAACTCAAATGGTGACCTTTAGATCAATTTACACGTGACCTCATCTCTTCGGCCAAGACGTCAAATCCTAGCTATCAGGTTGAATCTCCTAGCTTTACAAAACATTCAATGCTCTTACATTGACAAGACAAGACACAAATAAACTTTACATAAGAGTCACGTCAATCATTCGCAAAAGATCTTCATCATAAGCGGATCTTTACGTGGGTCTTCAGTAGCTGCTAAAGAGTCTCGGACGATGTATGCTCATCGAACCGTGATGGCCTCGAAATTCACCTCTGAGGCTAGGAAAATATGTCTTGATTTGATTAAGCTGGTCCCACCGCTAAGATACGGTGCCACGTGTTGCTTTCATATATTGACCCGTAACAATGGCATTAACTAACATTAAATACATGCATTAATAAGCAATAAGTACACGTATATTTGGACATTTCATATCCAAAAAGTAACTTTTTGAGCACAATTTGAAAAAGTGACATATTTGTATGCACTTTCAAATTTTGTGACATTTATGAAAAAGTTCCTTGCTGAAATTTATATTCATTTTTGCAATTTCGTCCCTATTTCCTCTTTTGTTCGAATTGAGTCTTTAAATATTGTAATTGAGGTCCTTCAACTTCCAAACACTACTCTTTGGTCCCCGACTTCTAAAATATGTCCAACATTGATTCGTCTTGCTCAACTATTGATCATTTTCACTCGTTCTCATTCAATACCAGATTTTTTTACTAAAATAATAAAAAATACATAAAAGTTAAGCATCTAGTTCATAAAATTACTCCCAAAAGTTATTTTTGATTGTCAAGATAAGTGTAATATTTACACTTATCAAACAACTCCAAATTAAAATATGTATTCCTCGAACAAAGTACAATAGAAACTTAATTAGACTTTAACCATGGCACATCTCCAAGTGGTAAAAGGGGAAGTTGGAAAAACTCCAACTTTGCTTGAGGCTGCCCCGTCAAGGGTTCGAATCCTAAAATATGAATTTGGCCTTTGGGTAAGTGCAAGTGTACAAGTAGCCTTCCACCCTGTACCCTTGGAGGCATAACCTGCGATTTACCTCCTTCACCAAAGCCCAGGGCGGGGCAGGTGGGGGCCGCTAAGGATGCGGTTCATCCTTTAATTAGACTTTAACCAAATATACTCAACTTAATATATGTAATTCAATGTTTACTCAAAAATGAATATCTCAATCACAAATTTTAAAAAAGTTAATAAGACACAAGAATTAACAGTTATTTCATAAACTCCACATGTCGTATATTCAGCTTTTGAGTATGTGTGTGTTAATCATTCTCTATTCCCTTGATACTACTTGAATTAAGTCATGTATTTCAACATAAGTTTCTTCCAAAGTGGTATTGAGCTTATTTTAATCATCAACTCAACCACTTTTCAAATCAATAATCAATGAACAAGACTTAGCTGGATAGAGACGGCATTTATAGTTATTATACTAATGCCTCAACACACCTCAGTGCGTTTCAATTTTCTATTTTTTGTTCCTTCTTCTGTTTTGAAAGATAGTTTCCACTCTACAATCTTTCATGATATATTATTTCGTAAACATTTGTGATCATGATATGGCCAAATTTATCAAGTCTAACTTCACACTAAAATGTAGGTAACTTTTCCCTACGTGCTACCGTTAATGAAATGTCTTTTACTTTTTTGTGCCAATGATAAAAATCGAAGAATAGTAAAATGATAATATTCTTGATTTTGGATGGATTTAATCATCCCAAACTTATTCTAAACAGGATTTTAATATGGTTCTAACTGGAATGATAAGTGTGATAAATATATTCAACAATCTTAAAAGATTCTAAGGTTGTTAATTTACGGAACTAATTTTAAAGTTATCCATAAGTGCAATCGAGAGTGAAGTCATGCTCAATTTGTTCAAAAGTCCAGTATAAAATAATAGAAGTCAAGTAATAATTAAAATTTCAAGAATACTGAATATGAATCACAGTATTCATGTTAAGCCATAAATACAAGCATCCAAGATAAAGCTCTAACCTTTTTTTTTTTTTTTTAATTCATGTTTTTTTTCTACTTTTTTTTTAACTCAAAATTAGACCTAGATTAAACATACACAAATCATTCACGTAGATTAAATTAAAAGAAAATCTACTTTTTTGTCCCCAAATTTAAATCCTACATTGTCCCCAATTTAGCACTATAAAATCCAAAACATAGAAATTAAGTATAAAAGAAGAATTTAAAATTCCCCGCATAAGTGTTGGACGATGGAATTGAGATTAAAACTTGTAGAATCTTACTTTTCTTTTCCTTTTCCTTTCTGATCCTTCGAAGTGATCTTTCTTTATGCCAATATGTCACACAATAAAATTATAAACAATATTAGCAACAACTATTAAAAAATTATAATCAAGATCATAAGAAAAACAAAATTCAAACACATCAACTACTTATCCAACTATCTCAATTGAATATTATTTAAAAAAAAATTATAGAAGAATTCAAAGAAAAATGTCTCATAATTATAAGAAATAATGCTTTTGAGTGAAACTTGAACTCTTTGTGAGTTTAAACCTTGAATATATTAATGATAAAATAAATTGGTGATTCAGTGAATTTGGATGTCAAATATGTGAATGAGGGAGAGAAATTTGAAATTTTGAAGTCAAAACTTAAAGTTAAATAATAATTAAAAAAAAAAGATATGTTTTAAACCCTTTTTTTTTCAGTTTTAAATTTTTTTCAGTTTTTTTTTTTTTTTTGTTGGATGATGGTTGACCGTGGTAAATTCCATAACTTTTTTTTTTGCGAAGCATGAGAAAAATTCTTGAGTGTTATGCAATCATATTTTCTATATGTGATTCATTATGAAGAATCAAATAGTTAAAGAAAAAATGGGTTACTTCCCATTAAGCTCTTGATTTATACTCTCCAAGCTAGACTTTTTCACAAGTGCTTCAATGCACATTGAATACAACTTTAGAGGTCGTACTCAGCTTGTTTAAGTTCACTTTGCACAAATTTGAAATCATCTTCCAGACTTTAACCATGTCCTTTCCAAATAGTATAACGTTTATCCCCCAAATTGAATTCATCAATGAATACTTGAATCTCATCATAAGATTTAGCCATTGTTTGACACCCATTTTGTGGAAGAATTTGATTTGGAATAGTGATTGATGGAAGAATGTGTGGTTAAAAAGTAAGGAGAATTTTTGAGTTTATGTGTAATATTATTTTATTAATAGAATGTGTGGTTGAAATGTAGAAAGATAAAAAAATGAGAAAAAAAATGGGTGTCAAACATAGGCTTAATTACAAACTCAATTTTTAAGCAAACAATGAAGCCAAATGATTGAATGCTAATTTCTTCTTCTTTGAATATTACTATATTGGTTGGACACTTTATGATTAATTCCTTGGTCTTTATATGTTCTTCTTTTTTTGTTGGTTTATCAAGTTGAATGATCAGTCTACTATCTAAAATTCTGAGCAGTCACACACGGAAGTTTCATGAGAAAGCTCTCTTTCTTGTTAAGGATTAATGGAATTTTTGGGTGTTGTTTCCAACTTAGATTGTATGTTTGCTTATACGGATTGTATTGTTCATCATGTACTCGATATTTCAATAATGGCACAGTACCAATGACAAATCATCCTCATCAACTTTATTTACACCTTGTATTTGAATACTTGATCAGGGGCGGACCTAGCACCTGGCCAGCCCTCGCGGCCGCCCGTGCTGGGTCCGCCGGGAGTTTCTTTCATGTAAGTGCCGACCGTCGAGAAGAAGAGGAAAGAAATGAAGAAGACAATGGGTTTTGCTTGCAAATAGAAGAGGTAGTTTGAAGACAGATGCCTAGGGTAGGTTTGGGCTTTTTTTTTAAAAAAAAAAAAAAAGGCCCACCCCAATCCATGGCCATGGGTTTTGCTTGTAAATTGCAATTGTAAGTAGCCAAGTCCATTCCCATTTCCCCCACAAAATCAAATACAATCCCAGAATCCCTAAATTGAAACCAGCAGAAGAGTGAGAGAATTATTGGCCATTTGCATTCAATTTGGGATTGTAGGGGAGAGCAAACGAATCGATAGGTATATAGAGAGATGGGTTGCTCGTTCTCGGGGCTGAATGCCCTTTACGACGCTGTTAACGGTGGAGGGGATGTTTGGATCAATGAAAATCAGTTCAGGATCTTAAGGTAGCTGGGAGAGGGTGGGGACCTCAACAACAATTTTTCCATTTTGTAATGGTTTGATCTAATTGAATCAAGTGATCTAATTTTTCCATTAGATCAATATCACAGGTAATAAATCAATGTCTAGCGGTCACAGATCCAAGAGAACTAGTCACAGGCCATCACATCAATATTACAATAATAGCTTATATGTAGTTTAAATCACACCGCAAAATTACAAATTTACACTGAATCTGATGATAAATCAAACATGTTACTTAAATTTACACTCCATTGATGGACCAATTCTCTACGGTAGTTTAGATCACACCGTCAAAAATCTCATTCCTTCTATCATTTGGACGCCATCGATTGTCTAAACTGAAGTTCAATTAGATAATCCATCAATTCTCATCCATGTTTTGCTAAATTAAAAATCCAAATAAATCACTACCTTTGAGATGTTGTACTTATGAATCTTGAATTGAACGCCTTTATCTAGATTTGTACTACCACCGTGGTGTGAGAGGGAATGTGACTGGTGGATGCTCGTGACTATGGCTGAGGTGAGAAAAAAAAGACTATGGCTGAGGTGAGTCCATAGAGATAGATTGGAGAGAGATTGGAATGGGTCGAGACATTATGATGGATATTTATTAATTTCAATGCTTATTGGAAAAATGGATGAAAATTGGATTAAGTTACTATGAACTTGAAAGACTGAGGTCGTAAATGTTAAGAAATAAAAGTTGAAAATCTATATTTATCAATTTGTTGAGTTGGAGACCTCTACAACAAATTTTACATTTTGTAATGTGTTGATCTAAAGCTCTGTTTCTTTGCAAACTTTTCCATGAAAAATGTCACATCTGAGGAAAATGAATTCCACTTTGGCCGTTTGATTGCAACGTGGAAATGAAAATCTAATTCCAAGGTACAATCACTTTAATCTGTATTTTTAGTTGAGGAAAAAGCGTCCTAATTGAACATGTTCTAAAAATTCTCTATCTGGAAAATCCCCTTTCTTCCTTGCTGGCTCCAGCCCTAAAATCACGCCGTTGCCTCCCTTGGTGGGGCTTATCACTTCCATAGCTGAACCTCCTAGTCATAGGAAGGACTATACACCACCCAACACGAATCCTCAGATCCCCCACTCCCACCAATCAAACCACTTATGCAGCTGCAGTTTCTTCTACCCTAATACGCCATGACCTAGCCTCTATACCAGTGATGGACATCGCTGTGCCATTACGACAACCACAATGGAAGGAAGGGAAACATGCGGTGTGTTTTTCCCTCTCAAGTTGTAGCGATCTGAAGCACTTCTACAATACACCCGCATTGCCAAGTTCTCCAAGTCTTGCCCTCGAATGGATGTAATTGGCCACCATATCAGCACCAAATGGGGGTTATCTGTTATTCCAATAGTCAGCTCCATCGATAGGCGTCACATCCTGATTAAGCTCCAAAATGCAGAGGACTTCTTAAAAGCTTGGACACGTGATTCACATTCAATCGAAGGTTCCATGTTTCGTCTATTCAAATGGTCAAGAGATTTCAATGTAACAGAAGAGTTCCCAGTCACTCTGGTATGGATTCGATTACTCCTTCTCCCATTAAATTTCTGCATCCCTTTTTATCTGCAAGCTATAGTGAGGCCCTTAGGTAAATATTTAGACACTGGCCTCCCAACAGACACCTTCATCAGACCCAGTTATGTCAGAGTATGTGTTGAGATAGATATCTCGATTGCTAGGGAAAATGTTATGTGGATGGGCTCTGATAATGGTGAAGGATTCTGGAAAGAGGTTATCTATGAGGGATCTCCTAAATACTGTGTTCACTGCTGTTTGCGTGGTCATGAGAAAGTTGAGCGTATTAGATTGACCAAATGACATTTTAATCCTCTAGATACCAAGAAAAAGGATAATGTACCGAGTATCCCTAACCCTCCTGATATTAATCTGAAAGTTGATGTTCAAGCTGAAGGAGAAAATGAACCATATCAGTTAGTTGGGAATGAAAATGGAAAAGATGTCAATATTGAAAGGGGTTTGTGGTCAATGATGACGGATTGAAAAATAAGTCTCCTGGAGAGGATGACACATTTGTTGAAAAGCATAATCAAGTTGAGATTAATGCTACAGGCGATAATAGCAAAGGAGATAGGAACTTTCATAAGGTTTCAAGTGGTTAGGCCGAAACTATAGAACTAGAAGGGGAATTTACCATAGTAAATATGAGGTCTCTGACTACACCTCAAACCATGATCCCCACTAGAGAAATTGATGAAATTCCTATAGGTAACTCCTTTGATGTATTTGTTTGTACTTTAAACTTGGAGGCTCCATAGCGGAATGGCGATGATAAAAATGTTTGTATTGAAAGAGGTAATGTGTACCATTCTGATTCGGATACTCCAGACATAAGAGCCAATAATAGATGCAATAGGAAGCTTGGTCTTATCTCTGACCTTCTGGCCAGAGATACTACTCAATAACTGTTTATTAATGAGTACTTTCCTAATTTGGAATGCTAGGGGGGTTGGTAATGCCAATACAACCCGCCATCTTAAATTTATTTTTCGTAACTACAACATTGCTTTTCTGGCCATTCTTGAACCTATGGTACCTTTTGATCAAGCTCCTCATTTTGCAAAAAAGTTTGGTCTCACACAAGTCTATTCTAATGAGAGTGAAGGAGGTAAAGTATGGATGTGCTTACCTGGTAATCATAACTTTAACATGCTAGGTACTACTAATCAATTTTTAGCTATCGCTTTGGATTGGGAGGGTGTCACTATTGTGTTGGTGATGGTTTATGCTAAGTACGATTATTTAATGTGGAGAACTCTTTGGTCTTCAATTGCCCCTATCTTAGCTACCAATCTTCATGTTATGATGGTAGGGGATTTTAATATAGTGAAAATCGATGAAGATAAATTGGGTGGTGGCTTGGTTATGCGAACTACTAAGCATGACTTTGTGCAATTTATAGATACGAATTCATTATATGACATCCCCTTCACAGGCTCTAGATTTACATGGCATCGTAATAGAAATGGCATTTTGTTATGGGAACGACTCGACAGGGATCTTGTCAACCATAATTGGATGGTTACTTTCCCTGACTCTATGGTCGTTCGTCTCGAGCGTAATCATTCTGATTACTCTCCACTTCTTATTCGCACAAAGGATGATAATAACAGGGGTACTACTAGCTTTCGTTTTCAAAAAATGTGGCTTCAACATTCGGCCTTGATTCTTATGGAAGAATGATAATAACAGGGGTTCTACTAGCTTTCGTTTTCAAAAAATGTGGCTTCAACATTCGGCCTTGATTCTTATGGCAACTGAATCCTAGACGAGACCTTGCCCTCTTTTTTGTTTAGCTCGAATTTCTTATAAATTGAAGAGATTAAAGGCTGATCTTAAAATTTGGAACAAAGTTGTCTTTGGGAATATTTTTCAAAAAATCAACGACGTTCGTGATAAAATTCTTATCCTAGAGAACAACATTCAATCTAATCCAACTTTGGATGTTAATCTCGTTGCTTTAAAGTGTGATTTAGATAGACTCTTACTGCAAGAGGAAATTTATAAGAAGCAGCAGTCACGGGTTAAATGGTTGTCTTGTGGGGATAAAAACATTGCTTTCTTTCATGCTACTGCTAGACAAAAGAGATCGAAAGCTATGCTTCATAGCATCACTACAGAGACCGGGTGGTTTTGTCACTGGTAGGATGATATCTGAAAATGTGGCTCTGGCTCAAGAGTTAGTTCATAATCTAAATAAGCGTTCCCGTGGTGCCAATGTGATTATGAAAGTGGACATGGCTAAGGCTTTCAATAGGGTCTCTTGGAACTATTTGTTAGAAGTGTTGAAAGCGTTTGCATTTGCAAATCCCTGGATTTCTCTTATTAAGAATGCTATCACTTCACCACGATTTTCTGTTAAAATTAATGGTATCCTCGCTGGTTTCTTCACTTTATCTCGTGGACTCAGGCAAGGTGACCCATTATCACCTCTTTTATTCATACTCAGTGAAGAGCTACTTACTAGGGGCCTTACAAAACTGCTGGCGGATAGTAGCACTACTCCTTATCAAGTTCCATCTACATGTACTCCCATAACACACCTCATCTATGCAGATGGCTTCTTGGTATTTACTAACGGCACTCGTCGTAGCCATAATAATGTGGTAAGAGTTCGTTCATAGTCCATAAACATATTGCCGCTTCTAGAAAGCGAATCATTGCATCTACTACTTGCTTCAAAGAAAATTCACTCCCCTTCACTTATCTTGGATCTCCTCTTCATAACAGAAAACCAGTCTCTTCCATGTTCACTCCCGTGCTTGATAAAATCAGGAAGAAATTAGAGGGATGGAAAGGTAAGCTCCTATCAATAGGTGGAAAACTTTTTCTTATCAAGTCTGTACTAGGTTCCATACCTGTCTACTTATTTTCTGTGGTCACTCCCCCCATTAAAATTGTTAAAGAAATTCATGCCCTTTTTGCCAACTTTTTTTGGGGAAAAACTGAAGAAGGATCTAAACATCATTGGATTTCTTGGAAAAACATTTGTTTTCCACAAGAGGAAGGAGGTCTAGGTATTCGTAGTCTTTTTGTGTGATCCAGTCGCTCCAGTGTAAAATGGCATGGTTTATCATTACATCACACTCACTCTGGGGTAATTTTATGCGCCAAAAGTATCTCAGTCATCACCTTGACCTAGACCACCTTTCTGTAACTATTAAAGACTCATCACTTTGGAGGCATATCTCTCATCATTTTCCATTCATTTTAGAGCACAGCAGATGGCTGGTCCGAGATGACAGTGCTCTATTTTGGTATGATAATTGGAGAGGTTCGGGTACTTTGGCTTCACTCGGTTGGACCATAAACACCCATAATCTAAGATTTCATGACGTTGTTTTAAATGGCAAATGGAACCTGGATAAACTTTTTTATTTGGGTGGCTTCCCTTTAGTAGAGGATATAACTCGTTCCCAAGTTACGCTTCGCAGTGGTATAGATGAATTAATATGGCGCCCTTGCAGCAATGGCATATTTTCCACGAGCTTGGCTTGGTCCCTTATCAGAAATACTAGATCTTCCTCTCTGCCTTATAAGATCATTTGGAACCCTACCATGCCATTAAAAATCTCAATTTTTTGTTGGCACATTTGGCATAATGTGGTCCCGGTGTATGAAGTGGTTTGGCGTTATGGAGTTCTTATCATCTCCAAGTGTCAATGATATTCAAATGGTCATGCTGAAACAATAGATCATGTATTCGCATCCAGCTCTACTGCTTCTCGAGCATGGCAATATTTTGGGAAAAAATTTGGAATTCGAATCCCTGCTAATATATTTTGGCGATCTATCATGCTTTTTTGGAATGCTCATTTTGAAGGGCACATGCAAGATCATCTTGTCGCTAATATTATTCCACCATTACTCTCCTGGGAGCTTTGGTTGGCCAGAAATTCTGCAAGATTTAAAGATGAGCCCATTAACTTACACAAAATCTATGCTAAGGTAAAAAGTTGGCTTCATGAATTGAATGGTTGTCTTAAACCAAAAAAAACTGTCTCCTTCTTCATGTTTTTCCCAGGTTCTTCACATCCCTTTGGTACCAATTCGGGTTAAAACCCCCATTTCCTGTCAAATGGTCCCCTCCTAAACATGGTTGTTATAAACTTAATATTGATGGGGAAAGTGCTGGAAATCCAGGCCCGTTTGATTGTGTTGGATTGCTTCGGGATTGGCAAGGGAAGGTAATTTTTAGATTCTATCACTATCTTGGGGTTGGTACTAACTCTTCGCGGAGGTATCAACTCAACTCCTGAGATAGGCCTCCAAATATGCTATGCCCTTGGCATTAATAGAATCTCTATAGAAACAGATTCTAATGTGGTGGTCCACTGGTTTCATAATCATGTTAACATGCCCTGGTCTGTTCGTCTTATTTGGGAAGACATTTTGGAGCTTGCCCATGTTATATCTATTGACATATCACATATTTTTCGAGAAGCAAACCAGGCGGCAGACTCTTTAGCACGTCTTGGAGCTCAATGTCATTCTGATTTCTTAGAATCAATCTATAGCTTCCCTACTCATACAATTGGTTGCGTCCGTTTAGACAAATGTAATTTGTCTTCTTTTCGCTTCTCATAATTGGAATTATTATAATTGAAGTAGTACTTCCTCTTTTACGGATTTGCATTCATCCCTTATTTATTGTTTTCATTGTAAGGGAAGTAGTACTTCCTTATTTACTGCTTTCATTGTTTTCACATGTAACCATGGTTTTTCTCCGCCACAAATGAGGGTATATTAATAAAATCCTGGAGGTGCCGCCCTCCTTTAACAAAAAAAAAATCTAAATTTCCTTTGTTTTCTTGGAAAACGAATTCCTATTAGTTTGGTGGGTTTTTATTTTCCAACTAACAGGAAATTTGAATTCATTTCCACATTTGCCTAGCAAACGGACCCTAATTGAATCAAAGGATTTAAACATTAAAGAACAGTTTCTTCTAGTCCATTAAGCGCATGCTTAGAACGTCACAAAATTGTTATCTAGCTAGTGTTGATTGTTTCACCTTTGATAGGAATACATTGAAATCGCTTGGAAGTACGCTACAAATCCACTTATATTATCTCATCAACATGATTCTTGTATTGCTCAGAAATTAAAAATGAATTTAATGTACCATCAATTGAGTTTATATACAGAGTAGGTAGTGCCATATTAAATCACGTCTCATGTTTGGACGGTTGAATGCGGTCTAATATCTAAGCTTGGGACATTCCAATATTTTGTGTGTCCGACCTGACTCGACACGATGATACTTTCAAAACCCTACACAGGGGCAGACGTAGAAGTTTAAAATTTGGGGGACACAATTGAACTTGTAAAGAAATTTGAAGAAATTTTACAATCGAAAATTTACATCCAAAAAAATCATACCCCATGTAATTTTGTATCCGAAAATTTACATGGAATACGACTTTTACAGATGTAAAATTTCGAAAAAAATTTATGTCATATTTCATATAAAATTTCCTAATAAAATGATGAAAATTACATTGAGAAATTTGTATTGCAGAAATAATAAATGTTAATGAAATAATTGAATTTTTTTAAAGAAAATGCAAGTTAAACGTCTTTCTTTAAAACTCACGTTTAACGCATTTTTAACCATTTTCGATATCTATTTGGATTATTTGATATCCCTATAATGTAATTATCGAAATAAGTTTTGAGATGACATAAGCAATTTGTAGATTCGATTAGCGTAAGATCGTCGAAGAATTTTTAAAATTAACATATTATCGAAATTTTCGAAATACTAATTTTGAACAGCTTACTTTGACAAGTCGTAGCATTTGCTACGATTGATCGTTTCGTACGCTATTAACCACATAAAAAGCTAGACTATGAACACTTCGAAATTGTATTAAAATGCAATATTTCGCCCTTGTTTGATGGAGATTTAAGATTTTGTGAGAGTAAAATAGAAAAATTAAAATTTATTGTGATTTTGTCCCTATTTAATGGAAATTAAAATCAAATTTTTAATAAATTTTGATAAATGTTAAATAGTTATGGATTCCATGAAATATGTTATTAAAATTAATTGTTAACTTTGATTTAGATTAAAATTTATATTTCAATCGATATCAAATATGACTTTTTTAAATCAAAAGTCCCAAGTCCGCCCCTGACCCTACATGCATGGTCCCGGGTATATGATTTCTCTAATAAAACTATAAATATAAAAAAACCTAAATCTTTGTCTAAATGATTAGCTATCCATCGCCATGAAAAAGGTAATAGAATCGTGCGTCAAGAATGTCTCAAAAGTTACGGGCTGGCCTAGCTATTTTGTTAGCAAAATTTTCATTGGCTTGTTAGAAATTATAAAGTGAATATGATCAACACAATTGTTGAAAGGAATATGAAAAATAACTTAAATTTTCTAGTTACAAATACCTCTAAACGGCAAAAAAATTTGTATCAATTACAAAATCATCCTATTATAAGAAGAATCTTAGGTATCTAAAAGTATAACACAGAGGCTGCATATGGACAATTGTGTATGTGAGTAGAATCTAGAGATTTTGATGTTGTAGACAAAATAATGTTTGCTCAAGAAAAAAATGAAGCTCTAGCATTACGATAAAAATTGTAAAAACTTGAAGTTTCATATCAAATGTCCATTTTGTTAAGAGGAGTAATCAATCTTTTTATGTTGGTCAGCATTTTATATTTATTCGATGTAGAATTCATCGTTAACATGACCCCACAAAATGGGGGCTAATTTGAGCAAATTAATATTGAAATTCATATGCTTGTTTTGAGTGTTAGTCGGATTGAACTGCCGGTTTAAACTTAATAGGTCAATCTTCGATGTTAAATTCATTCCTTATCATGCTTCCACAAGGTGTGACTTATTTGAGCACGCCAATCTTGAAATGTGAATTCTTGATTGAGCTTCAGATGAACCGAATTGCTAATTTGTGCACACATTTAGGATAATGACATCCACCATTTCAATAGCTTTGATACTTCATAAATAATAAATCCATATTTTGTTGTGGTATAATTGTGGAATATGCATTATGCGTCAGCCGAGAACAAAAGGATTAGGCTTATGACAACCAAATTTGAAGGGTGATGTCTTGATTGACGTAATGGTCGAAGGCGGGCATGATGTTCAGAAAACTCGCAAATTTGGGAAGGAATGAAGCAAGACATCAGGTTGGAAATGTGAATCAACAGGTAACAGAGGCATAACGATGCTAGATTTACTTGATGGTTGCATTGCATGACGGGAATTTTGGGATGCAGGTCAGATTTGGCATTGATTGATGGGTTGATGCAGGCAATTGTTCGACAACATTAAGACCTTGCTATCCAACTGACTTCAGTTCTCCAATTCAATGTATTTTTAGACATGAGGGAGACGTGAAGATGATTACGAGTAGTTTTCCATTGTGTTCGAACATTGGGACAGTTTCAGATCATTTGTGGTTGAAAAACAGCCAAAATGATCCTAGCAGTTTGGGGATGTGAACTGCCATACGAATTTGTGTCTTCAAATTTCAAATATTGAGAACTTAGCTAAGTAGAGAGGCAGATTGTGAGAGTGATGAGACTATGAAGTGTGTTAATCGTTCACATTTTTGTACATGTTTTTTTTTTTTTTAAGTGAAAAATAAAGTTGGGATGATGATCGTAAAATCTATGTCTTGGTGTTTGCTTTACATATTCAATCTTCTTCATTTTACATAGTCAAAATTCATTTGCTTTCGATACCCGAAAGTGTATAAACGAGTATTGATTGGTTGAGAGACGAGTTACCTCGACCCCATTGTAGGGATCACGGATCAGCCCCGTGACAGTAGGACAAGCATTTTCTAAGGCAATTTATTTCTTGATTAAAGAAAAATTAAAGTAAGATGGAAGTTAGTGAGAGGTAATATTAAGGTTAGCCAACTTAACTAACATGACATAACAACTAGTGTTTCAATTGGCCAAATATATTCATCATGCTTCATTTTACCAAACAAATGATTTTAGGTTTGATAAAATAAAGAGTTGGTTAAAAGTTGTAATAGAGAAGCAAACTCACCCTCGCCCACACCCACAAGCATCATGAAATGGGAAAATGTCTTTGATATATCCACTTTTAATTTGTTCGGATTAGCTTAAAATTAAGTTCAATAAGAATAAAATCAAATATCCAAACATGAACAAATAGCTACTCTTCATATATTAAAGTCAAAATCCCATGTTGATTAAATAAGTATTAATCAAACGGAAACTAAAATCGTAGCCATTGGAACTTCTAAAGCACGCAACACAAAGGCAATGAATGAAATGGGTCCGATGTGCATTAATTTGGGCACTGCACCACCTTATTCTTTACATTCTAACTAATATTTGAGTAAACAAAAGTCATTAGGCCCCTTTGAGAAGACTTTTAAGAAGTTGAAAGATGTTTTTGAAATGATTGAAATTGACGAACGGACACCATTTTCGTATGAACCTCAGCTAAAAAATCACAACATACACATCACTGTATTTTTTTTCAAATAATCTTAAAGGACTGGAGTCACGAACCAGGGTAATGCGAGTCAAATCTCAATCGTCCTTCACATTCTGTTGCGCACATTATATAAACCCCTCTTCTCTCTCTCTCACTCTCTGTGTTTCTCACCAAAAAGGAACCATAGAAGAAGAATTATTATTCAAGAATCGTGTGAAATTCGTTGTTGTTTAATAAGGTATTAATTGATGTTAATCATTTTTATCCATTTTTTTTCAGAATTTTTCGATTCACTTTTATGATTGATCAAGATTTTGAAAGAAATTCGTTCGTTGATTCTTGTTCATATGTTTGTCCAGAAATTAATAAAATAATTTCTTTATTCCATTGAATTAAATCTATTCTTGAATGACATATTTGTGTGTTTGTGCGTGCGTGGGTATAACTTTCGTGTTTTTCCAAAAGAAAAAGGCAATTAATCATAGAATAATGCTAAGTGTACACAATTTTTTACACAATCTTTTACACCTCTCTCACATGGGTCACACATAATAAAATAATCGTGGACCCCCCTCCATGTGAGAGAGGTGTAAAAGATTGTGTAAAAGTGTGTGTGTACATGTAGCATTACCCTTAATCATATCATTTATATATTCTTTATCGGTGATTTTTTTTATTCTTATCATAATTTAATTTATCTGATATTCATTGAAATTTAGCCTATGTTTGTCTACCATTAATCCAAAAAATTGTTTGCTACAGTAAGATTCTCCACCACACATTCACCCAATAAAATATTCTACACACAAACCAATAAAGTTAATTTAATTTTCAACCGCACATTCTCCAAAAAATACTATTCATTACACTAATTTTCTCCCAAGACAAACAAGCTCTTAGTGAAATCTGATATATTTTTTGTTGTGCAGGAAACAGGCTTCTAAAAATATGCAGAGAGAAATCTTCAGCAACTACAATTTTGTCGGGTCACTCTACCCCTCAAGTTTCCCGTCAAGTCAGTCGCCCTTACTCGACTACGTGACAGGCGATTCCAATTTTTCTTCCACCATTATCAATTCTCAACCGAATGATGATGACATGTTACGGAGTTCATGCTTGCCTCGCTCTCATCAAATTCAGCTGCAGCATCAGGACCTGATCGACCAGCACCACACAGTGTTCTCCCACCTCCAAAAGACAGCAAAGCAAGTTCAGTCCCTTCGTCAGGACAATGTCAACCTCAAAATGGCGAACATTGACTTGAACCACCGCCTGAATTTGTTGCTCAGGTCCACTTCATCATTTGGTCTGTCGGGTCTGGATCGAGGTTCAAGTTCGGGTTGGGATCCTGTTGTGGATGGGTTACGAAAGATGAGTTTGGGTGGTGAAGATGGACCAGGTGAAAAAGAGGAGTGGGAGAATGAAGTAACGGCGGCATTCTCTGAAGGTCACGGTGAGAGTCCCAAGAGTGTGGTGGATTTGGGTCGGGTTGGAGGGAGGGGGGAAGAGCGAGTTTCATTGCCAAAAAGTATTTCAGTTCGGTCCAGTGGATATCTGAAGACAGTTCGTGCTGTTGGGATGAGCAATGGTGGAGGTCAGGTTAAAGCGCAGGACCGGAGCAAGACGGTAAAAGTCTGCTAATCACTCCCCTTTTTCTTCTGATACTTACTTTACAAATCGGCATTCCTTTTACTGGTCTAGGCATAAGTTTTGTGATTTATACTATATGAGAAGGTATGCTCCATATGCTAGAAGTATGTTAAGATATTTGGCGTATTATTAACAATTATTCCTGCTTACCGGATAAATTATAAAAACTTTTTGACTAAATACCCTGTAGAACTGAATACGTGTGTAAGCTTGTGTATGGGGAATCTTTGTATGTGGAGATGTGGTGGTAGGGGGTGGACTGGGACTGGGACTGGGACTGGGATGGGGTTCTGGGGGATAGGAAGGTATCCTATGACAACTAAAGTTGCTTGGTATTGTTAATTTGCATTTCTTAGAGAAGAGCTCGAGTATTTAGTCGTTGAGATGATACTGACTTGAGGAAAAGAGGTAAACTACAAATATTTGATGATGGAATCTTTGGTGGAATCATTGATGAAAAAAGAAGAAGCACATGGAGGAAACAAAAGAAGAAACACATGGGTCTTCAGATAAAGAAGAGAAAACAGATGGGCAGCTTTCTGTGATTTTATGGACCATGGTGTGCTTGATTGCCCCATTTGTCCCGAACCCTCACGATGTGCTCGATCGCCCAATTTTTACTTGACTGGATTGATTTAGGGGAAAAAACTAGGGTTCGAACTGATTTGGGATGAACTGTGCATATGTAAATTTCAATTAATTGGTTTGTAGATATAGAACTTCTTTGATACGGATTACAGAGCTGGGATTACCAATTGAATAAATTAGTTAGAGGATGTGATATGAAGATGAAGGTGATTTGGGGAAGGAAATTTTGCTCCTGATTTTCTTAGAATTTTGATATTCATTCCAGAAAATGTCTTTTCTGATGAATCTGATCATACGATTTTGAATATTTTAAAAAATAATATTTTTAGATGATGTGGACGTGATTCATCATCCACGTCATTTTTTAATTCCAGGTGTAATTTATTTTCCACCTGTACAGATGGATTTGGCTCCAATGATGGATGGGTAACTTAATTAATAGTTGAGTGAGCATTGAGTAACCATTTGAAGTTTGGTGAGCAAGTAGTAATCTTTAGTAAAGTTGGATGAGCACTGGTTTAATTAACTCGTTGCTGTGAGCATTGATATCTGGCTCGAAATGAAAATGTATTGAGAGTTCATAGATTTTTCTTTTTTTTTGATAACCGTGGGTGTCCGGGTCAGCTTGCGCACACCTCGACTAATCCCACGAGGCCTTGAAGTATACGGTCGAGCACTCACCTCAGTGGCCCTAAGTTATTTTGTGATTTAGGATATCAACAAGCTTTGTTTTGTCATGAATTCATCATAAGAAAAAAAAAAACATTTATGTATATTTTGTTATTTTTGTCTGTCTTCTTTACCCTATTTCGAATCAGCTCTTGGGAATAGAATATGAATGAAGAAAATTTGCCTTCTAGCTTAAATAGAAGAGGCTAATCGAGATCCTAATATTGACAAGCCCATGGGGGCATATCCATATTAGCGGAGTGTGTGAACTTACTCGTGAACGAAATGAAAGAATCTGGAGTGATTAACGAAGAAAATATTGCTGAAAAATATTTCATTATACTGTCATGTTGAACTGAACACCAAATTTTCATTTTAGTTTTATGGTGAGGTCTAGTGTTGACAGTCATACCTCAAAATCAGCTTATCACAGGATGCTGAATACCTTTTATTCAAAATTAAAAACTTAAAATGACTCGAGAAAATATTGTCGATGAAATGTGTATAATGAATTCTATGATCATTCAATCCAAACCCTATCTTATGTGGAATACGGATTATGATTTGTTTGTGTCGTGCAATGTGAGGTGTATGCTGAGGGTGTGTTTGTCTCTTATTATTTGAAGAAAAATAGAGTAATGAATAATATTTTTTGGAGAATGCGTGGTTGATATTTAAAGTAACTTTATTGGTTTTTGTGTAGAATATTTTATTAGGTGAATATGTGGTGGATAATCTTACTGTAACAAACAATTTTTTGAAATAATGGTAGACAAACATGGGCTGAATATGTGGTAATTTCAATGATTGGTTTTGTTATAGATATATAGTTCATAAGACTATAATACGAATCATAGAGCTTCAGATTCACGTATCTGGAGCCTTACTAATGAATATTTATGTTTAAGTTCATCGATAGAATCAATTCTATGAAATTTCAACAAAACTGTTTAACAATGTTTATTTCTTAATTTTTTTTTATTTTTTATTTTTTGCTTAAGAGAAAAATACTAGTAGGACTAATGACAATAATATAAGAATCAGCCAATTGATAGGGTAAAAATTACAAACATTTTATCGGGAGCAAATGCTACACCTCTAATTATTTGATATGAAATGTTTTACAAATGGGTTATTTGAGCTATTCTTTTCAAATTAATGGAAAATATCTAGATTGAAATGAAAATACGATAAAAGTATGAAACACTATTTTCTGAAGGCGAGATCTAGCGTTCACAGCTAGCCCTCAAATCTATTCAATAGCTATGGATGTTGCCAACTTTTATAATTCATTACTCATGAAATTGTTACACTGAGAGTTTGGCTTTTAATTTCTTATATGCTGATATAACTTTTATGGTGATAATGTAGCAAAGAGTGTATGTGAGCGGAGGGAAGAAAGCAGAGGAAGCACTTGAACTGGAGGTGTATAATCAGGGCATGCTCAAGACTGAGCTTTGCAACAAATGGCAACAGACAGGTGCGTGCCCGTATGGAGATCAGTGCCAGTTTGCTCATGGCATCAAGGAGCTCCGCCCAGTCCTTCGTCACCCTCGCTACAAGACCGAGGTGTGCCGCATGGTCCTCAATGGTGATCATTGCCCCTATGGTCACCGCTGCCACTTCCGCCATTCCCTCACTGACCAGGAGAAATTAATGAGGTCAATGAATACCAGGTTACTCAAGCCTCGGTAATACTTTCTGATTATCCAAGTTGTATGATAAATCATAAATTGTATTACAATCCTCCAAATAATGGAAAACCTTCCACTCAAGGGAAGCAATTAAGTTCAAAACTAGGCACTGTAAGTACAATAATTGTATCGTAAATAGCTAATCTGTTCTTCGATAATTTTGCACCTCCTTTACATTAAATATACATTTGAGACATACATGTAAGGTCAGGACACACGATATTAAACCAAAGAACAGAAACATAAAGTACCGAAATTAAAGAATCAACACAAGAATTTTTCGGCCTAAGCCCCGGAGGTTCGGCGACCAAATCAAACGCCTACATCCCCCGTCGAGTATCCAACAAATTGGATAAAGCTCAGTTGCACTATACAGCCCCAAATTGGTAACGAAGGTTACAAATCGTTCAAACAGTACAAAAAGATAAAAACAAAACACTCATTTCACAAATACATAAACAGATCTAGGACGAATCACCAAGAAACTCCACAGTGCTCCTCTAATACACAACTCAACATAGAACATTAGTTCTCATAGATATTCACACAGAATATCACAATCAGAGATTTAAACTCTCACAATTTACAGCCTCAAATCAGAGATTTGAGCAGGGAAAGTCAGAAGAAGAAAACCTTAAGTTTTTCTCTCAAAAGGCAGAAGCAGAGAGTATCTCGAACCATCCAAAATGAATCGATTAGGGTAAGTTAAAGAGTCTTCCAGGTAAATCAGCCAACGGTCCATATCAGTCCACGTGTCACCATCTTAGTAATGAAATGGGATAAAACGTTTTCACAGAAAACACACCTTTGTTAATATAATTCTGGCAGCACACCAATTTCAACCAGGGTTTGAATCCCACAATACATATGATGTTTTGTACGATAATCATGGCTGAATCAGCCCCTAAACTATTTTTGTAATGATAAAATGCAGTCTACATAATAAACTTCTTATTGTCCTTGTTCATTTACCGTGTTTATTTCTTTCGTTTTCAATCCTTGTAATGATTCTGCGAAGCAGGTGAGGAGGCAGGGGGGCCAGCCTCCAGCCCATTTCATTTTGATGGGTAGAAAAAAAAATTTGTATGAAATTTTCTTCTTTTTATTTTATTTATTTATTTTTATTTTTTTTTTGTGATGTGTACTTTTTTTTTGTGTATTTTTTTTCCCATAGTAGCATGGCTTGAAATTATTAGTCCGGTCCTGAATCTAACCCTGCTGTGAAGGCTAGATCATTTTCAAGACGCTTCATGCCATTCTGTAATGCTATATTTTATAACATGAATCGTGCTATGCGCGCAAATGTTAGAAAAATATAGTAAGATGGGTTATGATCTGCAGTCTTTTTTTCCTCTTTGGATATTCACTGAGCCCTTGTTTAACAATCATGGTTTTGGAAAAAAGAGTTTTGAATAGTAATTTTTAGGAGAATGTGCGGTTAAAAAGTAAAAAAAAAAAAATTGGATTTACTTGCAAAATATTTATTATGTGAATATGTGATTAAAAATGAGTATGTAGAAAAAAAAAAGAGTTTAAAAAGTATGATTGTCAAACAAGGGCTAAATATGACTAAGGTTCGGTATGTTGAGATCGAATTGCCTTTTAGATTAGAGTACTTTCAAACTTGAGGATCATTGCGCACCTTTATACTAACCACATTATAGTATGAGGCCAAGTTGCATAAGTTCAAGCAATGGGTTGGTTGGATCATAAAAGTGAAGGTGAGTCTATTATTCTGTTAAGAAATCAGGCATCCAAATATCCTGTACATATATAAAAGAGGAGATTGTCACTGTTCCTGAGCCATTTGGCCACTAAAGCCGAGCCATATTTCGAGTTAGCCGGCTAGCCGAGCCATATTTCTCTCTCTTTTTTTTTTCCTTCCCCTCGTGGCTTTCTCTCCTCAAACACGCCACTCTCCCATTTTCCCATTTGACACACGCAACATTTCCCCTCTTTCTTCAGCCTTTCCAAACTGTCTTCTCCCTACAATAATTTCCGTTCCTGTTCGAAATGGTGGGAAGCTGGAGAGAGCGCGAAAGGAAAAGGGGCCGGTCGCTGTATCAAAGCCTCCGCCTCCGACGCAAGACAAAAAGGAGGTCGATGAGGTGGGTGTTTTGCTAGCTGTCCGAGCAGGGCATCAAATGATCCCAAGTGGGGAGAAGCGGAAGAGAGGACAGCAGGTGAAGGGGGCCAGTCGCCGTAGCAGCAAAGCCCCTGCCTCTCTTCTGATGTTTTGGTTTCCAATGCAGCGTCCATTCTTCTACACTCTTCCATGGCTTCTTTCGGTTCCACGAATTCCTTATTTTTTGTTTCTGAAATTGAAAAATGGGCACTTAATTGATTTTTATTCGGTTTTCAGATTTCCTGTAATTAGTAAATTTCTTTGTAATAGAACTCTAATCATGGAAAAGAGGATGCATGTGATTTATTGATTTATCCCGTTCAACTACCGTTTATGAAATTAGGGTTTTTGAAGTTCGATTCCGATGTTTTATTTTGAGTTTTTGAATCTGGGTTTCTTTAATTTTTAGGTAGACCTCAATGCTGATCATTATTAAGATTTGCATATATTTTGGGTTTGTGTATGGTGCACTTGTGGAAATGAGGAATTTGTTTTTTGGCTTTCATTTCTCTGTCACTGTTCTTAATCTGCGGTTATCATATATAGACTTTTTGGAAATTGTTTGTTGATACTAACAAGCTGACAATATTCCTATTAATTTTGAGGGGAATCCAAAGATGAGAAATTGGATTGCGAGGCTGTCAAGAATGGGTGATGCTGATGAGCTGACTGAGCAACAGGCTCGTCAACTTCACTTTGATGTGGAGTCATCTTACAACTTGTTTATGGCGGCATTGCCCACTGCTGGCAGTTAGTTGGGGGTTCTAGGTAAGATCGTAACTAAGTGGGCAATTTTTCTTTTTCTTATATATTGTTTACCAGCTTTTATATATCTTGTGTGTTGTGTTCAATTGGCCTTGGTAGGATCTGGTTTTTAGTCGTGGTTGCTGACGTTTTGAACTTATCATATGCTTAAGAATGGTGGAATTTTGATATTGTGATCTATCTCTGTTAAATATGAAAAATACAAAATACTGCTTTGTTGTATAGCATGTAGTAATATAGTATGAGAAGTGATATCCTTCGGGAAAAATGTTGCTACAACATCGAAAGGAATCATGAACTTCACAGATAGAAATCATCACTGCACTTCAGATACTTTAATTGATACAAACTGTTTGAATAAAAGAAATAGGAAAAGAAAATAAAGGGTTCTTGAAACTTTTTGAGAATCTTGTTTGATCGAAATATTTTATTTATCGTCTTTGAAGATTGGAATTTTTGATCGGTTATAAGAAGAGATATGGGCCGGTGTTGATGTTTTGTGCGCTTCAAGCATACGCTTTACGTATTGTTATTCCAACGATATGAGGTAAATATGTGTATATGTTTCTCTCTTTTAATTGGTATTTAATTATGTTTGCTTTAATGGATTATTAAATTTGATTCAAACAATTTAAACATGAAAGTCTCTTAAATTTGTAGAATCTTGAATTTTTTTGGGTTTTGGAGTTTTTGATTGTGAGTTTGATGATCACTAGGTAGTATGATTTAAGTTGAATTCTGAAATGGGTCATAACTCATAAGACAGTTAATACCTTTGATGTCTATTCCTTTGATGTTCTTGTTTTGTATTATTTGTTCAATTTCTTGCTCGTGTATATTTTTTCCTTTTTATTTAACTGTGGTGTTGAATCTGAGATTTAATTCAGTTCCATTAGGTGTTTCAAATTCAGCGTACAATTTTGACCATGGCCGTTTCTTGAGTTGTATCAGTTACAACAACGACAAGTCATGGCAAGGAGCTTCTTTTCGTGCACATTTCACGAGCTAATGACAATGGGTATAGTAGTGTTATTTTATTCTCTTGTATAGTTTTGCGTCGTTAATAATGATTGGCAATATATTAATTGCTCCTGTTTCAGCAGCATATCTTTTTGCTTGCTTGGGAGCACTATGTTATCCACATATATTGAATTAATTAATTGAGGTAAATCAGATAGTTTGATAAATGAGTTTGCAGAAACGTTTTTTAAATGCCTTATTGTCGTTTAACTTTAAAATACACTAAAAATCCATACAGCTAATATTTTGACATGTCTTCATATTTTTAACAATTTGATACTTCATATTCTCGGGTTGATTCGGTCATCGTTGGACAGGTATTGCAATTATAGCATAGCGCCGAATATTTGTGATCATTTATTATCTTTCTCTTTAAATCATATTTTAGAGGTTAAAATCAAAGGAGAAGAGGACCTATACTCTCATTTTATAGATGAATTTATTATATTAGCGAAGCTTGAAAGATTCTTCTTACCTCTGCATTCTCCCTGGGATTTTTATTTTCATTTGAATTTTTCCTTAGTTAGATTGACACTACTTGGGGGTGTTTTATTGAATTCTTTGTTGTCTTATTTTGATGAGAATGTGCAGCAAGAGATCAAACTTTTTGCAGAAGATGATGTACGTTCTAGGGGTTCTCATTTATCAACTTTGGGTAAATATATATTCATCAACAATCTCTGCTTTGCATCCTCCATCTTTATTTCCCTCCTATTTTTCCTTAGCCACGTGAGTTTTATGATGGATGTTAATAATTTGATGGAAGATTTGAAGATCTTTCTTGCACTTCAAGATTGTCTTTTGAGGTCTTTTTGGTGATTCCAAAAGCCTTTGTTAGGTTTCTTACCCTTATTTCTACATTGTTCTTGTCATTCAATTTAAATTAATTAATTGTTTTCCTATCTGAGTGACATGAACGTGATCTAATTCACAATTCAGTGTTAGGATAATCCATAATTATGCTTATATTGCAACAGTATGAAGTTAATTAATAAGACTTCCTTGTAAAGTAGACCTAATATGGTGCTCTCTATTCCATTTAATTTTAGTAGATTACAACTTTCTCATCTACCTCATTTTGCTTATTCTTCTTTGCTTTTCCTCTGAATTATAATTGGTATAGTCTTAAGATGTCATATCTATCTTTATCTTCTTCCTTCAAAAATTTATATACTTCAAATAATACACTATGTTTTATGTTTCTATAGGTATTGTAAGTGTGGGATGTCTCATAATCCAGATGATGTCGTGGTGCAGTGTGAAGGGTGCAAGGGCTGGTATGTACACATAATTTATATGCTACAAATGCATTATGTATTTTCTGTTATTGAATAAAATGATGGGTTGTGGTCTATTTCGATCCACTAATTTAAAACTGAGTACAAATTGGTACCAAGGTGAAATTTCTTCTATAATGATAATGATGTATCTTTAGTAAGGTCTTTCCCATTTATTGTATTGGCGTTGGATCTGTAATTGAAAGTGTTAATTACATTTAGTAAAATGGTGTCATCATGTTTGGAAGAAGAGTCATTTAATTTATGAACTACTTTTCTTCTCCTCTCTTTTTGTTTTATTTATTTATTCTAATACTTAATATTGTGCATGTGTTTGATGCATGAAATTGGTTTTAGAAAGCATCTTCTATTGTAGTAAACACTAACTTTTTTTGGTCATTTTGCAATTCCATCTAGACATAGACTTGTGGGTATTTCTGATGTGGGTTTTCCTATTTTTATTTGTGATTTTATGTAGAACTAAATCAGGGACATTTAAGGAATGGAGAGGATAGATCCAAAATGTATGTATTTCATCTCTTTTTTCCTTCAATACATAGCGTTCAGATTCTTCATTTTTTTTAGATTTTTGGTTACTGTTGTTTTCTCCATTTCTTTGGCAAAAAAAATCTGAAACTATGTTCTTGCCATGACCAACCATACAACATTTTTGGATCCTCAGCAATGTTGGCTATGTAACCTTCTTGCTGGTCAGGTAGAGTTTTAAATATGTTAATTGGTTTCTTGTCTGTCTTATTTGTATGTCTCAGTTTGAATGGGAAAAAAAGAGAAAAAATGGGGCTCAAACTTGGGCTTCATTTTCCTATTATCATTGATATAGAGCTCGAAAACTCTGGTAAATGAGTTATAAAGAGCTCTGGAAACTCTGGTAAAGGAGGGGCTCTAAAATAAGAAAAATGGAGCTCTAAATAGAGAGCTTGAGACTGGTAAAAGTCTGTAGAGAAATATGATATTATTTATCTGAAAAGTAGAATTCTGGAGTTGTAGAAATCAGGGCTCACCATTGGAGTACTAAATCTTGCTATAGTCTTACCTCAGGTAGTTTATTCTCTTTATTGTCGGTTGCCTGTTTTGCTTGATTATGAATGTTGAATAGGCTTTGGCCAACTAATGTAGATGATAACTGAAACAAAATATAGCCATTTTATTTGAGTTGTCATTGTTTGTGCTACAGATGATTTTCTGATATAAAATAGTTTCTTTTTCTCATTAAATGATTGTGTCCCTTGGTGCGGGTCCGTGGGACCAATTATTTGGTGGTGGAAATATACCGGCTTTTGTCCTGGCATCAATATCTGCCTTGGTAGCTGGTGTCATTGCAATTAACATGCTTCCTACTCTTAATAGTAGTTCCTACAAACCGACTGGCTTCCACTTTGGTTGATCAAATATTCTTGGACGAGACGATTACAACTTGTATATGCCAATGTCAGCCACATAGACCAGTATCGAGCGCACAAATCTTCTGATCTTACTCTTATCATTTCTCTTCTAGGGAGATGAGTATTCCGCACTCATATTTCATTTATTTTTTTTACCCAAGTGGGCGATGGTTGTGCTAATATATATGTACATTATTTCTGTAAGAAGCATATATGATATAGCTTACAATCCCATTTGTTCATATAATCACAACATACATGTGAAGACATATATACATTTAATACAATGTGGGCTTACTTTTAATCCATTTTAAATATCCTTGTACAGCTTCTAGGAAGAGTGTTCAACATCTTCCGTGAAAATAATCCTAAGCTTGCTGGAGATCGGTGTAGGACTGTTATGAGGCCTCCTCAAGTTCTTCGCGAAGGCACAAAGAAAACTGCTTTTGTTGATTTCATAGATCTTTGCAAAACGTATGTCGTTTCCTCTTCGTTAAATTATTTCAGCTTTGCCAGTTGATAATTTTCTTTTTCGTTAATAATTTGGTCCATTAGAGCCCAATAGATTACTGCATTAAACCTGTTGTGCCAAGGGGGACGAAATTAGATTTAACTTCTGTTTGAATCCCATTCTTAAAAAATTTATTTTCGACTACACATTCTCACAATAAATAATTTTATGTGTAAACCAAAACTTTTCCTTTTTAACTGCGCCCACATTCTCCAATAAAAAAATCCCTGTTACAAAATATATTTTCCTAAAAAAGAGGGCTCAAACGAACCCTTAATTCTCCTATTTCAATTTTTCTCTGTGTTTTGGTTTGCACAAGAATTTGGGGCATGATTTTTGCACTTTTAAAGTTACATATTGATTTTCCTGATTTCCAATTCCTTGTTCCTTTTGTACCTGGTGACGGTTGTTTCTCTTTTTCCTATAGTTGAATAAATTATTCTTTGCTGTCTGTGCTTGGTAACGTTTCTAATGTTGCTTTATATTTACCCCTTCTGGACACTATCTTAGATTATAACTTTCTCAATGTGGTGTTCCTAAGTATAGGATGCATAGGCAACCAGAGCATGTTATGACTTTCTTGCTGGCTGATATGGGAACAAGTGGATCACTTGATGGTCAATAAAGATTGGTAGTCAATGGGAGATTTGAACCCAAGAACTTTGAGGGAATCCTGTGGGCTGTGGCACTATATCAGTAAATTCTTATTCTTTGCCGTATTCGTGGTGAAAACAATTAGATTAAATGCAATAAGATACACGTAATTGATAATATGAATATCTAATATATTTTGAAAAGGAGTATACTTTCTATATTTCTATTATCAGTTTCTTTTTCATGTAGAAGTTGATTTTTCCATTGTTCAATTTTAGAATTACAAAAATTATAACGGTTATCGTGCAACGCACGATCTCCACTAGTATATTTAATAAGAAGACAGTTTCTTCTATGAACTAAAATAGTTAACTTTTCATAACATAATTTATAAATTATTTAAAATATTTATTTAGTCATTATACTAGTAGGGGTTCCAATGAGTGTTGCTTAGGAGGTCACTTGGGCATTGGGGATTAGTCGTGTGAGTGTTGAGAAGTACAAGTTTAATATTCGTTTTCACAAAATACATATATTAAAAACATGATGCACACCATGCTAGCAGTAAACATGATTACATTTTAGGGTTATTATGGATAAAATATATAATAAAGATGATAAAAAAAAAAAAAAAGGAAATTAGGTCCACTAATCTAAAAAAATAAGAAATTAAATTAATATACAATGTTTTACATTACGCTTATCCATTTTGAGCGATTTAAAATCTGTTATCTTGCAATTATGGACAAAGTCAAAATGTCGAAAATTATCTTGCATGAATTATTGAACGTAAAATATTGAATATTAATTTTTCTTTTCATTTCTTTCATTATTTATATAAGTGTAAAAGAATTATAAAGTTTAAGCAGTGATTGTCAAGTCAATTTCTTGCGATCATTTTTAACTTGTTATTATGAAAGATATATTTTAAAGTTTGTCTTGAATACTTAGAAAAGATACAAAAAATCTCACCCGATGAATGAAGGAACAAAGCCCCTAAATAAATCAAAAGAGATAACGTCAAAATATAAATTAAAAAAACAACTATTTTGTGTCATTCAAAATAATGACATGTTATGTTTCAATTTTATAACAAATAGTGACGTATACATACACTTCGAACTCCACAAATTTATTGTCTAATTTAGCTTATGTGAAAAGATAATGATACACCCGTTATTTTATTGGTGAGATTGCAAATCAATGACAACAATGCAATGTTTTCTGGCCATTTTCCTTCTACACCATGCTAGCCAAAACAAGGTAGAATGCAAGGGGCAATGCAAAATACAAGTTGTAGTGGTTGTCGAAAAATTCAAAATTCAAAATTCAAGTAAAGATTTGCTAATAATTAGGGACGAAGTCACTGCCTTAACTTTGAAAAGAAAACAATGCAGCTGGACAGACAGGCTGCTTGCTAACAATTAGGGACGAAATCACTGCGTGGACTTTGAAAAGAAAACAATGCAGCTGGACGATTAGGGACAGGCGGGTTTAAACTGGGTGAGTGTGGGACGAAATCACTGCCTAAACAGGCTGGAGTTTGAAAACAATTAGGGAAGTTTTTTTTTTAATTTTGGCTGACAAAGTTCAAAAAATTTTGAATTTTATGCCAAAATGGGAAATATAATACTGCACAAAGCAGTCAACAATGCTGAATTACTGCTGGGACAGTTTGAATTGATTCAAATTTTCAAAAAAAAAGGTTGGATTCATTGCCTAATTTAGTAAAAACAGCTAAACAAGAACCTGAATCTTCAATGGTAAATCATAACCTGTTTGTAACGCCCCGAGTTCTGTGAAGTCGAAGTGCCACGTTATTCTCATTTGTCTTGAATTAAATAAAAGGATTTGCGGAAATAACTAAATTTTAAAGATCACATTTATAATTATGAACCTCATCGGCAACAAAACTCTTTTGATTTACTTAGGATAATTGATTAATATTTAAATCTCAAGTTTGAAATAACTAAAATGACAAGATAAATTAAAATGTTCGTAATGAGTAAATTTCAAAGTAAATAACTTCATCCATTAAATCGTGCCACCACTGCCCATCAATACCGACAGTCTCCGAAATCTGCAAATGTCGTTAAAATAATGGAATGAGTATTTCAAAGAAATACTCAGTAGACTCATCGCCAATAATTAATTTACAGAATAATTGAACACGTAATCATGCAATTTATATCGTGACAATGATCATCATAGGCTCATTTTCTTTAAAAATCATAGGCACTTTAAAATCGTAGGGTGTGGATAGTCTTGTCTCATGCATTTAAGCACATAAGTTATGCATAGCATCATCATATTATCTCATAAGAAATAGTCTCGTCTCGTCTCGTCTCGTCTCGTCTCATGCGTTAAAACATATAAATCATGCCAAGCATAACCACATCATTTATCACATAGGAGATATTCTCGTCTTATACATTAAAACATATAAATCACATAAAGTCACATAACACGTGTAATTATAATTTAAACTAATTAATGGGGGCGAGTCTATTTTAATTTATCTCGAGTCACGTGAAAAATGGAGCGGGAAGTAACATCAATCTCCTAATCGTCCGTACGCTTCGTCTAGTCAAAATAGAAAATAAATTTTGAATTAGTATTCCGAAAATTTGAAGTTTTAAAGTGATAAAATAAAGTTTAGGGGCTAAATTGAAAATTTATTAAAACTGGAATTTGAAAAGTTTAAGGACTAAAAATAGACTTTTCGAAAATAGTGGACTAACTGTGAGAAACAAGAACTCCAAAGGCTGTTTTATTCATAACAGAAACTTTAGGACTGAAATAAATAACTTTTAAAACTTGGGGGCTTAAGGGGAAAATTTTCAAAAAAATCAAAATGTAAATAAAAATATCTCACTCCCTCTCTTTTTCATATTCACGGAGAGAAGGGGAAGTAAGCGACGGGAAGGGGCTCCCTTCCTCCGATTCCGCCACCGACAGAATAGTCGGTGTCAGCGCCACCGTCGCATGGTGGCGCCGGTGCGTGGGTGAAGGCGGCAGGGGTTTTTGGTGCATAACTCAAAGTTAAAACAAGGCTTGGAGGTTCGTTTTCTTTTGAGTTTTTTGGTGGCAATCAAGTTGAAAAAGGTCGGGAAAGAAGCTAAGTTCATGGGTTAGGTTAGTTCTTGATTTTTGGGGCCGATTGGGATTGATTTTGGGGGTGAAATAGGGGCTATTTGGTGTCGATTTTTGGGGTGTAGGGGCTGTCAGTTGGTTGTTTTGTGACTGGTGGCAGCTGCGTTGGAGGCTCGAAATGGGTGGCTGGAATGTGGATTGGGGGCTGCAGCTTGGGTGTTGGTTGCTGCAGTGTGTGATTCGAAACTTGCGTTGAGGCTGGGTTTGTGTGACTGCTTGTAGTTTTGCAGTTTGGTGGTGTAATTCGAAATTGGGTGATGGTGGGTTTGGAAATTGGGTTTATGTGAGATCATCATCTCGTTGGTGCTAGAAATTGAGGTTCTAGCATCAACATGATTTTTCAAATGTAAAACTGGATTGATGAAAATTTGAGGAAGAGGATTCTTACCCTGCTGACTGCATGAATTGTGAAGGAGGAGAAGGAACGAGTTGTTATATGAACAGTGATTTTAGGGCACAAAAATCTAGGTATTTAAATGGGCCAAGAATTTGGGCTGTAAGAATTTTCCTAATTGGACTTAAGTGAATTGGACCAAGAAAAATCGAGATTGGGCTAACAAAATGTTGGACCCTAAATAATAAAATATTGTACATTAAAATTATTAAAATTTGGCTTTAAAATGATATGGAATTGAATACTTTAAAATTACTCGAGATTGGACTTGACTTGAACAGTTTTAAATTGGTTTTACAACCGCTAGACGAACACGCTTTCCTTTTAAAATTTGGGGTTAAAACTTAGCGACGTGTTTTTCAAGAAAAATAATTTTTATATTATTTAAAATTTCTAGATCGCTACAACGTTACCCCCTTAAAATAATTTCATCCTCGAAATTTAAACTTACTTGATCTAAAATATCTGGATACTTAGCCAGAATCTCGTCCTCTCTTTCCCAGGTAGCTTCTTCACTACCCTATCTACTCCACTGGATTTTGACTAAAGGAATCTCTTTGTTTCTTAAGACATGGACTTTTCTATCAATAACGCACATAAGTGTCTCCTCATGAGACAGATTCCTCTGAATCGAATTAGTCTGAAAATTTACCACATGACTTGGGTCGTGAATATATTTTCTCAATAAAGAAAAGTGAAAAACATTGTTTACGGCCGAGAGCTCGGGTGGCAACGCCAAACGATAAGCCACGTTACCTACTTTCTCTAAGATCTCGTATGGTCCGATAAAATGAGGTCTTAGCTTCCCTCTCTTGCGGAAACGGATAGTACCCTTTATAGGAGCTACTTTTAAGAACAATTTCTCCCCGATCTCAAACTTCAAGTCTTTTCTCCTTTGATCGGCATAGCTTTTCTGTCTATCTTGGGCAGCTTTGATCTGTAGTGTGATCTTCTCAATATCCTCAACTGTCCTCTCAATCAATTCTGGATCCAAAATTCTTCTCTCGCCTACTTCATCCCAATAGACTGGTGATCGACAACGTCGCCCATATAGTGCCTCATATGGTGCCATACCAATAGTAACCTGAAAGCCGTTATTGTAGGCATACTCCACTAAAGGAAGATGAGTCTCCCAACTACCACTCAAGTCTAGTACACAAGCTCTAAGCATATCTTCCAGTGTCTGTATAGTGCATTCAAACTGTCCATCTGTCTGGGGATGGTATGCAGTACTAAAATTTAATTTACTACACATAGTGACATGTAAACTCTTCCAAAATCTCGAAGTAAATCTCGGATCTCTATCGAAGACAATGGAAACTGGTACTCCATGAAGTCGAACAATCTCTCTAACGTACAACTGGGCTAGCTGATCCATATTGAGAGTCATTCTGATTGGTAGGAAATGAGCTGACTTCGTTAGTCGGTCGACAATAACCCAAATAGCGTTATGTCTTCTTACTGATTTTGGTAATTCTGTCACAAAATCCATGAAAATTTTCTCCCATTTTCATTTTGGTATATCCAAAGGATTTAACATCCCTAATGGTCTCTGATGTTCAGCCTTGACCTGCTGACACGTCATGCATCGAGAGACAAACCTCGCAATGCAACCCTTCATGTTTCTCCACCAAAAAGTATTGCACAAATCACGATACATCTTTGTCCCTCCTGGGTGGCATGCATATGGTGCTGAATGAGCTTCTGTCAAAATCTCATTCCTAATATGTTCATCCTTCGGCACACAGAGACAACCTCTGAATATAAGCGCTTTATCAGAGGCAATCTCAAAACCTATTCTCTTGCCAGTCCCAACTTCAGATATGATCTTTTCTAAGAATTTATCTCCGGCTTGAGCTGTTACAATCCGACCTCTCAAGTCTGGTTTAACGGTCAGATTTGCCAATCTATTAGATCCTTGAACTGATGGGGCTCGTACTTCGATTCTTAAATTTTGAAAATCTCGAATCAATTGATCTTGCGTTGTTCCCAAAGCTGATAACTGTCCAGCGTTCTTTCTGCTCAAAGCATCTGCAACCTTATTTGCTTTACCCGGGTGGTAAAGAATGGTGGAGTCATAATCTTTTACCAGCTCTAGCCATCGTCATTGTCTCATGTTTAGTTCCTTCTGAGTGAAGAAATACTTGAGACTATTGTGATCGGTGTAGATCGCACATTTACTCCCATACAAATAGTGTTGCCAAATCTTAAGAGCGTTCACAACAGCTGCAAGCTCTAAATCATATGTCGGGTAATTCTTTTCATGTGGCTTCAACTATCTTGAAGCATATGCTATCACTTTGTCATTCTGCATCAATACACAACCTAAACTATGTTTGGATGCGTCGCTGTAAATAACGAAACCATCAGACCCATCTGGTATAGTCAGCACTGGTGCTGAGACAAGTCTGTTTTTAAGTTCCTGAAAGCTTTGTTCACACTGTTCTGTCCACTGAAACTCAACTCCTTTCCTGGTCAACTGAGTCATATGACCTACTATTTTAGAGAAACCCTCTATGAATCGCCGATAATATCCAGCTAATCCAAGAAAGCTTCTCACATCTCCAACATTTGCAGGTGTTGGCCAATTCGTTACAGTTTCAACTTTAGAAGGATCAACCTCGATGCCTTTAGCTATAACAATGTGACCCAAGAAACCTACTCTCTCAAACCAAAATTCACATTTCTTGAATTTGGCGCGTAACTTTTCTGCTCTCAGCGTTTCCAACACAATCCTCAAATGTTCTTCATGATGTGCAAAATTTCTGGAATAGATCAGTATGTTATCGATAAAAACAATAACGAATTTATCAAGATACTGATGGAAGACTCTGTTAATCAAGTCCATAAATATTGCAGGTTATGGCGGCGGCAGACAGCGATGGCGGCAGGGGCTGTGGCGATTGATTAATTTGGTCGGGTTATTTTTTATTTTTAAATTATTTATTTGGGATTTATTTGTATTTTATTGAAAATTTTGGGAGTATGGTTGCAATTTATTCTTTATTTTTCTTTTTGTTTTATTTAAATAGGAGGGTATAATTGTCTTTTTATTGGGAAAATGGATGAAAATGACGCTTTCCACAATGAAACGTGAAAATAGGGATGAAAATGTAAAAAATTGAAACGTATGGACGTTTTGCACACTGAACTCCAAACGTAAGGATGTTTTGTGCCAATAACCCTTTTTACTATTGTTATTATTACATTTTCAATTATATGGCCAATGAATGATTATGTTTAGTGATTTGTACATCGTTCGAGAAAAGATTATTCATTTTAGACCAAATAGTATAAATGCTAGGTTTGTGTAGGGGATGGAAATATACTCCTAACGCTACGTGACCCATTGAGCTATTTTCACAAAGATTTAATGTGTTTGTTTTGTTTTAATTGACATAGAAATAGTTAAACCAATCAATTATGGTTAATTTTGCTCGAGAGAGGCAATTAGCTAAATTTGAAAAATCGGGTCTAATATCGTGAATGAGTAATTTATTAATTGAGTTGTGGACAAATTAATTAGGCGACGGTTAAGCAAAACCATAAATCTCAACCACGTTTTTCCTTCAAAATTCTCAAATGTTTATATTTTCTTATTTTGTATATTTTAAAGTAATTTTCCTTATTTTTCAAAATCAAATTTTATTGTGTGTTTGTTTTTATTGTTAAAATTAAATTGACTAAAGCTGTGTAATCGACAGTAAACATTCATCAAGGAATCGACGACCCGGACTCAAAATGTCCACTTTATGATTTGAACGCGACCCGTGCACTTGCGGTTTGCACTTTTATGGCGAACAATGTTCAAGAACAATCCCAAATCTTCAAGCAAAACGAATTTGTCAAGAAGCAGGGTTCGGCCATTAAGCTTCAAAATACCGGGAAATTATTGAAAATACCCAAAATTTAGCAATAGCCTTTCCAAAATACCCCTTTTCACTATTGAACCATTTAAACAACCTAAAATACCTCTAAATACAATATTTGCAACTTAAGCTATCAATATAAGAAAAGAATACAATTAAGTCCTAAAATGACTAATAAAAATTATAAAAAACCAAGAACTAAAAGAGGACCATATAAAATTAAAAAGATAGCTAAAGATAAAAAGGAAATTGAATTTGAAAATGAATTTGATAAGATTGGATATCAAGAACAATTAAATGCATCTCAAAAAATATTAAAATGTTTTAAAGAAAATATGATGGAAAATTTTGCTAAAGGAATAGTGAGATCTATGATAACAAAAGCTATACAAGATATTATAGATAAATTGGAAAAAAGGAAAAAGAATATATCTAAATACGAGATACCTTTTAATCCAAATATAGATATAATAACAGATCTTGAAATTATAAATTCTCAGATATTATTAGATTTTGAAAATTTATTAGAAACATTATAAAAACAATTTTTAACCAATTATTAGATTTTAAAAGTTTATTAGATTTTTAGATTTTTGGAACCCCCTTTATTGGTATCAAAGCCATAAGAACCATAGAACCATGAAATTAGAAATTACAGGAATAAGAAAAAATAGATTAAGATATAAGGTAATATATAGTATTGATATTTGTGGTTATTTTGAAGAAGATAATGTTATAGGAATTTATAGCAAAGATATAAGATAAATATTAGAAATATTAAGATTAATCAGGTCATTACCTTTAGAATTAAGAGAAAAAATAGTTAAAAATATATTGATTGAAGAATTTAGACATACAAATATAATAATAGAAGTGTTTAATAACATCAATTAAAAGAAAAATCATAATGAAAATTGAAGATTTAGGTAATAAGTACCATATAATAAGAGAAAATTTTAATATAATAATTATAAAACCAATATTAAATAATAAAAGTGTAACGATTACACTAAAAATACTTGAAAAATTACCTATGGAAATAAAAAATTTTATAATTGAAAAAATAAGATTAAATATTGTCAGAGACATGTACACTTATGAAATGATATTAGAAACGTATGATAAACATATGTATGATTTAATTGTTGAAGAAATAAGTAGATATGACTAAAAAAGTTATAGAAGTTACAATTACCAAAACAGACTGGTATTATATGTTAGAAGATAATCAAGGAGAATATATAATAGAACCATTTCCTAAAAAATTAAAAATGATAACATTATGTATAATTAAGGAATTACCTAGAGAAATAAGAGAACAAATATTAGACAAATTAATAATAGGGACTATAATTGATGAATATATAAATGAAAAATTAGTAAAGAATTAGAAAAAGAAGAAATTATGCTACATTGTAAAGAAAAAATACAAGAACTATCATTAATTAATTCTTAAATATGGAAAATAATTTGAATAAAAATTTAAAAAGAATAAAAATAATTAATCATCTAACAAAATATCAAGAAAACCAAATATTGAAATTAAAACAGGAAAAATATAGGGAAAGAGCAAATTATTTCGAAAAATTAAAAAGACTAACAACTGATGAAAATAAAAAACAAAAGTATGATAAAATCATAAAAGATTGTAAAGATATTGAATGCAAAATATATTATCTTAACCAATCAAAGAAAAGATAATTGAAGAATTAAAAATATTAATAAAAATGTTAATAACTGATGTACAAGATTTAAGAAACGAAATAAAAGAAGAATTAAATATATTAAAAATTGAAATTAGAGAATTAAAAGAAGATAATAAATGCAGAAATAAGAAAATAGATAAAAAAACTCATAGAAAAAGAAATGTCTAGAATAGGGAAAAAGCATATAAAACAAGAAAACATAGTAATAGAAGCAGGAAGTATGGATGATTATTTTGGGAAAGATATCTTACCGAAAATAATAGAAGAAGAAGAAAATTATAAAAAATCATTAGAAAAAAGAAAAACTACAGAAGAAATTCAAGAAGAAAATAAAGATGAATGAAGAATTAGATTTACTAATAGAAAATTTTGATCAACTAAGTCTAGAAAATATGGATGAATACCAAGTTCTAATGAATACTGGAGGAGGACCTACTGCAGCAGAAACCTCTAATCAAAGAATTGATCCAGATGAAAGTTATGCACCTATATATAATAAGCCCTATAAATAATTCTATGATAAAATAATAAATAGACAACCACCTGAAGGAAATAAATATAAAGATAGATTTGAATTAAATGATATCTATGATAAACCAATTAATCATGGAGGAACAAAATTAGATTTAGATTGTAAAATAGATACTAAGAAAACCTTATTAACTTAGGCAGATTCAATGATACTATTCTTCTTATATAACAAAGATGATACTTGGGAAAGTACAGATAGAAGGATAGATTACTTAATAGCATCATTTGAAGGAAATATAAGAAATTGGTGGGAAGGAGTTAATGATGATACTAGATTATTAATGAAAAGAAATATACAAACAGAAATAATAAAATCAGATAAAGAAGGAATAGAAAGATTAGTAGCTTATATTGCAAATGAATTCTTAGGAGAAGAATGGATTAGAAATTTTCAAGATGAAGCAAAAAGAGAAAAAGACGATGCTAGAATAAAATTGATAAATTTAACAATTTGTGATATGTGTAAAATAAAAGAATACACTTGTGAATTTAAAAATTACTACTATATACAATTTTATAGTAATGAAAATCAGGAAGTATATTTAGATATGTACTATACTAAATTACCCGGAACATGGGGAATATATTTTAAAATAGAGTTTGAAAAATATATAAAAGATAATATAGGAATACCAAGGTCTTTAGGATCAAGGATAAAATTTCTATTTGATAGACTTGCATATATATGTCAACAAAGACAATTATTAAAAAGATCAGGAAAGTTAACAAGGATATGTTGTGAGGATATGGAAAAACCTACACAATGGGGATGTTATCATGAAAGAAAAAATATTAAAAGAAAACATAAAAATAGGAGATTTACAAAATTCAAAAATTTTAGGAAAAAATATACAAAATCTAAAAGAAGATACTATAAGAGAAAATTTAACCCGAATAAACAACAAAAAAATAAACCCTATAATAAAAAGGATAAAAGTCAATGCAAATGTTGGAATTGTGGAGAAATAGGTCATATAAGTCCAGATTGTAATAAAAAGAAAGTTAGAATATTATAAATAGAATATTTGGGAATAGAAGATGAATTAAGTGAAATATCTGATATAGAACAATACTATGGTCAAGAAGTATATGTAAGTGAAACAGAATCAGAAGAAGATGAATCAGAATCCGAATAAAGAGATTGAAGAAATAGAAAAGAATAATATAAAAACACAAGAATATGAAGGAATAGAAGGATATGGATTAAAAGTAACTTTTGATAATAATAAATTCAAAAAATTACAGAAACTATCTTTAGATTTAAAGGTAGGAAAATGGGAAATCTTTGATAGAATTTGGAAAAGAGAAAAGATAGCTATAAATGAATATCATAAGATTGAAAAAACTATAGATGTTAGAACAACTCAAGAAACACATAAATTAAATCTTTTAACAAAGAATACAGTTAATGAATTATTATCAAAAATTAATAAAAAACAAAGTGAAAAGATCCAATATTTTTATTTAGCTGGAATACAAATAATGTTTAAATTCTTATTCAGGGAAGGAATAGATTCACCTTTAACAGTAAGTTTACATGATGGAAGAATAATAAATTTAAGAGATAGTCATTTAGGAACTATAGAAGGAAATTTATCATATAAGAAATTAATATTTACTTGTTATCCGAAATATTGTATTTCTTTAAAAGATAAAAACTTTAATGAAATCTTAGGATTGCATTTTAAATTACATAGAAATGATATAATACAACCAGGAGACCAAATTATGACTATTGAATATAGAGCTATATATACATTTACTAATTCTAATTATGGTAATATTTATTCTAAAAAACCATATATAGAAGTTCATAAGGAATGTAAAGATATTAGTAAAATTATAGAACCAAATAAACAGGTAAATTTGATACCAAATGAATATGAATTTAGGATATCAACAACTAAACCTGATATAATAGAGTTTAGGGAAGAAGAATACCCTGATAAAAATATAATATTTTAAGATGGAAAATTAATTAGAAGATCGACAAGTCTTAGAATACCTAGACTATTAGGAGAAAGTAGTCATGCAAGAGAAATGAAACTACATAGAAATACAGGAAATATGAAAATAAATGGAGAATATTTCAATGAAAGGGATAGAATATCAGGATCAAATATATTAATAGATACAGGAGCTAGTGAATGCCATATAGCTTCAATAAGAAATAATGGACTAATACCTTATAAAACAGAACCATATAGATATGTAAACTTTGATGGACAAATACATACTACGGAACTAGAAGTTAAAGTACCTATAAAAATAGGAGGGATTGACCTTATAGTGCCATGTTATATAGATGAAAGTATGAATATAAATCCTCATATATTATTAGGAATGAGTTTCTTAAATGGATTTGAAGATTATAGTATAAAAAGAGAAGGATTGTATATATTCCATAATGGACAAAATATATTATGCAACAAAGATGAATAATCAAATAAGTTTTTCATTAGCAGTATATATACAAGTTACCATTATAGAAACGGATATAACAACATGTGCTTTAATAGACACAGGCAGTGATATAACTATATTTAAAAACTTTTTAATCAAGACATGGGAAAATAAAAGTAAAATAAAAATAACAGGAGTTACAGGAGAAGAAACCCAGATAATAAATAGTGCTGATAAGATTAGTATAATACTTGGAAGTAAGCAAATAATAATTAATAAGATATATAGTTATGATAAGTTAGAATGCGATATCTTACTAGGAAATGACTTTATACAGCAGTTCCAATATTATAAACAAAATAATTATATGATTACGTTACAAACTCATTGTGGACATTTATTAAAAATACCAAGAGAATTTAGACCATACAGAGTTCAGCCAACCCAGCGTGGTGATAGATGGGAGAAAAAACTAATTATACAAAATGAATTAAGAAATAAAAGAATAATGTATAAAAAAATCTTAAAAACAGGAGTAGTGATAAGTATAGAAAAAATTATAAAACAATTAGAAAAGGTTTATGGAGAAAACTCATTAATATTTTGAAAACCATACCATCTTAGAGAAAAAATAGAATTAACTGAAAATGTGATTATAAGAGTAAGACCAATGACATATACCATACAAGATACACAAGAATTTAATGTTCAAATAAAAGAATTATTAGAACAAAAACTTATTAGACCAAGTAATGGACCTCATAGTAGTCCAACTTTTATGGTAATGAAACATTCTGAGCAAGTTAGAGGAAAAGCCAGAATGGTTATAAATTATAAAGAATTAAATAAATATACTAGATTTGATGGATATTTTTTACCAAATAAAGAAGTCCTAATAAACATTGCAAAAGGAAAACAATACTATTCTAAATTTGATTGTAAATCAGGATTTTGGCAGATAAAAATGGAAGAAGATAGTATACAATATACAGCCTTTAGTACACCTCAAGGCAAATATGAATGGTTAGTTATGCCTTTTGGATTGAAAAATGCACCTCAAATATATCAAAGGAGAATGGATGATATATTTAGAAAATTTAATAAATTTTTAATAGTATATGTAAATGATATATTGATATGTTCCAATAATAAAGAAGAACATAGAAATCATTTAATACAATTCATAAATGAATGTAAGAAGGAAGGAATTGTCATTTCTAAAAAAGAATCTATTATAGAAAAACAAGAAATTGATTTTTTTGGATTAATAATAGATAATAAAGGAATTAAATTACAAACTCATATATCTAAAAAGATAAGTAGTTTTCCAAATAAATTAGAATCCAAAGAACAAATACAAAAATTCTTAGGATATCTAAATTATGCAGAAGGGTTTATTGAAAATCTTTCAAAAAAAAAGACATAAAATACAAATTTTACTTAGAAAAACAAATACTAAAGGATGGAATAATGAACATACAGAAATAGTTAAATCATTAAAAGAAGAATGCAAGAATTTACCAAAATTAAGATTACCGATGAAAAAGATAATCTAATTGTCAATACAGATGCCTCAGATAAATATTGGGCAACTCTATTAAAAATAGATTTAAATGAAATTTGCAGATATTCAAGTGGAACCTTTAATCAAGTTGAAATAAATTACACTACACATGAAAAGGAATTATTAGCAATTATTAGAGGAATAAAAAAGTTCTCATTATTTTTATTATCCAAAAAAATTATTGTTGAAACTGATAATTCTCAAGTTGCAAGATTAGTCAGGAATAAACTACCAATGGAACCTCAATATAGGAGATTACACAGATGGCAAACATATTTATCTTATTATAATTTTGAGATTGTTCATATTAAAGGTATTAATAATTATCTTGCAGATTTCCTGAGCAGGAATATAGAATTCGCTGATGGACAAAAATAAGATCATGGAATTATACCAATCTGTCCTTCATATACAAAAAAGGACTGATTTCCTCAAAGAAGAAGTTGAGGACATAGATATCGGAGTTACAACAATGAAAGAAGAATACAACGCAAATATGAAAACATTGTTGGATATAACTTCCGAACAGCATAAAAATTCCATAGAACTCAAAAATCAAGTTGATGCTATTACAGCACAACTAAAAAATATACTGTCTGAGACAAAAATACCAAACAGCCCAGAAATGGGTCTTCCAAATACATACCAAACAAATACCAATTCATACCAAACAGGTATAGCTGGAAGCAGCAGTGGACCCAGAAGAGACAATATACCAGCAGGAGATGCTTTTTCAGTCACAACAAATAAAGAGGTGACAATAAGAGCATATGCAAATAAAGGAGATTCCAAAACAATCAGTATCATGGACCCAGAAGATAAAATCCCTTTAGACAAAAACGAAGAAAAATATGCTAATATAGTCCAAGCAGTCTATGCAATAAAGATATGTGATTCATACTTCATCTATCCGGGACAAAATGTTTATCCCAGAGTAACAGCCATGGAAGGAAGTAATCCTACAGTCATAAAAATGTGGGCAGATTATGGATTCTTGGATTTGATATATCCAGGAAAGAACCTTATTGAATTAGAACAATTTGATAATATGCTAAAACAAGAAGTATCAAGATTTGCTAGAGGACGAAGAGTATATTTAAAATTTTACTCAATTAGTCCAGAATACGATGGAGTTATGTACTATCCGATTAATCATATAATTTCAATCGGATATGTAGCAGCCAACTTCAACATAGATGTCATGGAGAATGACAAAAGAATACCAAAAGTCACCAAGTCATGGATAAGACATATAAGAGCACTTGGGATCAAAGCTCTATACAATATAGCAAAAAATCTTTATGATAAAAATTTCTCATGTCTATGCCAATATGAAAATTGGATGTTGGTAACAAATGGAGGGTATGGAAAGTCCGAAATCTTGAAGGACTATATTACAAAATTTGATATTCATCAATTCCCAGGAAATCCTAGTACTATACAAGAATCTTGCCAGCTGCGAGAGTGTTATTGCCTGGCCAAGACACACATGAAGATGTAGGACCAAGAGGAAGAAAAATAGAAGGGTTGAGCCCTGAATAAAGAAGATGTAACATAAAGTTGTTTGTTTTATGTAATAATTGATCCACTATAGTTTAAGTGGTTGAAACTTTTGATTAAACTCCATAATTGGAGTATGATGTAATGAATGATGGAAGAAGGCAATAATATTGCCTCATTTGCTTGTATAAATAGAGGCCATTAGGCTAGATGAAAAACAGAACGAATTGGAAGAGAAAAATTTGAGCACTCAACTTGTGAGAAAGCCAAATCTTCTGTTTAAATACCAATTTTTCAATATCAATACTATTCAGATATTATCATTCATATTCCAATCCTTTTAAACAGATACGAGATTCTAAAACTACTCTTCCCGTAGATTCTTGAAAGGTTAAAGAAGAAATCTATTTCTTATTTCTTACTTTAACAAAAGGAGAGTTTTCTTTAATTAAAGATTTATAGTTTTAATTCTAAGAACCGACACAGTGAAGGCAAGATGCTGAAATAGCAAAGAACCCTGTTAAGGCAGATGGCTGCTTGAGGGAACAGTTTGCATATTCAGAGCCTGAAGGTTACTCGATTCTAAGGAGAGAAACTAAAAGATCAGAATTATAAAACTATTATTTTTGTTAAATTTGGAAATAATTCTTCTTAAATCTTAAAGAATCGTAGGGATCAATTATTTTAATGATCATATTTATAATGTTTAAATTTGAATGTTTACTCATGATGATTGAATTATTATCTCATTATATTATCTGATATGCCAAGATATACAGTTAAAGGATTAAATAATTTGTTAGACAAGATGTTAAATGAAATAAGATTTATTGATCAAGAACTTAAGAAAGAATATAGTGAAATCATAATTACAAAATCGATAAGATATATTGAAAATTACCCTGATATACTACAACTTAGAAATGAATTATATAAGATAGAAATATAGAATAAAAATGCCAGGATATACAGCAAAAGGATTAGACAACTTATGCGAAAGGATATTAGAAAAGATAAAAAATATTAGATCCCAACTAGAAAATAGAAATAGACCATATGATGAATATAAAAAACTTATAAAAGAATATGAACAAAAGATTAAAGATTATGCTAATCTAGTAGATCAAATGATAGAGTTGATGGATAGAATTGAAAATATAGAAATATAATATAGCAATTGTTAAAATCATTTAAAAGAAAAGATATACTTTGCAATAAACAAATTATATATCATTAAGGGTAAAATAGACTTTTTCATAAAAACCCAAATGGATCTAATATACCCGACTAGTTTGGAAAATACCCCCAAAATACCCAAGAAAACTGGCTGAGTAAAGCTAATACCCTGCTGGATAGTCTTCAAAACTTCAAAGAGGCTTTAAATATTCCAAGAGGAGCACCAAGAATCTGGGCAAAACTTTGCAAACAAACTGCATAAACAATGCATATGACCTACTGCAGTTTTCAAATCTTCAAGAGGAGATGAAAATTTTGAAACTTTCAAGGCAAATGCTTAACCATTCTGGCCGGTCTTCAAACCTCCAAGACACTAGAAATCTTCAAAGAAAGCATTTTGAATCTGAGCAGACTTTACAAAATCTGCAATGCTAGATTCTAAATTACCAAGTGACGATGGTAAAATTGAACAAAATCAATGAGCTATGGGGCGACTAAAGTGAGTGTTTTTCTCACTAAAGTTGAGAGCTACTCTCTCTAACACCTTACATAGTGACTAACTGCAATACTAGTAATTTTTATAGTACTAGTTGTATTTAAAAGTGACATGGTTTGATGAAAAAGTGACAACACTTTTTAAGAGTGATATCTTAGCTCTTCCAAAAAAAAAAAAAAGTGACATTTGCCTCTAAAGGGAATTTGGTCGAATAGTTTAGACCCAAATGCACAATTAAAACAATAACAAGCAACAAGTCACTTATTAATATATTTAGATGATTAAGTTTAATTAATCCAATTAAACATATGTGTCAATCAAGCAATCTAATCAATCAAGTCAAAAGGAATAAAACTAAAGTAAAGAACACCAAGAATTGATGATGGATGAAAACTACTTGAAAAACTCTTCACAGGAATAAAAAAACTCCCGGCAAATCTTGCTAAAATGATCAACTAAATAAATTAACTTACAATTAGTTCAGATACCACTAAACTTTAGCCAACTCTAACCAGCTAACTTGTAAATCACCAAGGAATTTCTTTAGTCGTGCACGTTCGCACTTCCCGAAACTCTGGGATCTTCTCTCCACTAGGCCCCTGTTTGTCTACCATTAATCCAAAAAATTGTTTGCTACAGTAAGATTCTCCACCACATATTCACCCAATAAAATATTCTACACACAAATCAATAAAGTTATTTTAATTTTTAACCACACATTCTCCAAAAAATACTATTCATTACACTAATTTTCTCCAAATAATGGGAGACAAACAAGCTCTAGATCTCCAAGAACGAATCTTGTTCTTCATTGGAACCTCATTCCGCATTACTAGAACTCCAAGTGCCTCTTCTTAAACTTTGGAACTCTGAAAGCTTATTGGAGAAGGTAGGGCTTTGTTTGGCGTTTGATCAAATGATCTTTTTTGTGTGTTTGATCTGTTGATTGAGGCAAGATATACTGGAATATGTTTTGGATCTTCAAAGTATGTTCTCTTGACTTAATTCAAAGTTCAACCAATATTGGAACAATGTTTGAGATGAATATATGGACAATTGATAATGTGGTTTAATCAAGAGATCAATGAACGGTGTTTTAGATCTTGAATAATATGACTTCTATAATAAAATAATGATTCGACATGCCTTTAGACATTTCATGGGTTTTATATTTATAATGGGTAGTATTTGAGGTGAACTAGGATTGAAAATTAAAATCAAATTTGAACAGCTCTCGGGCTCACCGCAGCTCAAGCACCAATCATCATGCCAACGAGCAACGAGCCCGCCGTTCGAGGGGACGATCGTGGCCAGCAAGCGTCAATGAATTGTTGTGAGCACTCGAGCGGGCAGTACGTGGGTAGCAAATGGTCAACATCTCGAATCTTGATTTTCTTGAATGCCTTCAACTCCTTTTATGACTCTATTAATCCCAAACTATTTTAACTACAATTACAACTCAATAACTCCTATTTTGACTTTAATTATAACTTAATAACTCATGATTTTGAATACAGAAATTGCCAATAACTAATTTAGACATTGCCAATTACAAATTTGACTTAATAAATTTCCCCTTTGGCATTCCATGATAAAATCATTTATTTCAAAGTCAAAATCAAAACAAACTAACTACAAACTACCTAAAGACTTAATTCCCAAAATTTACTTCAACAAGTTTTCTAAAACACGTGGAAACAACAATATCACATAAAAAACAAGAGGAGAGTGACAACTAAAAGATATAATTAAGTCATATAAAACAATACAAGTAAAACACATGTAACACCAAAGTATGCAATACAAAGTGGATCAATAACTTAGAAATAAAAATAGAATATATAATAATATCAATATTGACAAAATACTAAATACAATATCAATGTTAATATTCCAATAATCAATAATGTGTATGACTCCCCCTAAGTTAAATATCTAAATAAAAAAAATATCAAATTTCCCCCCATAACTCATATACTCAACTCCCCTGAAATAAATAATTAAATTACCCCCCCCCCCCCCCCCCATTGTCACGAATAGTAAAGGAAAATAAGTAACATAATCATGAATAACATGTAGAGGAATGAATTAAAAAAAAATACACACTGAGTAATTATGCAAAATTATGCAACACATGTGATGGAAAAATAAAATTTCCTTTCTTTTCAAGATAAATGTTTTTCATTGATTTTTAAACGTAAAATCTTGATAGTTCAATTACATAAACATTTATTTGCTAGTATGTGATGAATAGATGAAATTATTATGCCCTAATATCCGTTCGTTATTTGAATTATAAATCGATCTTTGTGTGTATCCACTTATTTTCAATTAATTAGATTAGAAATCACAACAAATCACGATTCTTTGTTTGTTTTCATCAGATAGTAATTAAACACAGTAAATTCAGCATCAAAGTCTAGTTCTCATGAGAACAATAATTCAAATTCAAATGTCCATTATATTACTTGTTACGATATCGTATACTTGTGATAGAAAAAACGCAATAGTTAGTAACATAGTGTACAAAACAAATTGTATTACCCTTAGAGTCTTCAAATTCATGCTCATTTATCTCGACAGTTTTTCGTACTTGTTTGCAAATTTTGTGAATGTACTGCATTGTCTCTATTCTTACAAAACTAAGTTTGCATTTGCCACAATGACTCTAGCAATTCTTCAAATGACATAGTTCTGTACTGCCTTGTGATCATGTTCATCGACTCGACTATGTTTGATGTCATAATTGAATACATATTAGCTGGCATGTGTAATCATGAACACTTCTCATGATCAACATCCTCCTATAAAAAAGGAACAATTAAGTTAGATTAATTATAACTGATAAATGAACAAAGATGGAGTCATGCAAGTACCAAATATAAGCTGATTGTTTCATTCATTATGTCATGTATATGGTATTCGAACTCATCTAATGTCTACACTTGAACACCAGAGCTGAAGGCATGTATTATATTGTGACATGACCTCCCGTAATGAGTTTTCAACTTTTTTAATAAATGGGAAAAGCAAATATCATGCAATGCATCAAGATACAGAATTTCTATCAAATTTCTCATACTATTAGGTCGATCATAAACTACACATTGTCCTTCCCTCTCTCCATAAGCCCTTTTCCGCATGTAAAGAAATCATGTCCATGACTAATCATTCTCATTCTCCCCAATCCAGAAGGCAAGCATATATTTATTGTTGTTTAGATCCTGTGTACATGCTTTGAAAAGTATTTCACCATAATGATCATTTAGATAAGTACCGTCGATCATAATGACATGCCTACAGTGTGTCCACCTACGTATTGATGCACCCAATGCTATTAAGCAATATTTAAATATGTTTTGATCATATATCTCAACTTTTTGACTGACCCAGGGTTTATATGTTGCTACATATAAAAGTAAGATGGTAGTCTCTCGAATGATACAATTGGATCATCCTGAATCATCTTCAATGTCTGTTCACGAGTTCTCCAAGCCTTCATGTAATTAACAATGTAATTAGATATATCATTTGGAGTGTATATGGTTCGTGATGATACATATTTTTTGCCTGATACAAGTGGATATGATGGAGCTTGACACCTGTCGATGAGATCCCAAAACAATATTCCTGGGAAATGTGTGACCAACCCTCATCTCCCAAATCTTGAACAATTTTATTTTGCCTAATCTTGAAGACCTGAATGTCCACTTTCAATAGTTTTTTGAATAGTTTATAACATATTCCTTCTTGTCCAACCTCAATACCCTAAACTCAAACTTGTTTTGGATATATAGAATGCTAAGCTCATTTTTAGTATTTCTTTGTTACAAAGTACCTTACCGTCTACTCTTGCATCTGAGCGAATACCAATGTCACCACTAGTTCATAGTTTCTTTGTCTATACTAACTGTTGATTCACAAATATAAGATGTTATATCTTGCAATGAATGCAATTTTGCCCATTAATGGTCATTAATTATACATAAGTTAAACTATCTTGTATTTTCCCAATATCTACAGCCATAACATCAATGTGCAAAGGGTAACTTAAAGGATCGCCATTTATAGATTTTAACATCAAGTATGACAAGACGGTATTGTTAATCAATATCCGGATGGGAGGCAACGTCTTGTTCAATGTATATCTCATTGTAATTGAAACTTCTGCATAATTAAACTTCAACTCCAATATTACAATGTCAACAACTTCGATATTCTTGCAATCATCTTCTACTAAAATTAAGGATATATGGCCTCCATACAGCGACAAACGTGCACAAAGCCCATCAATGTGAAAAACATAGAAATGGTAAGTCACAATTATCCCATGAAGATACATTAGTCAGTAGTCACATTAACATAAGTCATAGTAACATAAGCCGCATTAACATCACAAAGCTACATTAACATCAACATCAACATCAATTTTCTAATATCTCAAATAGAATACTTTCTACAGAGAAAAAGGTAAAATAATAATACTAATGGTCATAAATAATTATTTGATAAGCTGATGTCACAAACTAAAAAGCATTGACACTAACTCTTTTATCATCAACATATAGAACTAATGATTTACATTGTAACTTTTTATTATTAATTCAAGTGTGAATTATGTCTAGAGAGATCACAACATATAATCATCGACTATATGAAGTCACAATAAATTACACAACTTTCAATTCACATCTATATTTTCAGTTACCTGGTAACAGAGGCCACAATCTAATGATTTAAGTAAATGATGTATACCTATAAGATGTTTATTGGTGAAATTTATTCCTATTAACTGAGGATGAGAAGCCAAATCCACTATATTCCTACGCAACACTCAATTGATTTTGATAATTCCATAAACGAGCCTGATTTTGTTGATTATGGTAAATCGATGCTCGGAATCATTACAATAATATCAATGTTTTTTATGCCGGTAGGACGCAAAATCTTCACTGCTATGCGACAGAAAAATATTGGGTTAATGATTAAAATGTATCTCCTTGAAATTTTCAAATCGCATTCTGAAGATATGTGTAGACATATCGAAAATCGAGAGAACATCGTGTTAGGTGTGAGAGGCTATGAGATGTGAGAGAAATAGGTAATAACTAATTTTTATATTTTTTGATATGATAGAGGAAATTGTTAGGTCTCTGTTTGTAATTGGTTATTCGTTAGACAAAATTAAAGGAATGAAATTGTAATTAAAGTCAAAATAGTTAAGGGTTGGTGTATAGTCCTTTAAGGAGTCAAAATTATTCAAAAAGATCACATATGATCAATGGAATGCAATTAGAAATCAATTGAGTGTCAAAATGTTGCACAAATCATGCTTTATATTATCAATTACAAGTTGTGACGCATTTATCACATAGAAAACATTCGAATCTGAAAAATGCTATTTCTAGAAGAGTTGTAACCCTTTTATTTATCTTTCTAACGCACTTTGAATCACTTTAATCGGACATTGGAAGAAAAATGTATGATGAAAATACTGATAATTGTTCAGAGAGCGCTCGTTGGCCCCCCGATAGGCTCTCGAGTGGTGGCTTAATTCGAGGAATAGAAAATTTTGATTTTAAAGCTAATTTTGAGTTAATTTTTCATCCCAAACCTCCATTATAAATATACAGTCCAATGAACATTACAAAGTGTGTTGAATCATTATTTTGCTTTAGAGATCTCATTGTTGAAGATCATAAACACATTCCATTGATTTTATTGATTTAACCCCAAAATCTTTGCTCTTATATTTGATCTCGTATATTGATCCTTCATTAGTAGAGCTTTGTTGTAAGTCAAGATTTTGTTCTTTTAAAGACAAATACATATTTCAATATCTCTTACATCAACCCACAAATCAAAATACATAAAGATCATTGATCAAACACCAAAACAAAATCTTACCTTCGCCAATTAGTTTTTAGAGTTCTGAAGTTTTAGGAAGAGGCGCTTCGAGTTCATGCGCTTAAGGACGAGGTTTGTTCTTGTTAACCCCGAGAACAAAAAAGTGGCCCAGAGTTCTCGAAAGTGCGGGTGTACTTGTCCAAAAGAGTTCCTTGGAAATTTACATGTTAGGTGGTTAGAGTCTGCTAAAGTTTTGGATTTTCTAGAATAATTGTAAATTAACTTTTCCAGTAGGTTTTACTGGCACGTTTACCCGGAGGGTTTTTTTCTAGTTAGGGATTTTTTTCTGTCAACATATTTGGTCTTATTTACTTTTTATTACTTTTGATCTGCATGTTTTATTGATTAATAAATAGGCTTAATTGAATTAATTAAACTTAATCATATGTGACATTATGAAGTGACTTGTTGCTTGTTATTGTTTTAATTCCGCGTTTGGGTCTAAACTATTCTATAAATTTTAACTCTTCGAAATATTAAATTAGACTCTAAAATTTCTAAATTTAAGTCACACGCATATGCATGAATGATCTACTGAACACCAATGGGAATCTTATGTTAAGTACCGGTGACGTGTCATACAAATTTATTAGTGGATAAACTTATGGACCTCAACATTTGAATTAAGTTTAAAAATTCATCAATGGATTTAATAGACACGTCTTGGTGCTTAACAAAATGATCTACTGAGTACTGATACTCATTTTATGTTAAGAATCGGTTACGTGTCATATTCAAAATTTATAAATTTAAAATTTTATACTAAAAGTTGTTGCTATGAACATTTTCCTTTGGGCAATATTCACATATAACAAATAAAAAAAAAAACAATTCTTGATATACTACATGATATTTTAAATACTATATATACTGGATATTATACTAAAATAAACCAAAATTACTGACTCATATAATTTCTCTAATTTTGTAACTGAAAGACATCAACAACTAATTAGGATGTTTTATTTATTATTATTTTTTTTTTCCAACCTGTAGAATGTTTTGCCTTCCATATAAATACACGTTTAGTTTCAAATTGGCTTCCACTTCATACTATACTTTCTTTCAGTATTCCACTCCATTTGATTTGATTTGATTATTTGCCCAACTGATATAACAAGAATTTTATAACAACAATTACTTTGCCTTACATTGCATGAGTATTTCTTCGGTAAGTTGGAAAAAATTAAGTATATCGAACTTACAGAAAATTTCAATACCTAAAAATGCTATGCATTACTAGACATGATAATTTAAATTTTCAATATTTTTTAGGATTTATTTCACCTTCTAAGAGACAAAAATTAAATATCCCAAACAATTTTTGGATTATTGTAAATGATAAATTTATTAGAACTTTGGTTCTCATTATAATACAAACAAAAGTCATAACTTTTATTCTCTCTTTTCACAATACATTATCGGCATGATCTATTGCAATCAAATTTTTTTACGTATGTGCACAAACGTTAATAATTTGTGAGCCACACAAGGACTCGTTCAGGTTCCAAGGACATCAATCATATATTATTATAATATGTTGGAAGTGGCCCAAATCCTACTTCTAAGTACATGCATCCGCCTCGGCAAGTGTATCTATTGATTTCGAAAAAAAATGCTTCTAAGATATTTTATTATACCATACCCCTACTGAATTTGAATTGCTTCTACTATATCCTAATCCTAACAATACTAAAAGAGCCACTTTTCCTAACACTGTGCATTGGACAAGTGTCGCAAAATTGAATCGTCAACCAAGTTTTTTTCCTATTTCAAAACGACGTCGTGTGATTTTTCAATTTCCTTTCATTCTATTTGGCCCACCCGTAAAAGGAAGAAGCCCTATCTCTACTTTCATTTGTGTGCAAAGGAAAAACTCTCAAACCCTACCAGCTACCGCCGTAACGCCATTCATCTGTCCATCTAACTTTCAACGAGATCTTCTCACACAAATCATTCATTGTCTATTCGAATCTGCAAAAGGAAGTTTTGGGAATAAGGGGGTTTTGTGAAAGAAATTAAGGGTTCTTTAGTCGGCTATTGAGATTGGACCCTGTGAGTCTGCTATCTTTCAAAGATTTAGAACCAAATTTCTTTATATATATCAACCGCTGATTTTTTCCAAACAATAATCAGGTATGAATTATCGTTCTGTTTTGGGCTTAAGCCACTTCCACTGTAGCCAAACTCATCGGCAAACCGGAAGTCGTAATATATTCATCATGTTTCTATTTCTTTACCTTCTTTTTATGTTTAATCATAATATATAATAATAATATCAGTTTTGGATTCCTATGCTCAATTGACTACATTTCCTATTCGTTTGTTTGTGGGTTTTTCTATTCCCTTGTTATATTATCGATTTTGGGGGGGCTTCAAATTGTATTGGAAACGTTTTTTGTGTAATTATGCTTAAAATCTTGGTGGTTTCTATGGTTCTTTAATTTTGTTATTGTTGGCATATTGTGGTTAGTTTATGGAAAAACTGGTTGAATTTGGTGCTGGGGTGTAAAAAATTAGACACGAGATTAAAAAGGAGATTATGGAATAGTTGGCATATTGGGATTATTTTCCGGTTTAATGTTAATTTAGCTGTTTTTAATTTATTTCTTTCTCAATTCAGTTTTATTTTTTCCATTTTAAAGATTTGGATGTAATTAGCGGGTGTTAATTGATTGTACTATTTATTAACTTAGCTGATTAAGGGAAAACAAATCTAATGAGGAATTTTTTTCCTTAGAGTTGAAGGAAGTTACTTCATATTTTTTAAGGGTAAATAAATGTCATGTGGTCAGTTATTCAATTGGTGTTTGTTATATGGATTAGATTGGATATAATGACTTAAAACAGTCATTATGCACAATTTGAGCTATCCGTATCGTTACAAAAATTTAAAGTGTAAATTCTGATAGAATGGATGCCTGAAAGCATGAAATCTGTAATTCACATTGAAGTAATCTCTTTCAATTCACTCCATTATGCTCATATTTTATTCTCCCAACTGCAAATTTAGTTTATGCTTTAGAAATTGTGGTGAGCATGTCACGTTTAATGAAAAACAAATCATTTTTTTCCTTAGAGTTGGAGGAAGTTGCTTCGTTCATTGTTAACGCTATATTTTATTATATTTAGTTATTTATCTTATGGATGTTGCTGATGGTTGTGGTGGAAGTTGTGAAGTACAGAAAAAACGGCGTAGAGAAATTTATGCTAAAGCGAAAGAAAGTCGGAATTCACGACGTCGAGAATGATACGCCGAAGCAAGAGAGTTGCGTGATGCACGATTACAGGAAGTGGATACTCAAAGAAGAGCAACTACACGTACACATAATCATCGTCTAAGAAAGAAAAGAATAGTAGAAGAAGGTATTTGTAGAGAGTTTACTTATACTGCTTTTTTAGGAAAATAATTTGATATGTTAAGTTTGTCTATTATATATGTTGATTGATGTAGATATCTTTGCTTATTTTCTTTTTATTCTTTTCGTGTGTGCAGTTCTTGCATTGAATTCCACCACACCTAATGCATCTGCAGAATTTAGCTATAATGCTTCTGAAATGGGTACACATTTTTTCATTCCATACAATCTTCTGTGTGTGAATTTCGTAGATATACTAAGAATGTTTTCATAGAGGTATTATGGTTTTTTTTTCATAATCTACATGATAAAAATTGTTGACTATTTTTTTCATAGATATACTATTTGTTTACTTTGTGAGCTGCTTTCATTCTTTACAAATCAACAGTATTTGTATATATTAATCTTAATGGCAATTTGTTTTATTGTAGTTGCCAACTGTAGTTATAGTGTATCTTCAACAACTAGAATTTGTACACAAGATCACAATAGTCAGTATGCCTGTGAAGAGGACTGACTTTGATCTGATGATGAAGGTGAGCAAAATAATTAGCAAACTACAAACTTTATTTTGCAGAACATTCCTACTGAATCTCATGTTCTTGTCCAACCATCAATTTGTTTACATTGTGGTACAAAAAAATACCATCGAGAGAGTAAAGGTTTTTGTTGTTCCGATGGTAAGGTTAAATTGCATATACATAGTGTACCTAATAAATTATATGAATTATTTACTTAAATTCAGTCGAAGCATTGAATTTCAAGAAAGTTGCAAGAAGTTATAACAACCATTTTGCATTTACATCTTTTGGCGTTAAGTATAATAAAGATTTATGCAAGAGAAATAAAGGCATTTATACATTTAGGGTTCAAGGACAAGTTTATCATTATATAAATCAGTTGTTAACATCTTTGACAATAACCCAACTTATTTACAGTTATACTTCTATGATACTGAAAATGAATTATCAAATCGATTGAACATCTCAGATAAATTTTGCGAATCAACTTTACAAATGTTAATTGATATCCTAAAGATTAATACTTACTCTAGATTTTTTTCGTTCATTAAGCAATATTGATAGTTTACATACATGTCGAATACAAATAAGATGTAATCCAGGTTTAGATCAAAGAGTGTACAATACTCCAACGACTTCACAAGTAGCCGCAGTTTGGGTTGATGATGTTGCATCTACAAACAAAAAAATTCGTGATATATCGATTTATGGTCATAACAAATAAATCTCAAATACACTAGAAGCGTAGTTGACCAGTTGATTTAAAAGACTTTGTACTGCGAAAAAAAAAGTACAAGAAAAACTAACCAAACATTTCGGAAGAATTTACATTAGAAAAGATTAATCAATTAAATATTGAAAATATGGTTCCTGAAGAACCACAATGTTCGAAAATAATGAGATTTCAATAAATTATATGTTATCACATAAATTATGGGAAATAAGTTATATAAATATTCAAGAAGAATATTAATTTATCACTCTATAAGAACATATAATTCAATAATTCAATATTATCAAAGAATCTTATAACATTGCTTCTGAAAAGGTATAAATTTTGAAATACTAATAAAATTTAAGAAAGGTTATCAAGATATTTATTTAGCTGATAGTGTAAATATGCACACAATTCTTCAAAATAAAAGTACTTTTTAAAATTTAACATTAATAGAAAATAATGTTAATACAATATCAGGTGCATCGAATATTGTTTAAAGCTGTGGAAGAGTTTGTATTATTTTACCAAATAATATAAAATTATATATTGAAAATGCATTTTATTCTAACAAATCTAGAAGACATTCGCTTAATTTTAAAGATATCCGCTGTAATGAATATAACATTGAGATAATGCACGAAAATAATGTTGAATATTTTTGCATAACTTTTTTTGTATTTGGCCGAAGCAGATAACAAAATTTCATGCACGCCCATTTGGCATGTATTATATATTTATAAAAATGGTCGAATCAAATATTATCACAAACCAGAAAATCTTATACTTTGGAATGATTGACTTGGACATTCAGGAGCTATAATGATGGGTTGAATAATAAACAACTCACATGGACATCTTTTAAAGAACCTGAAAATTGTTTTACCTAATGATTATCCATGTGTAGCTTCTTCACAAGGCAAGTTAGACCTTCGTCTACAAAAGTCAATATTGAATCTCCAACTTTCTTGAAAAAAAATTCATGGAAATATACGTGGGTCAATACACCCACCATTTGGACCATTTCGTTATCTTATGGTATTAATTGATTTTTCTAAAGGATAGTTACATGTCTGTCTACTTTCCACTAGAAATTTAGCTTTTGCTAGACTACTTACTCCAGTCATAAATTACCAGCGCAATTCCCGGATTACTCAATCAAAACTATTCGTCTTGACAATGCTGGTGAATTTAGATCACAAGCACTCGATAATTATTGTAAGTCAAGGAGATTGTTATTGAACATTCAATTGCACATGTCCATACATAAAATGGTTTAGCGAAATCATTTATTAAACGTATACAACTCATTATTAGACCATTACTTATGAAAACAAAGCTCACAACTTCTGTTTGGAGTCATGTCATATTACATGTTGCATCATTGATTCATATCAGAGCAACTGCATATTATCGATATTCACCTTTGGAATTAACATTTGGTTATGAAGCTAATATTTCTCACCTGCGGGTTTTTGGTTGTGGTGTTCAAATCCCTATTTCACCCCCCACCCCCCCCTCCCCCACAATGTACTAAAATAGGTCCCCAATAAAGACTTGTGATTTATGTTGGTTTTGATTCACCATCTATTATTAGGTATTTGAACCTTTAACGGGTGATTTATTTACTGTACAGTTTTGCATATTGTCATTTTAATGAAATGACTTTTCCAACTTTGGAAGAGGAAAAACCATATCCTGATAAATAAGGTAAAATTTTTTTGAATGAAACAACTATATCTCACTTGATCCTCGCAGCAATTAATGTGAGCAAGAAGTTGAAAAAATCATTCATTTGTAAAGAATGCAAATACATTACTAGATGTATTTGTTGACATAAAAGTGACAAAATCATATATAACAGCAGAAAATATTCCAGTAAAAATCGATGTCCCTACAGGACAATTTGTCGTAACAAATAAATCTCAAATACACTAGAAGCGTAGTTGACCAGTTGATTTAAAAGACTTTGTACTGCGAAAAAGAAAGTACAAGAAAAACTAACCAAACATTTCGGAAGAATTTACATTAGAAAAGATTAATCAATTAAATATTGAAAATATGGTTCCTAAAGAACCACAATGTCCGAAAATAATGAGATTTCAATAAATTATATATTATCACATAAATTATGGGAAATAAATAATGTTGTTATTGACAATATTTTTGCATTTAACGTGACTCTTGATATTATGCAAAATGAAGATCCTGAACCACAGTATGTTAAAAACTGTCAAATTAGAAATGATTGGTCAAAGTGAAAAGAAATCATACAAGCGGAATTGAATTCCTTGGAGAAAACAGAAAGTGTTTGGATCTGTAGTTCGAACACCTGAAAAGGTAATATCTATTGTATACAAATGTGTTTTTGTACGAAAAAGAAATAAAAATAAAGAAGTTACAAGATAGAAATCCCGACTCATAGCTTAAGGTTTCTGACAAAGACAAGGAATTGATTATGAGGAAATTTATTCTCCCGTAATGGAAACCATCACTTTTAGATTTTTAATTAGTTTGACTATGTGTCAAACGCTCGATATATGCCTTGTAGATTCTTAAAGGCGAGAAACAAATGATACATGCAAAAGAACCATATTCTCAATTAAATTGCAAAGATCATTATAGAATTGAAACAATCCGGATACATGTGGTATAATCGACTCAGTGAATATTTGTTGAAGAAAGGTATATAAACGACAATATCTGTCAATGTGTTTTCACAAAGAAAATAAATATTGGATTTATAATTATGACAATTTATGTTGATAATTTAAATTTAATTGAAACTTGTAAAGAGCTCAACAAAATTGTAAATTATTTGAAAAATGAATTTGAAATGAAAGATTTGGGAAAACCTAAACTCTCGGGTTGCAAATTGAACATTTTCTAAAAACAATATTTGTTCATTAATCTGCATATAGAGAAGTCTTAAAATTCTTTTATATGGATAATGCACATTGATTACGCCCAAAGTATTACGCGATGTTGTAGTATAGCTTTGGGGTGTCATATCCACAGGGAGATGAAAAAGTGATTCAAGGGGTTCAATAACTTTGGGTTCTCGTGAATTTGATTAAGGGAATTTGTTTATTGCATTCAAATGTAAATGTCACCGGAAATAATGATGAAATTTAATATAATATGTGAAATAGTGAAGTTTCGGGGTTCCCTCAATTAGATTGGATCAATCAACATCAACAATTCATGCATTCTCTACTCAATTAGAAGTTTTTGTCCTAACTTTCTAATCGGATGATTTAAACGATGCAAACTAATTTAATTGCACATGTAATCCTAGAATTTATGTTTCCCAAAACATAATCATACATCAATTTATTGAAATCAGACTTAAAGAGGGACTATATATCTCTAACATATAGCAGTAATTAAATCACACCAATAAATGATTTAAAAATCAAACTTGAACAAGTATTTTAATTATTCAATGGAAGAAACATGATTAAATCCATGAAAATCTGAATAAATGTTAAATCTAACTCAAATATAATTCAAAATACGGGAAAACATAAACCGTAGAATTATTTAAACAATGAAAAACACATCCTAAATTCTAGATCTCCTTAACAATTATCACAATCATCTATTGAAATCAGATTATAAATCGTTCATATACATGTAGCATAAGAAAGTAAATAATCACACCAATAGATTTAATGAAGAATAAAGCTATGTGTACATAATTTTTTACACAATGTTTTACACCCTCCTCACATGGAGGGGGGCCCACACATAATAAAATAATCGTGGGCCCCCCTCTATGTGAGGGGGGTGTAAAACATTGTGTAAAAAATGAGGTGTACACATAGCACCACTCTTTAATGAAATAAAGATTCAACACATAGTTCAATTGTTCGATAGAAAAAATAAGATTGATTCTATGAAAAACTTAATACATGTTAAATCAATTTCAAAATTAATTCATAAATATGAAAATCTAGATCTAGAAATGTTTAGCAAAATAAATACCAAAGAGCATGAATAAATGATATTGAAATCCCCGAATCCAATTGAGTTCCTCCCTTGCTTCACCTTTAGTTTAGTTCTTCATAGGTTTCTTGAGCCAAAATCAATGAAAGAATGGTGTAGAATGAAGAATGAGGCGTTTTGGGGTGTTTTGGGATGTATTTAGGATTGAAAAGTTGTGCAAGATATGTTGCTAAAGGAGTTTGAGTCGTAGAAGGAAACCAGAAATTTCGTCCAAATTTAACCATATGCGGCCGCAAGGTATAAACCCATGCGGCTGCATGGAACAAAAAATTGATGCCCTTGAAGTCTCGGTAAGTGCCCATGCGGCTGCATGGGTTTTATAACCATGCGGCCGCATGGTTATAATATTTTCCCGCCGGATATATTTTAATATTTTGGTCATAACTTTCTCTACTGATATCCGATCAAGGTGATTCAAGATGCGTTGGAAAGCTAACTCAAAGGGCTACAACTTTTCTTCAGATTCCATCTTTGAATTCGATCGTTTTCCATATCAAACACTGGTCTCAATAGGAGGCTGAAAACCGGTGCGAAACTTTTCACCTTGAAAGTTGATATTTGATAATGTTTTGGCTATTCTTTCACCCCTTTGACTCCTTGTTTCATCCAATTGACCTCTAAGACTCTTGAATCTTCATCACAAGGTTAGAAATAGGTTTAGAGTATTTGCACTTTAGTCCCTGAACTTTCACTTTCTTCCAGTTTGGTCCTTTTTCGCTTGGTTCACCTCAATTTCGCTACATTCATCACTTTGTTCTGCAAAACATAAATTGCATAGATTTAAGCTATATTCCAACATTTTAATCAACGATTGCTCATTTTTTGACAGTAAAATAAGTATGTAAAAACACAATTATCACACATCCATTGACATCACATATGGTTGTTCGATCACTTGATGTGAAAAATGATCATTTTCGTTCACTTGAAGATTGAGAAAAAAAATGGTCCTGAAGTATCATATCTTAATGCAATTGGAGTATTAACTTATCTTATAAACTGTACTCGACCCGACATAACTTTTTCTGTAAATCTCCCTGCAAGATAACTCTACACCAACACAAAGATATTGAAATTGTGTTAAACATATTTTTCGTTACTTAAAAAGGTACTATTGATTTGTGATTATTTTATTCTCAAAATTCGGGATCTCTTTAGTGGGATATGCAGATGCATGTTATCTCTCTGACCCACATAAAGTTAAATCACAAATATGATACGTATTTATACATGGAGTAACAGCTATATCATGGAGATATGAGAAGCAATCATTGACAGTAATATCCTCAAATCCATAAAGTAGGCCGAGAATGTGTATAGTTGAGGAACATAACCCATCATATCTAAGCATCATGCAAATTAATTTTAATAAAAGATAGTGCAATAATTTTGTATGGAGACAATACTGCTTCTATTGCACAACTCAAGGTTATATCAAAGGTGACAAGACAAACCATATTTCTCCAAAATTCTTTCATACACATGAGCTTTAGAATAATGATGACATCGATGTTCAACAAATTGGCTCAAGTGACAATGTGAATGATTTATTTACAAAAGCACCACCAACATCTACATTCAAGAAATTGGTTTACAAGATTGGAATACGTCAACTCAAAAATTTTCACTGATCAATATCAGGGGGAATAAATGTACTTTTTTTCTTTCAGTTAGGTTTTATCACACTGAGTTTTCCTAGTAAGATTTTAATGAGACAACATTTATCTTTAATACTCCAAAATGATTGTACTTTTTTTCTAGTAAGATTTTTTGTCTCATTGAATTTTTATCAAACAAGGTTTTAACGAGACATATATTTGTAATGTGTCATTCAATGGGGAGTGGTGTAAATAGTAAGTTTATTAGTGAATAACAATTGTACCCCTATAGCCCTAGAAATTATTATCATTGTATCTCTAATCTTGCACTATAAATATAGGGCTTTGATTCTCATTATAATACACACAAAAGTCTATTGATTTTTATTCTCTCTTCTCTTTTTTTCTCTTTTCACAACATGTATATAAAAAAATAGTATATATTAGTAGTCTAATAGGGTGCACTATACATAGTGCCTTTGAAATGAAATGTTACGCACACAAGACATTTAGTATCAACATACTCTATTTGTCATAATATGAAACACTAGATTCTATTTGTCATACTTTCACATTATAAGAAACAGATTAATGTAATCACCAATGAAGCAGCGCAATCATATCTTCGATTTTAAATGGAACCTACTTTCTTCGATCAATGCTACTTCTGTAGTTGAAATTTTTCCTGCTACCAATGATGACGAACTTTGAGATTTGAGGAAGATGATTTGGTAAGCTGGATTGACGATTTTTAGGATTTTAAATTTTGTGGAAGACTTTTGTTCGATATAATGAGCTCTTAATTTGGAAATTTTGAGAAAGGATGGTGGAATTAATTACAATTATATTGATTGTTCATCATCTTTTCTTTGACATTATAGTATTAATGGGATTAAAAATGATGTATTGTATTATTTGAATATTTTATTTAAAATGATGTATATAGTGTAATTTCCACTTTTGGTTTTTGCAATTCCTCAATTCTTTAAATATGCTTTCTCTTGCATTCTCGTGTTGATAAAATGACACAAAGAATGAGAAGTTGTATATGAATTGAGGACCATAGCCCTATTTATAATTGTAAGAATTTTGGGGCTCCAATAACCAATTTTCGGGCTCAATCTTCAACCAAATTGACACCACCATAGGCTTCGACCCACAACTTGAACACTTGGTTGCCACAAGTTTACATCCCCACAAAGAGGCACTTGGTGGTGGTATTTGCAGCCCACACGGGAGGAGAAGGAGAAGAGAATAATTGGTTGATACCCACCAAGAAAATCACCCAAAAGCCGACTGCCACACTTCCTCACGGCTGTCCCTCTTTTCCACTTCTCATGCAAAATACACACACAAAAACGGCTAGAATGGTGTGGGTATATACATCATTGTTAGGTCACTTAATGGGCTGCCTATATATTTCCACAACTAACCAACAATAAATGGGCCAATACATATCATCACCCAACCCAATAACTTGGACCATCCACGAGTGTTGGGCCACGAGCAACATTAACTCAATTGAGTTGCTTCTAGTGGCCCCAAGTTGTTTTCCGGTCGAGCCATCATTAAGGTGTCGATATAATTTATCCAACATCGATTTTATATCATCTCCCGAATTTATTGGGTATAAAAAAACCCAACAATAATTTTTATATGTATTTGGCACATCGTCAAATACAACCCTAGTGGATCTGGTCTCTACACATATAATTCGGCACACACTTTATTTAAATGTCATAAACCCAATAATTTAATTCTTTATTAGACCACTTTAATTGGATTCAACTTTAAGATGACCTTATACACAATTAATTACATATGTATGCCTACATGACAAATAATAAACCCAACATAACTACTTTCTTCTATCAATGCTGCTTCTGTAGTTGAAATTTTTCCCCATGATCTAAAGCGATCAATGATGACTCGTTGAGTGCATGAACTTCGAGATTTGAGGAGGATGATTGGTAAGCTGGATTGAGGATTTTTAGGATTTAAAATTTTGTGGAAGCTTTTGTTCGATATAATGAGCTGTTAATTTTGGATGGTGGAATTAATTATAATTATATTGATTGTTCATCATTTTTACTTTGACATTATAGTATTAATGGGATTAAAAATGATGTATTGTATTATTTGAATATTTTATTTAAAATGATGTATATAGTGTAATTTCCACTTTTGGTTTTTGCAATTCCTCAATTCTTTAAATATGTTTTCTCGTTCATTCTCGCGTTGATAAAATGACACAAAGAATGAGAAATTGTATATGAATTGAGGACCATAGTCCTATTTATAATTGTAAGAATTTAGGGGCTCCAATAACCAATTTTCGGGCTCAATCTTCAACCAAATTGACACCACCAGAGGCTTCGACCCACAACTTGAACACTTGGTTGCCACAAGTTTACATCCCCACAAAGAGGCACTTGGTGGTGGTATTTGCAGCCCACATGGGAGGAGAAGGAGAAGAGAATAATTGGTTGATACCCACCAAGAAAATCACCCAAAAGCCGACTGCCACACTTCCTCACGGCTGCCCCTCTTTTCCACTTCTCATGCAAAATACATGCACAAAAACGGCTAGAATGGTGTGGATATATACATCATTGTTAGGTCACTTAATGGGCTGCCTATGTATTTCCACAACTAACCAACAATAAATGGGCCAATACATATCATCACCCAACCCAATAACTTGGACCATCCACGAGTGTTGGGCCACGAGCAATATTAACTCAATTAAGTTGCTTCTAGAGGCCCCAACATTAACTCAACATTAACCCAATTGGGCCAAATTGCCATACTAAGCCTTACAACCCAATACGTACTCTTTTGACTGCAACTTTTGAAATTAAATGTGAATACGAAAAAATGATAATGAAGATAAGAGAAAAACACAAATTTTATTTATTTTGTATAGTTTTATTCAATACCACTTAACAAAGTTTCAAATAGTAGTTTGCAATTATACTCACTAATAAATTAAAAGTACAATAAGTTGGTCTTGAAGTAATTATGCATTGTTCCAGTGCTTCATTAGATTGCTTAAATAATTCCCATAAAACTAAAATAAATAGTTCAAATTTAATACAATTTGATATGGATTCTATGAAACTCACATTTAAAAAAAAAACATAAATTGTGAAGATTAAATAGCTTTATCTAAATTTAGAAGCTATATGGATACAATAACTCGAAAAGATTTATATTTTTCTATGTATCATGAAGCCCTTGTATGGTTTTGATAAAAAAAAAAAAAATGATGAAATATTTTGTTAAAAAGTTAATAAAAGTTGCGGATTTCATCAAATATGTTGGTGAAAATGAATTTGAGAAAAAAAGGAGGCTAAAGAAATCAGAACCAAATTGGTGTTAAATGTGATTTTATGAACTTGACTCTCTAACCAACATCAATATCACGTAGGCAGCAAAATCTCTTGACGTACATGTTACCTAGATGGCAATCTATAAGAATGCATTATATACGTTGTCAATTACCTTGGAAGATAACATGGATCGAACTAAGAATTAAGTTAGATGTACATCCTTGTTGACAATAAGGATGACATCTTCTCCTATTTAGAGGAAGTTTGAACAATGGATGGGTTAAAAATAAGATTGTAGATATTGCATGTGAAAGAGTGTAAATGAATGTTTAAGAGAGGTACATGTAGCATGATTTGGGAAACTAAAAGCACAGTTATACCTTGATCAAATTGAGATTTTTAATTAATTTTTCATCAACTTGATGATTTTTATAGGCCATAAAATATGTGGTCCGTCCAAGTACAAATCTCACTCTATGATCGTAATTATAAATTAGTGTCGAGGATCTTAGCAAATCTTTTTAGTCAGATGGTTGTACTACAAGTGGTCTAATCCTCCACCGCCCTTATTGGAAAACTTTTGGGGAAGCCATATTAATTAATAATATGGGTTATTCTTCTTGTACATAATGGGCACCATAATGGTGTCCATAATGGACACATGGTGCCCATTCATTGGAGGGAGTGTTGGTGGTAATGGACACATAGTGCCCATTCATTGGAGGGAGTGTTGGCCCACCAACACTCCCTCCAATGAATGGGCACCATGTGTCCATTATGGACACCATTATGGTGCCCATTATGTACCACTAGCACAGCCCTAATAATATTCCCCTTAAAACTATTCTACCAAAATGAAATAATTTTATAAAATTAATCGAAGGAGCTCAAAATCTCATTTTTGACATGTCATATTGCCTTAAGTTTTATCAAGTGATTAAAGCACATATAATTGACAAAATATGTTATGATAATATTGTTCAGTTAGTTCAAATAATTAATAAATTAAATATATATTGAAAAATGAAAAGTAGTGTAGTATCGAAATAATTAAATACATATTAAGAAATGAAATAAAAATGTATTATTGAATGTAGTCTTAAACACCAATAGTGCAAATTACTCTTTTCTATTTTACAAAACATTGTCATTAATTTTCGTGTTAGCTAAGTAAACAAATATTACAAATTTTTGTTCTGTCTTTTGAAATGATAACTTAATAGCTCTTATCATAACATTTATCTGAAAAAATCAAGTCGGTAAAATATAAATAACCCATTTCTTGTAGTCTTTGGTCACGCCAACCCATAATTTGACCAATAATGTGAAAAATACAGGATGGAGATTCCTTCCATTGTTGGACTTGGAATGTGCGTGTAATATATTCAGAGTGTGTTTGATACACATTAAAATGGAAAGAATACATTTTTTTTTGCTATGTGATGGTGAATATGTGATTGAAAAATAAGGAAAATATATTGATGTGATGTAAAATGTTATTTTATTGAAAAATGTGTTGTTGAAAATAATTAGAAGAATGAAAATGAAAATGAAAATGTGCCTCAAACATGGACTCAAAGTAACTTTTGCTTGTTGAATTCTTCGACGACGCAAAACATAGCATGCCGAATCAGTTGTTTTAGCCGATGGTCATTATTTAAAAAAAGAAAAAACATTGTTTTGAATAATGAATTTTTGAAAAATGCGCTGTTAAAAATAAGGAAAAATTTTGAGTTTTCGTATAAAATATTTTATTGTATGAAATTGTGGTTGAAAATGAATATTTAAAAAAAAATTTGAAAGAATGAGATATAAACAGGGGCTTACTCGTAGTCTTAGCTTCGTACCTTTTTAGGTGGTCATTTGTGATTATGAATTTGTTTCTTCATTTTTATTTTTTTTTTTGGTATAATAGATTTTGTAATGATGATTTTTTAAAGAATGTGTGACCAAAATGTAGGAAAAATTTTGAGTTTACGTATAAAATTATTTTATTAGAAAATTGTGAAATTAAAATGAGTTCGGAAAAAAATGAATTTTTATAAAATGTGGCTCAAACTGGGACGCTGGCATCAACCACTTGATGTCGATATTTGGATAGACTATATGGTCAATGGAACGACCAAGTGCATACTTCGTTGGATCTATTCTAGAAAATCAAGTTGCTTCCCTACTTGATCAAAAGGCGGTTGAGTGGCTGAAAACACTCATACAAAAATCAGATTAGCTTTCTTTTAAGAAATCAAAGGGATAGAATTTGGACAGCATTTATAAGCTTACCCTTAAATTATTAGAAAATCAAATTTTATATCAAGTCTGCTTTAAAATTCATGAAAATTTAGTTTTTTACGATTATATCGACAATAATTCGACAAAAGGAGAATTATACAGGGCAGATTCACGTTTAATTCAAGCATACTATAATCATTTACTTGTATACTTGTTATTATTTCTATCCTTTGTTCCTTGAACGGTTGTACACACAATATGAGGGTAAATGAACTCTGAGAATCGTGTACTTGATTGATTGATGAGATTGTAAAAATGAGCTCTAATGCACTATCAATTCGATGCAGTCATACCAAATTTAGGACAAATTGTATTCCATGTGAGAAGGTCGTCGAGCTGTGGACAAGATTCAATGAGCCAACCATTTACTCTAGAGTAATGTTATTCATCCACTGTGGGATTACAAACACAATATAGATGACATTAAATGATAAGTGAAATTAAATAAGTCATTTAGAGCCACCTATACTGTTTTTGTAACCCCAATAGGGATGAATAACATTACTCTTTACTCTATCAACTCAAATTTATAACAATACTTTTCAATCCAAGTAGAAGAATAATCCCCCCTTTTTTTTTCGTGAGTAAATTTTAGCATCTGTCTTTATAGTGGCAATTGGGAGTAAAAAGCAATCACAGAATAATAAATATCTAATTTCCTACACTCTATTTTGACTAGTTTGTTGGTAGAATGGCATGTGTTCATTATTTTTACATCATATGAATATTTTGGGAAAATTTGTTATTTTTTTTAGGTGATTTTAGTCCATATTTCAGAGAAAACTCTATTAATTGTTTATAAAAATGTATAGTAGTCAAAGTAGGTCAAAGTTGCTTTGGTTGTAGTTCTGACATTTAGCTGGTATCTACCATCGACGTATGTCACTTTTCACGGCTTGTGTAAGCATGAAAGGGTCCACTTGGCTAATTTTGCGTCCCTATGGTAGTTTGATAAAGTTTTGGATTCATTTGCAATTACTTTGAAATATTTGGACTTAATTTAATTATAATTAAAGTTCAAGAATTACATGTGCAATTAAACCAATTGTGGCCTAATTTGACTTTGACATGTAGATTCATTTTTTTTTTTATTATTTCCACGTGATGACCCAATTCTCACAAGAAAAAACGCGAGAAAAGTTTTTTGATAGAGAAAAATAAGAAAATTGCTTTCTTAATTTTTTTCTTAATTCATCCGGTCTATAACTAAGTTTTGATTGTCCATATGCAGTTGTAGTTTTGACGTTGGAAAATATCAAAGAAAATTTAAAGATTTAAGATGCAAGCTCTTGAAAACAAAAGTTGAAAATTCGTGATTCATTGTGCCAGAATATTATGATTAATATCGGAACAACAATTAATTATAGAATTTTGATAAATTCTAATTTTTTATTTTTTGATTATAATGTATACGTAAACATTTAGTAACGATCTTGAATTCTTGAATTAGTAAAAAGTTATTTTTTTAGTATCTAGTGTCGCTCTGCAATGTAAACTTACACTTTTTGATCATAAGACAGATCTTCCTTTTTTTTCCCCCTTGATTTTAGAGAGCAAAAATTTCTCTTGTCGGATTGGTCGCTCTACTCTTCTTGGGGGTGTTGCATAGCTGAGGTGTCTCTATTTTTTTTTTTTTTAATTATACGACCTGAATTTGTAATCGAAAGAGATGGACTTAGCATACCAACAATTTCTTTCTACTATTTGATACAATTGAAAATGATCATCAGACCCTAAAAAATTCTCTCTCACCATGCGTCTTGCAAGCAAATTGGAATTGTAAAGTTATAGGGGCATAATATGTGTTGAAGAAGGGACTCCAAAACTCCACGAAATACGGGCTCTGTATGTTGAATCAACACCACAATTGATTAGCCAAATCACAAATCAACACACCATCTCAGTATGTTTATTATTGATGACTACACAAGAAATACATATTTTTAGCTGAGGTGAGACTGCTAGATGGACCCTACAAGTCCGAATGCACATATTCAAGCATGCCTTCAGTTTTATGAACACTCGTGAAAAAAGTAGTTCTATGATGTTTACAAGGCACACAATGGTCACATAAAGATAAATCAGACACAATCATTTCTAAAAGCACGTTTTTCATTAAGAAGCTTAATCCCCCTTAATACCCACATGTACTAGTCTATTGTGCCATTTTTGTGTGTGATTAACGTAGCGGAAGAGATAAAGGAGTTTAAACCTCTCATCACTTCGCTGTAGTTATGTAAATATCATTTTTCCTAATTCCCTTAATAGAAACAAGTGTACCCATAATCAATTTCAAAATTCCATTTCCAATTTTATTGGTGAAATCAGCTTTCTCAAGTCTTCTTACTGAAATTAAATTTCTAGACAATTCAGAGATATATCTAACATCTTTTAAAGTATGCACAAAGCCAGTATCAAACTTTAAAGTAATATCACCAATGACAACGACATTATAAGCAGAATTGTTAAACAACACAACATGTCAATCATTTGATTCATACAAATTTTCAAACCAATCTTTTTGTGATGTCACGTGAAAAAATGCACTAGAATCAAGTATCCATTCATGTAAATGAGAGTTGGCAGTTAAATTCAATTCAGCAGGATAAGCAACATGACTTGTAATCATATAAATTTCACCATCACAATTATCAGAAATAGAAGACAACACATTTACATCATCTCTATCTTTACCCTTTTGCTTATTCTTCTCTTTATAGTAATCTTTTATAAAATGTTCCGTGTTCCCACAGCCATAGCATTTCTTAAAATTGGTCCTAGATTTGGATCTAGGCCTACCATTACTCTTCCTTCTACCTCATTACTACTAGACTTGCCACTACTCTGGTAACCATCATGATTATTTTGCCTAAATTGAGTTCTACGCCTCATCATATAAATCTCACTGCTTTTCCTATCATGTTTTTTAGCTCTAATCTCCATCTCCTTAATTCTAAGGAAGTCAACGACAATTTGGAGCGTCAAAGTATCTCTACCATACATAATAGTATTTTTTACTTCCCTATAAGTATCAGTTATAGCATTATGCAAAATAATAGTCTTGTAAGTTTCAAACATTGACTCTCCATATTTAACAATATCTTGAACAAGTAGCTTCATCTTCACCATATCTATCCCACTGGACTTTAAGTAAAGGGACCTCTCGGTTCCTTAGAATGTGGACTTTTCTCTCTAGCACCATAACAGGAACTTCTTCGTATGTCATATCACTCTGAACATCCAACGATTAAACATTTACCGTATGGTTAGGATCGGAGACGTACTTTCTCAACATAGAAACATGGAATACGTTGTGCACTGCCGATAGCTCAGGTGGCAATTCCAAGCGGTATGCCACATTTCCGACCCTCTCAAGAATCTTATACGGGCCGATGAATCTAGGTCTTAGTTTACCCTTATTCCCAAATCGTATTACCCCTTTCATCAGTGCTACTTTAAGAAACACTTTCTCGCCAACCTCAAACTTCAACTCTCTTCGTCTATTGTCAGCATAACTCTTCTGACGATCTTGGGCTATTTTAATCCTCATTCTAATCTTATCAATGGCCTCTACAGTTCTTTCAACTAACTCTGGACCCAAAATCCTTCTTTCACCAACTTCATCCCAACATATCGGCGAACGACATCGTCTGCCATACAATGCTTCGTATGGCGCCATGCCGATAGTAGCCTGGAATCTATTGTTGTATGCAAACTTCACTAATGACAAATGGTTTTCCCACTTACCACCCAAGTCTAGGACACACACCCTCAACGTATCCCCAAGAACTTGGATAGTTCGTTCAGATTGCCCATCAGTCTGGGGGTGATATGCAGTACTAAACTTTAACTTAGTACCTAGAAAGCTTGTTTGGAGTAGATTTGAGTAAATACAAGTCTTCCAATTTTTTCCAAAATTCTTTAGTGATTTTTAGTTTACCCACTTTTCTCAAAACTGAGTCAGCCAATGCAAAATAATTGATGTATAAGCAAACTCATTAGCTTCTTCTTTTTGTTCTTTTGAAAAATCAGTGGGAAAGTTGCCATCAATGACTTTTGAAACCTTTTGTTGAACCAAAATATCTTTCATTTTTTGTTGCCTAAATGAAAAATCACATTTTCCGTTAAAAGTTCCCAAATCAAAATTGTGCGTTGTCATTGTTAATAATCAATCAAAAATATAAGGTCACAATTAGGCCACACAAAGTAGACATAGGTTTGCAAATATGCGCCGTTTTAGATTCCCAGTGTTTCGTAAGGTTCACGATCTTAGATTAAGGGAATTTTTAAATGGGAAAGGCCTACGTATTCTAATAACTTAACAGTGCAAGAGATATGTTAACTAAACAGTTTCACTCACGATATATCACAAGAGATAATATGCTGTAATTTATCAAATGAACAATTTCAATCACGTAGTAACGAAGAGCAAGTAATTCCTAATTTCTAGCATAGTAAATGGTTACCCCACACAGTAACCCAAATCATATGTCACCCCACACGATGACACACTACTACTGAAATTTAAACGGGATTAGCCAATTTACCAGAACGGACCTGTCTGAGTCCGTAAATTACGAGAGATGCGAATTTAAACGGGATTAGCCAATTTAAACCCATCGAGGGCAGAATCGTCCATCCCGCGATTTTTTGGCCTAAAGTAATTTACTCTCTTGAATTCACAATCTTTACTTCTATTTTGCTTGTTCAATTACGTAATGACTTGCTTATAATTATTTTTGGAACGAAAATGATTTATTTAGTTTCTTGCTAAATTTTCAATTATCTGACTAAAGAACTGTTGTGTTACGACATTTGATAAAATTAAAAAAGATTTAAAACTATTCTTTCATAACTATTGAGGGTAATATTTCTTAAGCCTTTGACGCTATTTGTTGTGTAGATTACGTATATTTGGTATCATTATATATTGATGATGATAATTTAATTATTGTGAAGAAACTATTTATTGTTAAACATATTGCATTGAATGAACCTACTACTCATGTTGCACAACTTATTACCCAAAATATTATTAATGGAATTCAATTTAATTTTTTCACATAGATTTTGAATGTAAGAACTTTAATTCGTTTTAGAAACGAGATAACTATTTTTTTAATTAATTTTGAAATAAAGTTATTTTGACCGTTGATGAATGGAACACATGCGGTGTTATATAATTTGTTAAATATATATTTGTGTTCTATGCAATGCGAATCTCCTTTTTACAATTTAAATTCTGTTATATTCTCAGTGTTAATTATTTCAACGTTCTTATCATGAGTGAAGATTCTCCATTATCTCAATCTCCCAAGTATGCATCGCGATGGAAAATACATTAAAAAATATTTTTTTATTGGGTAGTAATTTTTTGTTTTACTAATTGTAGTGCTCTTTTCTTGTCTCAAATTGTATGGGGTTGGACATTGCTTTCACTTCAAAAAAAATTTATATTTACCTCGAGAATAAATTATAGAATTGTGTAATTTGTACTCTAGATCGAAATACATAGATTTAAATTTTTTGAGTTCGAAATATATGAAATCAATATACTTTTGAGTACCAAAATAGTATGAGACATTAGTAAGTCGACTTCTTCAATGTACTTCAATGGTGAAATGCACAATGGTATTAATATCCGGTATTTTCCATGATAGCCCTAGACATGTTCACAACACTCGTGACTTTATCAGTACCTACAAACTTAAGGTCTATCAAGGGAGGAGACATATGTTAGTGCATTACGTGACAGAGACAATATCACAAGCTGATTAGTACATATTTGTATGCTTCAAATGCTTTGAGAAGATGAAGGTGGCCTTCCGACATCTCTTCATATGTGAAATTGCAGACTACTAAGGTAGAACTTTAAAAATATTTCTTTTCTTTAATCGTTATTATATTATACTTATTTCGTTTGTTTATTTCAAAAAATTTGTATACGAAATATTTATTCGTGTGCAATTCTTAAAAAAATTGTTCTTAACAGGATCAAATCGAATTTTTTTTCCCCTTAGCTGTCTTCCAAATATTTTTGACAACTCGACTCATCAACCACTCTTCTCAAATGGAAAGAAGCTGTTAAAAAATGTGCTTGTATCTTCCCATTTGTTAACAAAATGCGATGAATCGAGATGTCAAAAATATACTGAGGGTAACTAATGTACAACATCAGTCAAAAGTTTAGAGGAAGATAGTTCCAAGGAGGAAAAAAATATGAAATTTGACTTGCTATCTTATTATTGATCACATTGAAAATCTCCAAAACATTATTCTTCCTCTCTTTCAAAGCCTACCCCCTCCCCTCCCTAACCCATACAGTACCTCTATAAATACACACACACAAGAAATCCCAATTTCTAGCATGAAATTTTAATTTTTGTAACATAAAAACAAATGGGTTTACAGAACCAGCTCTCCGACGTGTCATCAGAATCAATCCTAATATTAATGGTAGTCCTCATCGGAAAAAGCGCACGTTATCTCTACTCCGTTTTCTTCACTATCTTGCGCCTTTTCTCACCCCGGTTCGATTCAGATCATTCTGTTTCCGACGAAACTTTTCACGAATTCGTGGGATCTGGCCTGGCCGGTCTAGTCCTTCTGACCGAGCAATTAAATCTGAACCGGGATTATTTCTATACAAAAAAGTTCAGTGACGGCGTTGGTGGGGCCGGTTCAGATTGTGTAGTGTGCCTGAACCAGCTGGGTGAAGGTGACCTCGTGCGCAAGTTAGCGTGCCGCCACGTTTTCCATAAAGAGTGCTTCGACGGCTGGCTTCACCACCTCAACTTCAACTGCCCTCTGTGCCGGTCGCCCGTGGTGCGATGTGAGCGCGTGAAGACCACGCGGAGGCGCGTGACTGGAGATGTCCTTGGGTGGTTCACTTTGCACTGATAGCATGTGCATGGCGTATGACGATAAGACGATACACCATGATGATAAGATAATGTGATCAGATTATGAACAGAGGCCTTTTTATTTTTATTTTTTTCCTTTAATTTTAATTTATCTACCTCTATTTTTTGGAGTTTTTTACTCCTATTTTTGAGGAGTTTCATAAAAGGCTCTTTTCACTATTTTGAGTTTTTTTTTTCTAATTATTATGGAGTGCTGGTGTAAGTCTTATTTTTCACCTCGATAATAAAGACATTTTTCATATGTGTAAATTGACCTTAATATCTATATATGTTTACCTAATAAATGTGATTTATGTAGTAAAAGCATGTTTGATAGGGCTTAAAATTCAATTAAAATTATAAATATAGTCGTTATTGGGTCTCATTCGTCTAATAAAAGTCAACAATAACGGCTAATTTTTCAATTTTAATCCGATTTTAATCTCTACTGAACACGCCCTAAGTAAGTTAGAAATATCGATTTTCTAAAATGAGAAATTCAAATTCGAGGAAATGGTTGATCGGACTTGGCAAATATGATTCAACTTGAGGGCTGGTCATTATTAGATTGATTATTAGACTACTTTCTTTGTACATGATTAAAGTTTATATGTTAAAGCATGTTTTGCTAAGTTAAATACAAGATACTATTGTCTACATAATTTGTAGAGTTCACAATTTTTTACTCACTTCCCATAACATATTTTATACTACTCATAACTTATAAGTACTACCAACAAGCACTTAATAAGTCAGTTTCAACAAAATAGAATTTGGGTGGGTTTGCAACCTCAGTGTGGGGAGTTCGATTCCTAGATGGAGCAGCTGAGTGTTGTAATACTCAATTTGGGTGGAGCAGTTTGGTGATGTAATATCCATGGAGGAGGGCTCCTTTGGGTCCAAGAGTATAAAGGGTGCATGGACTCTGGTCAATTTGAACATATCCCGCGGTTAACCTCCACCCATCACTGAGGGGTCGGGAATGAGTGGTCCAAGTCATAGTCTGGTGTAAGTTGGAATACCTGGATATCAAAAAAAAAAACAAAACAAAATATATGGTCAATAGGTAGGCGGCCAACCATCGAAGTTCATGTGCTCCTTTTTTCAGAAAAGTAATTCCTTTCAATGAATATCCTAATCATCATCATTTGTTCAAACTCCATGCACTTCCTCTCTTCTTCACGTCACGTCTCTTATCTTGTATCTGCTGTTTGAACTCTATAAGCTTCCTCTCTCCTCCCATATTCTAATAGTAGAACGTATTGGTTGACCACATCAGTTCACTATCTGATTTTCCAGGTAATGCCATCTGTTGGTAGTTTTTTCATCATAAATTACAATATCACGCTGAATTTCTCGTTCTCTCTTGTCCATATTCCTTTGCTGAATCAACCAACTCAAATTCGAAGGTTTGCATTACTCAAATCTAGGTTTCCAAAGCCTCAACACACTACAATTTGACAGCTTGTTTCGCTAGTCTTGAATGTGAAAGGAACCAAGATAAATGGGGTGTGGTGATAAAATTCAGGTTTTTTACAGCGATTTGAAAACTTATTGAATGAGTCTCAAAATACTACTTTTTTTCCAAATGGTATACATTGAAGAATATGAAAAAAGACTCGCATTTTCAGAATATCGGATAAATATCATCAAAGGGCAAGAAAACCAGATCAATATATTCAATCTGACAGTAACTTATGATTCTTGTAGTCAGGGGCGGAGCCAGGAAATATTTTAGATTGGACTGAAATTTTTTTTTTTTTCAATTAACTTGTACACTAAAAGATGTTCTAAACCACATGATAAAACAAAAATTGGACCCAAAATCGGGCAAAATCATGCACAGCTAACTCATTATGACAAAACCGTTCAAAACCCACTGAACCGGCCGGTTCAACCGTAAACCGATGAACTAGTCGCAGTTTGGTGGTTTTCCTGATTTTTTTTTTCTTTTTTTAGTTTAAAAATTTTTTACTTCATGAATGGACCTCATAGATTATAATTCAAAGGTCCATAGAAAACTATTGGATGTCATGTTCATATTATAGATGCACTTATCTCAAATTATTTCATAAACTTTTAATGTGAGATAATGTCTTTTATAAATGCTCTTCTCTCCAATAGTTTCATAAATTTCCAATGTGGGATAGTGACATAATACAAAAATGTTAAAATGTCCATCAAAAATCATTTTCCAAATGTATTTCTAATTGACTAATTTGATTTTGAATCCAAACTAATTAAATTGTAATATTCACCTTCATCCTTTCATTTATTTAATTTTCAAATTTAACTTAAATCCCACTTGATTTTTAATATATTAATGTTATATATCATTTTCTATAAGTTTAAAACATTGGTCATAATATATTTTTGAACACTCGTAACAATGTTCTAACAAATATATTTTTAAACTAATAAAATTAAATATATAGCATATTACTTATTTTGATAACAACATCATTTCAGAAGAAACTTCATGGTGAAAAACTAAAAAGAATAAAATTAGCCTAGCCAGAAATTAATTCCCAGCTCAGAAGCAAATTCATGGTGAAAAATTTAAAAAAAAAAGTAAAATTTGTCGAGCCCAAATATTAATTTTAGCCCAATTAATTTTATTTACAACTTAAGTGTAAAACTGAAATGATACACAATTAATCAAATATTTAAACCAAATTAACCAAATATTTTTTTTTTTAAAAAAATTGCTTTTGGGCTGGGGTAGGGCTGGCCTATAGCCCACCCCTCCCTCCGCCCCTGCTTGTAGTACTGAATGCGATTTTACCCATAAAAGATTAACAATTCACGTCCTTTGTAATTTTGTTGATAAGGCAGTAAAAGAACTCTGATTGAAATAATCTGGTAAAAAAGTTAAGATCTGTCACGTTTATTAATTTGTCATTATGGGTCTACGTATGTAATTAATTGTGTATAAAGATATCTTAAAATTGAGCCCAATTAAAGTGATCTAATAGAGAATTAAATTGTTGGGCTTAGGGTATCTAAATAAAGTGTGGGCCGGATTATATGTATAGAGACTGAATCTATTAAGGTTGTATTTGATGATAGACTAAATATATATGGAAACTATAAATAAGGTTATGGTCCCAATTCATATGCAACTTTTTATTCTTTGTGTCATCCCATCAACACAAAGATATAAGAAAAAAATATTGAAGAGAAAGATCCAAAACCCACAATCAATAAGAAGGATTGGAGCAATTAAATCGAAAAACAAGACAATCAAGATTATGGAGTAAGAAACCAAAATAAAAATCAAGAACTCAAGAAACAAATGAGCTAATAATCAAGATTTAAGATCTGGAATCAAATCTGGTATAAAAGAATCATTCCCAAAGAATTAAGGTATATTCTGCATTATTAATTTTCTTGATGATTTGACATGGATGCTCTTGGCAATTAAGCAATTAGGTTTTCTAGTTTTATTAAATTTAAAATTTCAATAACTGGTATCAAAGATGTCTTTATGTTAAATCATTGAGATTCAAGAAAAAATTTTAGGGTTGAAATTCATATTTTGGATTCCTTAAATTTGGGATGTGAATTTCAAGCCCTAATTTTCAAAACTTTGAAAGTGGTATAAAAAATGTCTTTATGTTGAATCATTGATATTCAAGAAAGAATATTAGGGTTAAAATCCATATTTTGGATTTCAAGCCCTAAATTTCAAAATTTTGGAAACTTTGTGTGTGTGTGTGTGTGTGTATTTTTTTTTTTTTTTTTCAAATTTGACAATTTTAGATATTAATTATTAAATTTGAGTTTGATTATAATTGATTACTTTATGTTGTATTCCGGATTCAACATTAAGAAAAAGTTTTGCTAATTTTGCATTAAGGATTAAAACATGAGTAATTAATTAGTGGGGATTTCTAAATAGATAATCATTCTATCTATTTTGTAAGTCAAATTAAGTGACCATTAGTAGATCACGGGGTTCCGTGTGTTAATGGTGCATGTTTGGTCTGAACACTAATCATGTGGGCATGTGATTGTGTTGGTTGAAGCAATTTGAAGAAAAATCAATAACTCTGACTGCTTCACTTCATGGGCAGTAATGGCTGGATATTTCATTGGCCAGTAAAGGCGGCGTTGTGACGCCGACTTGCAGCTTTTTAATTTTATTTATTTATTTTTGTCAAAATAAATAAATAAATAAATAAAAATAAAAGATAAAGGTTAAGGGTTAAGGAACAATCAATTTTAAATTTTGGTATTTAAAGTTTCTTTTAGATTACTAATTTTCTAGAATAGATTAGTTGAAATAATACGTTAACAAAGTAACATCTCTTGCCTAAATTTATTTAGTTGGAATGTTAGGAAGGTTGTGTGTACGTAATTCATGCGAGTATTGATCGGCCCAAAGGAATGTTAATATTTGACCGAATTATTTACACACATGTGGTGATAAATATGTGGCAATTGTAAAATTTTTCATTATGTGAACATTGAGTCGGTCTAAAGATAGACTTGATATTTGACCGAATTTATTGTCGATATTTGATTACTACACTAGGAGTGCCACTTAAAAATTTGTATTTATGTTCAAAGACTAAATATTAATGTTGTGATTGGTCTCTTGTGATGGGATTCACCTTTACTTGAAATTATTAATTGTCCAATACAGATTCTTATGTGAACATGTTAATTAGGTTTAAGTTCTCTATTTAGTTAATCCATCAACTTTTGCAATATCTGCCAACATCAATTTAATTCATGTGCTAGAACCAAAGTTTAAGAGCTCGAAACGTTTATATCATTCTTGGTGGCATAAACCTAGACCTTGTATTTAGGAGTGAACAACCCACTAAACTTACGGACAAAAGTTCTGCTAATAAAAATGGGACTCGAATAAGTGGGATCATTGAAACCTCATAAGTCTTATGATCATGAAACGTGAAATTTCCTACAGCATTCAAGGACGTTGTGTCTGATAATGTAACTACTGCTAAGGAGTTTCTTGATGAAATTAAGAAAAACCACTTTGCAAAAGGCAATAAAGTCGGAACTAGCACGCTTTGAGTGAACTTAGTTTCATTAAAGTATAAGGGTAAAGAAAACATAAGGGAGTACATCATGGAGATGTCTCATCTTGCTTCAAAACTAAAAGTATTAACTGTTGAGCTGTTTGAGACTTGCTCGTGCATTTAGTTTCGATTTCTATTCTTGCACAATTAGACTAATTTAAGGTCAGTTACAATTGTTAAAAGTGAAAGTGGACTCTTAATGAGCTTATTCCATATTGTGTGTAATAAAAAGAAAGGCTAAAGCAAGATAAAATCGATATTACTCACTTGACGAGTACATCTAAGGACAAGTTATAAAGAATTAGAAAACTGCATGTGGTTCGGTTCAAAATAAACAACAAAAGTCTAAAAAGGATAAATCGGTTGTTACTTTTGTCAAAATCTGGAATACATAAAGAGAGACTATACTAAACACCACGTTTGGCGTGTAAAGAAAAGTACATTTCTCACTTGGGTTTGAATTGAGGTTAATTTATTTTCAATACACACACTTAGTGGATAAAATCCTGGTGCCACCACTTACATAAGTGTGTCTATGCGAGGTTATTTGAACAGCCAAAAGCCAATTGATGTTGAAAGATTCATTTATGTGGGGCAATAGCAAATCAGTTAAGCTTGAGGCTAAAGGGACTTTTAGCTTATTATTAAAGACTGGTTATGATTTGAATATGAAAGAGATATTTGTGGTACCATCTTTTAGATGGAATCTTGTTTCTATTTCTACATTGGACAAATTCAATTGAACTTGTTCAATTGAAAATAGTCAGTTTGAACTTTTTATTAGTTCAAATATTGTAGATACTAGTTCTTTATCCAGTTACAATAACATATAGGTACTTAATACAATTGCCTCTTATAAAGAAACCTTTCACGTGAATTCACATGTTATTAAACATAATTAACCAATGAGAATATTGTTTTGATATAGCACAAGAGATTAGGTAACATCTCTAAAAAGAGAATGGAAAATCTTGTGTCGGAAGAAATTCTTGATTTCCTTAATTTTTCAGACTTAAATGTTTATATTAATTACATTAAGGAAAAACAAACAAATATAAGGAGATTAGGTGCCAACAGGATTTCGGACGTCTTAAAACTAATTCATATGGACATCTGTGGGCCATTCAATTCAATTTTTTAGAATGATCAACAATAATTTATTATATTCATAAATGAATTTTTCTCACTATGACAGGTATATCTCATCTATGAAAAATCCCATACACTAGCCATGTTCAAGGCATACAAGACTGAGGTTGAAAAACAACTCTGTAAAAGAATTTGACAAGTCAGATTTTACTATATTGGTGAATATTATGACAGATATGACGGATCAGAAGAACAATGTCCAGGGCTTTTTGCTAAATTCCTAGAAGAATGTAGAATCGTCCCACAATACATCAGAATCTCTCTAGGTAGAAATACTAAAGACTGTAACTTAAATTCTCAACAAAGTTCCAAACAAAGTAATTGTTAAGGGGTTACAAATTTTTTTGAAAAGATCCCACTATTAGGTCAATTTTTGAAATGAAAAAATATCTGATTCCTTGAGAATGTAGAGTTTGTAGGGGGAGATAATGTTATAAGGTTAAGGATTTTGTCTTGAAGGAAGAATATGTATATATTTCTTTTATTGCAATTGACAATGATCAGGACCAGAGACAAATTCTTGCTCTAGATCTTGTTCATGAAGCAATTTCGGATCAAGACAATACTATAAAATTCCCTATACACAATCAAGAGATTGCTCTAAAAAAACAAACCCAACAACCTCAAGAATAAATGTCATTAAGGAAATACACTATAAAAAAGAGAAAGACAATTTCTGATGACTTTTATAGCCTTTCTCCAAGAAAATGAGGATGACATTGATTGATGGAAGAAGAACTGATCAATCAACTTTCATCAAGCCATGCAAATGAATAATTCTAAAGAGTGGATTGATGTCATGCATAAAGAGATAAAGTTCATAAGCAACAATGGCTTTTGGGAACTCATCCTATTCCTTGAAGGTGCGAAACTCATTGGTTGTAATTTGATATTTAAAACTAAGAGAGATTCTAAGGGTGATGTGAAGAGATATGAGGCTCGTCTTGTTGCAAACGACTTTACTGAAAATGAAGACATTGACATTAAATAGACTTTTTTCTCTTATTTCTATGAAAGACTCTTTTAGGACAATTATGGCATTTGTGACACATTTTGATCTTAAGCTACGTCATATGGTTTACAAATTAAATAAATCCATCTATGGGGCTTAAGCTGGTTTCCAGTAATTTTATCACATATTTCATCATATAATTATATCATTTGGTTTTGAGAAGAATTCAGTTGATGATTGTGTATATCACTAGTTCAGTGGGAGTAAACATATTTTTTGGTATTGTATGTCGATGACATACTGCTTGCCTGCAATGATATAAGCTTATTGCAAGAAACCAATAGATTTATGTTATGGAACTTTGAAATGAAAAATTTTGGTGACGCCCCTTTTGTATTAAGGATATAGAGATATAATGATCGTTCTTAGTGTAGGTTTTGATTATCACAAAAGAGTTATATCGATAAGGTTCTTAAGAGATTTGAGATGTAGATATGTAAATCAGGTGATACCTCTATTGTTAAGGAAGGCAACTTTAGTCTCAATTAATGCCCCAAGGATAAATTTAAATAAAGAAAAATACAAAAAATTCCCTATACTTCAGTAGTTGAGAATTTAATGTATACTTAGGTTTGTACACATCCGGATATAACATTCATTATTAGAATGCTATGTAGATATTTAATTAACTCTGGGATGAAAATTTGGAAAGCAGCCATTAGGTTATTCGGTATCTATAGAAGACTAAAGATTACATGATCACATTTAGGAAAATCAGACCAATTGGAGATCAATGGATATTCTGATTCTGATCATGGAATATGATTGCAAACATATTGTCACTAGGCTACATATTTTGGATGGATTTCAAATACCACTTTAGTTATTCTGTAATAATAGCAGTCTTGTATCAAACAGGAGCCTGATGATGTCAAAGTTTATAGACATTAAATTCATGTTGTCAAGGCAAGAATTTCGAGTGATTAGATTTCTATAAAACATATTAGGACAAACTCCTTAATCATGGATCCATTTACTAAATGACTACCACCCAAGGTCTTTCATAAGCATAATACTCACATGTGTATTGCATATTTTGATGATATGCCAATTTAGTGGGTGTTTATATTCAGATGTTGTCTATTTTAGACACAAATTTTTTTATCCATGGATATTTGATTTATTTCAGAAATAAAGTATTCATTTTAGTTCCATTCTGATTAAAGTTTATGGTTGACCTCATTAAAAAATAAGGTAAAACCAATTCGAAATAGGCACGTTTGGATCATATTACATGTAATTGCCATTCTATACATCCACATTTGATTTGTGTCGTTTGATTATGTTGATATATGTGACCATTGAGAGTTTAGTTACGATATTTGTAACGAAGACCGATTTGATCCTATATTGATATAATCATTAGACGAGATTGTTTGGAGATACTTTTGGTTATGATAGCAAAAGTTTTGATGTCATAGGGATACATTTATAAGGTAACATATGTGGCCTAAGTTGGAGATTCTTAGGTTTATTAATTTGTCATTATGGGCCTGCATACGTAATTAATGATGTATAAAACTATTTTAAAGTTGAGCCCAAGTGATCTAATAAAGTATTAAATTGTTGGGTTTAGGACTGATAACCCAAGAATAACTAATCAAGAGGGGGGTGAATTAATTTTTGAAACTTTTTCGACACTTAGTCTCAAAACAATACAATACACAAGATATAAATGCAAAGTATAATACTAGAATTAAATATGCAAGTTTGATAACTTAATTCAAGTATGGATATAGCACAATATAAATGACAATGTAAAGTAAAGTGCAATAATGTAAAGATAACAAACCAATTTAATGGGGTTCGATACACAATGTGTTCTACGTCCCCGTTACCAAACTCTCCGTCACGAGCAGAGTCAAATGCACTATAATGGTAACTTATAAACAAGGAGTACCGATCCTTAAGTGATTTACAACAAGTAGCACTTATTCTTAGATAACTTATAATAAGGAGCACCTATCCTTAAGTGACTTTTAACAAGGAGCACTTATCCTTAATAACAATCGAGTTTTCATAAGGCTCTCGAAACCACTAATGTATAAATGATCATTTTACAATTGAAAGAACTCTCTTAACAAATGATATAATCAAGTCAAGTATTTAGAGAGTTAGAATAACACTTCAATAGATAGCAAATAATAAAGCTCAATTGTTTATGATGAAACCTTTGATGAATAATTGATAATGAAATAATTTGTATTTTTGTGTCAAAGTTTTCAAACAAATGATCTCTCTTAACAAATAATACAAGTTAAGTATGAAGAGAGATTTACACTTAAATCAAAGTGCTGGGAAAAAGAAAACTTCTACCGAGGATAAAGAATATGTGAGATTATAAAAAGTTCTTTACAAAATAGTATTCTTGATAAATTAGATGAAATATATTTAATTGATCAAGAAACTCTTTGTAATAAATGAAGTAGAATGTAGAATCAAGTAAAACTCAATGATCTTCCATAAATAAGCTCTTAAAATATTTCTTGTAAGTTGTTTTAAATTTATTACAAAAGAGATGACAATTTTTATAGACCAAAAGATTTAGAATCAGTCACTTTCGGTTGAACAATTTTGGTTGACCGAAGTGTGAATATAGCCGTTATAAAATTCAAACTGTTGGACTTTCGGTTGACACTTCGGTCGAGCAGATCAGTCGATCGATTTATATTTCGGTTGATCGAAGTGTTAAATCTGGTGAGATGCAAAATTCGGTAATTTATGTAAATATGGTAAGAGACCTGTAAATACGGTAAGCAACCTATTTCGGTCGACCGAAGTATACAAGTTTTGGAATTTATTTTTATATCAAATTATTCATTTTTCCAAAATCATTTTTATATCAAAAACATTTTTTATGCAATTGATGAATTTATGAGAAATGGTTTGAGCTTTATGCATTTGCTAAAATCGATGGGTTATACCTTTACATATAAATCGAAGCAACTTCTAAAATTCTAATTCTTCAAGGTTCTTGATCTCTTTGAGTATCTTTTGATTGTTTGTTTTTCAACGGATGATGATTTGAGACTTTAAATACATAAGAAGATTTATTCATGAAAAACTTAAGAAGCGAGGTTTGTTAGAGATATAAGTGTATTGTTTATTATAATCAAAACAAGTGAAGCTATATTGAATCATAGGTCAACAATTTCCCCCTTTTTGATTATGACAAACAATATGTAATTTATAGTGATTTGTAGAAATATACAAGATATTCTCCCTATCTTTTACACATCAATGAGAACCAAGTTTGTATCATATATAACATGATGTTCTAAAGACGTGCATTTGCACAATTCTTTGACATAGTAAATCACATCTAGAAGTCATCATATTTAATAGAAATAATTGCAAGTCACAATACATATAACAAAATAACAAGTCACAATTACAATCACATTTTCCTTCATTTTCCCCCTTTTGGCATCATCAAAAAGGAATGGGGACAATGAAACTAGTAAAATTTCCCCTTAATTAAGGTATAGGTGCAAGTTAGGAAAAACAAGTGAAAGTAACCATAGGTCATGACATGAAAAATAAAACATGAGTTCAAAAATGAAAATAGAGCTTAGAGATATTGTTTTAATCCTCCGCCGGTGGAGGAGTCCCGCGAGGATAAATGGAATACATGTGTGCAAAGAAGGCTTCTTGAGATAAACTCATTTGCTTCGTTCGTTGATCAAGTGCATTGATGGTAGTAGTAAGAGAATCAATTCGTCCTTGGAGGATGTTGAATTGATCTTTGGACATTTGTTGGCCGGGAGTAGGTGCAACTTGTGAAGGAGTAGGCCTACGTCTTGCTTGCCGTGCTTCATTGTCATCACCACCCATTGCTTCTTCCGCCTCTTCTTCGGTAAATGGCCAAGTAGTATGGCACGAAGCATTGTCGAAGCCTTGAGTGTGACACACCCATTGCCCATCACCTTTAACGATTTTCATGCGTTTAAGGGTGTTAATGTTAATGACGTCGGTATGTTTTGGTTGAAGAATGAGCTCATCGTCTAATGGCACATTGAAGTATTGAAAGATTTTAGTGAGTAGCATGCCATAAGGTAAACCTAAGATACGAGAAGACGAGTGAATGTGCCTAATATGTTTTAAGAAAATATATGAGAAGTCCAATTGATGACCAACAAGAAGCGAATCAAGAATAAATAAATCAAGATGATGAACTTCTTCAAAGTGACCACTCATAGGGACGATAATATGTGCAATTGCACGATGAAGGACTTTGCATGGGATGGTAAGATGGTTTAGATTTAAGGTCATTTTGGTGGTCAATGGTCGATTGGTGACATGACAACATGCTTCAAGTTCGTTGTAGCTGTCAAACCTATGGGGTAATTTTGGACGTAGGCATGGTTATCACATTCTTCTAACCCAAGTATTTCTCGAATAGTAGCCCTATTGAGTGTAATACATTTTTCCTTTGATAGTGCATGTGACATGTTGTGAATAAAATGTGAGATTTCGATAAAATTCACGAATCAATCTAGGGTAGGCATTTTCCGAGATTGAGACAACATTCTTCCACCCAACACTCTCAAAGTACTCTTCTATCCTAAATGAGGGAGTTTGAAGGTAAAATTCGAAGATATCGATGGACTTATCGATTAGGATGGGGCAATCGGTGAAACGGTCGGGCATGGGCATGTCTATTTCGACATTTGACAAGCTTGTTTCTCCCTTCTTTGATTTCTTCTTCGGAGGTATGGTTGGTTCGGATTTTTCGACCAAGAGTGAGAGATTTTTGGTTTTTTGAAATTTTGGTGAGGAATTGAGTGAAAAATTATAGGAGATGTATGGGTAACAAATTTTTGAAGAGGGTTAATGTTTTAACAAGATTTGCAATGAGTTTTTGAGGGAGAATCAAGATTTTCGAGTATTGAAGCTAAAAACCTAAAAATTGGAAATTTCTTGGTAAAAACGATGCAAAAGCTTGAGATTTGATTGGAAAGTTCGATGAATGTGGTAGTTTGTTGAAATGTTTGAGTGATTTTGATGAAAGGAGTGAAATGTAAGTGATTTGAAGAGAGGAAATCGAGAGTTAGGGTTTTAAAATGATGATTTGGGGATGAAATTTGATTTTAAAAGAAGCTGATTCGCGAGGTTTTCTATTGACCGGATAGATTTTCGGTCGACCGAAAGTCTGCAGAAAATTTTAAGGCCAGTTGTAGTCATTTTCGGTTGATCATTGGTCAATCGAAATTTACGTTTCGGTTGATCATACGGTTGACCGAACTTCAGTTTTGGTCGATCATTTGGTCAACCGAAGTTCTGCAGAAAATTTTTGGAGATGCTGTAGTACATTTCGGCTGACTGGATTCGGTTGACTGAAAAATGAAGAATTTTACAAGTAATTCTGTTTCAATCATACATATTAAACAAATTTAGCCACAAATTTCAGATTCATTGATAATATCTAAGCCTCTATGAATGTAAGAAAATCTATCGAGAGCTAGAGGTTTGGTAAGAATGTCGGCCAATTGTTTATCGGTACTAACAAACTCCAAATAAATATCACCTTTTTGCACATGATCTCTAAGAAAATGATGTCGAATTTCGATATGTTTTGTGCGAGAGTGCAAGATGGGATTTTTTGACAAATTTACAGCAGTAGTGTTATCACACTTAATATGAGTATTTTCAATGTTAAGTGATAAGCGCTAAGGGTTTGTTTCATCCATAAAACTTGAGCACAACAACTAACGACCGATATGTATTCGGTTTCGGCGGTTGATAGTCCAACAGAATTTTGTTTCTTACTAAACCATGATACAAGGACAAAACCTAGAAAGTGACAAGCCACTTGTACTTTTTAGATCAATCGTGCAACCCGCCCAATCGGCATCCAAATAGCTAATAAGGTCAATGTGCGTGCCTTTTGGATACCAAAGGCCTAATGTTCTAGTACCACATAAATATCTAAAGATTCATTTTCAGGCACTTAGATGTGATTCTTTAGGATTGGATTGAAATCTAGCACATAAGCAAACACTAAACATGATATCGGGTCTACTAGCGGTTGAGTAAAGAAGAGATCCGATCATACCTCGATATTTTGTTACGTCAATTAAAGTGTCGTCCTCGTCTTTATCCAATTTGATTGATGTACTCGTTGGAGCATTCATCGGTTTCAAGTCTTCAAACTCGAATTTCTTGGGCATGTCTATGATATATTTTGTTTGTCTAATGAAGATGCCTTCATTAGTTTGTTTGATCTGAAGTCCAAGAAAAAACTTTAGTTCTCTCATCATGCTCATTTCGAATTCCTTGCTCATACATTTTGAAAATTCTTCACAAAGGGAAATATTTGTTGCATCAAAGATAATATCATCAACGTAAATTTGTATAACAATCGTGTCATCCTTTTTGGTCTTGAAAAAGAGTGTAGTATACGCGTTTCCCATTTGAAAACCATTTGAGATAAGAAATTCACTCAATCTTTCATACCAAACTCTAGGAGCTTGTTTAAAACCGTATAGAGCTTTTCTAAGTTTAAACACTTTTTCTGAAAATTTGTGATTTTTGAAATCGGGAGGTTGTTCAACATAAACCTCTTCTTGAATGAAACCGTTTAAAAATGTACTTTTTACATCCATTTGATAGAGAGTAAAACGTTTATAACAAGCAAAAGCGAGAAACATGCGAATAGACTCTAATCTAGCAACCGCTGCAAAGGTTTCTTCGAAATCTATACCTTCTTCTTAATTGTAATTTTAGGCCACTAATCTAGCCTTGTTACGCACAACAATACCATTTTCATCTTGTTTATTTTGAAAAATCCATTTTGTACCAATAATGGTTTGATTATTCGGTCTATCAACTAAATCCCAAACATGATTTTTTTCAAATTGATTTAGTTCTTCTTGCATTGCTAGAATCCAAAACTCATCAAATTCGACTTCTTTGAAATTTTTTGGTTCAATTTGAGAAATGAATGCGCAATTATTTAGAAAACTTTTAGTAGAATTTCTAGTACTGACACCTTTGGAAGGATCACCAATTATGAGCTCTTTTGGATGAAAGGGAACAAACTTCCATTCTGTAGCGCCCCGAGTTCTGTTAACCCGGATTGCCACGTCATCGTCTTTTGTCCTAATTTTGTCAATCAATTTTGTGAAAATAACCTAATTTTTAAAATCACATTTGCAATTGAAAACTTCGTCGGCAAGAAAAATACATAGGATAATTGTTCAAAATTTAAATATCATGTTTTGGAATAGCGGAAACGAAAAATACGTTAACATACAAAACTTCAAAGAGATAATAATTTCGATAGTCAAATTCTTTTATGCCACCACTGCCGGGTCAATCTCGATCGCCTCCGAAGTCTGCAAATGTTGTTAAAATAGCAGAATGAGTATTTCGAAGAAATACTCAGTAGACTCATCGCCGATAATTAATTTACAGAATAATTGAATACACACTTATGCAATATACAATGTGATCATCTTGGGCTCATTTTCTTGAAAATCATAGGCTCTTTAAAAATACAGGCTATGGGTAGTTCTTTCTTTCTTGTGCGGATGAAGCACATAAGTTATGCATAACATTCTCTTCTTATCTCATAAGAGATTCTTTCTTTCTTTCTTTCTCATGCAATTAAGCATATAAGTTATGGCAAGCATAACAATATCATATATCTCATATGACACATTCTCATCCTATGCATAAAGCATATAAATCACGTAATTCACATAAAGCATGCAATTATAATTTAAACTAATTAATGGTGGCGAGTCTACCTCAATATCTCGAGTTTTGTGAAAATGGTGCGAGAAGTAACTTCAATCTCTTAATTGTCCGTACGTTTCGTCTAGCCAAAAATAGAAAATAAGTTTGAATTAGTATTTCGAAACTTTAAAGTTTTAAAGAGTTGAAATTAAGGCCAAGGGCTTAATTGAAAATTATTGAAATTGAAATAAATGACTTAAAATGATAAAGTAAAGTTTAGGGGCTAAATTGTAATTATAATAAAGCTGGAATTAAAGGTTAAAAACTGAAATAATAACTTTTAATAGTTTAAGGACTAATCTGTAAATATATTAAAGCTGAATATAAAACTTAATTGACTGAAATAATAACTTATATAAACTAGGGACTAAATTAAATAACTTTCTAAAAACTGAAAATAAATTTAAAGGACTGAAATTAAACTTTTACAGAAACTAGGGGCTAAATTGAAATTCTTTAAAACTATAAATAAATTGTTAAGGCCGAAATAAAAACACTTGAAAACTTAGGGACTGAAATAAAACAACTTAAAACTTGGGGGCTTAAAGGTAATTTCTAAAATCAATACAAATAAAAATAAAAATAAAACAATCTCTCTCTCTCTCTCTCTCTCTCTCATTTTCGAATCCGAGAGAGAGGGAGAGGGTGACGGGAGAAGGGCTTCGCCCCCGGCGAGGCGGTCAGCTCAGCGCCACCGTCGCGTGGTGGCGCCGGTGCGTGGGTGGAGGTGGCAAGGGGATTTTGGTGTATGGGTCGAAGGCCAATGGGTTCGGGTTCGATTTTCAGTTGGTGTAATCAATCTCGAAAATGGATGGGAAGTGAGGTAAGTTTATAGGTTATGCTATTTCTTGGTTTTGGGGTTGATTTGAGGTGGGTTTCGGGTGAAGTGGCTGTCGATTTTGGGGTTGCAGCTACGGTTTGTGCGTTGCACTTGGTGGTTCGAAAATTGGGTTTCGGGTTGAGGTTGGGCAGTGAGCTTGGTTGTCTTTTGCAGTAACTTGAGCTGGGTTTTCGACTGGTGGTTCTGCAGTGTGTAGTCGTTGGTGGTCAGGCTGCAGCTTGGTCTCGGTTTGGTGATGGTGACTGGTGAAATGGGTGTAGTCTGCTGGTGAATGTGGGGATGTTGCAGTTGGGTTTAGCTTCTAATGGTTGGTGTTGGGCACTGAGTTGGTTTGAGGTGGTGCTGTTCGAGAATGGGTGGCTAGCTAGTGTCGAAAATGGTGACTGAAATGTGGAATCGAATGGCTGCAGCTTCTTGTTGGTGGTTTTGAGCAGTGAGTTGGTGAGTGTAGTGTTGGTGATGAATGGTGTATTCGGTTTTGGACTTTGGGGAGATGGTGTGAGTTGTCTGTTGGTGGTTTTGGCTCACTGGTTGGACTGCAGCTTGGTGTTGGGAGTGGCGTGCAGTGTTTGGAGTTGGTGTCGTGAAACATGGTGTTGATGTTGGTGAATGCATTGTCTTGATGGTTACACTGTTGATGCTATAAATGGATTTTCTGGCATCAATGGTGTCTCACATTGGGAATAGAGAGAATGTTGGAGAGATAGACAAATTTTCTTACCAAATGGATATTGCGAGAGTATGAGTGTGAGTGGAGTGGAGTGGGGTAGGAATAGGGGTAGAATTAGGGCACAAAACCCTAGACGGGTAATTGGGCCTATCAGTTGGACTTTAGGGTTTTCTAATTGGGCTAACATAAATAAATTCCGGTTTTGGGCTCATTTAATTGGACTTAAATGAATTGGGCTAAAAGAATTAAAATTCAAGGTGTTGGACTTATATAATTGGGCTTAAACATTGGGCTTATGTAATTGGACTTGAAATTAATAATAATTGGATTTAAACAACATAAATCGAAATTGATATTAAAATAATTATTCGAGATTGGATTTAATCGAATAGATTTGAATTCAATTTTATAACGGCTAGACGAACGTGTTTCTCTATAAAATCAAGGTTACGTTTTAGCGACACGTTTTTCGAGAAATTAATTTATATAATTTAAAAGTTCGTGGTCGCTACACATTCAATGGGAACTGTTGGAGCATTTTGATCTTTGGAATATTCTCATTCTCCTTGTTGAGAAATTTCTTCTTCCAAATCTTTAGGATCATCTTGCTTGTTTTGATCTTGAATGTTCATTTGCTCAAAAGGAATTTCCAAACCTATATCAATACCTTTATCTTGATCAAGAAAATTAGTTTCATCAAAAGTAACATTCATGGATTCTTTCACTACTAAAGTTCTTTTGTTGAAAACTCGATAGGTTTTGCTAGTAGGTGAATATCCAAAGAAGATTCCAACATCATATTTCGAATCAAAATTTTCCAAATTTTCTTTTGTATTGAGTACAAAACATTGCAACCATAGCCCTAAAGTAACTGATGTTGGGAACTCTATTTTTCCAAATCTCATATGGAGTTTTGGGACTCTTTCGACTTACCAAAACTCTATTCATAATGTAGCAAGCGGTGTTAACGGCTTCGGCCCAAAAATATTTGGGTAAATTGTTTTCATTTAACATGGTCCTAGCTATTTCTTGTAATGTGCGATTCTTTCTTTCCACTACATCATTTTTGTTGAGGAGTTCTAGGAGCCGAAAAATTATGTTCATATCTATTTTCTTTACAAAAATCATCAAAGGCGACATTATCAAATTCTCCACCATGATCACTTTTAATGGTTGTGAAAGAATATTCTTTTTCATTTTGAACCTTTTTACAAAAATGCTTAAATACTTTTAAAACATTAGTTTTCAATTTCAAAAACAAAACCGAAGTGAATCTTGAAAAGTCATCAACAATGACAAATGCATAATGTTTGCCAATTAAACTTACGATTTTTATGGTACAAAAAGATCCATGTGAAAAAGTTGTAAAGGTTTTGTGGTTGAAGAGAATTGCTTGGTTTTGAAAGAGCTTTTTGTTTGTTTTCCAAATTGACAAGCATCACAAATTTTGTCCTTTTCAAATTTCAAATTTGGTAGACCTTTAACAAAGCAATTTTTTGAGATTTTTGAAATTAGGTTCATACTAACATGGCCTAATCTTCTATGCCATAACCAGGTATCATCTTTAAAACTTGACAAACATTTTAATTCTTTTTCGAATTCAATGTTAATGATATAGACGTCTTTACTTCGGGTTCCTATGAACAATATCTCTTTCGATGTAACATCCTTAATAAGGCATTTTGAAGAATCGAATTTGATATGGTAACCTTTATCACATAGTTGACTAATAATTAGCAAATTATGTTTGAGATTATCTACTAACAAAACGTTTTCAATAGAAGGAGATGAATGATTTTTGAGCAACCACTCCAAGAACCAATTGCTCTTTATCCTTGAAGACATCTTATTTTCAATGGCCATGAAGCACATGTTTGCAACTTCATCTTGACTTTCATTTTCTTCTTGATCATCATCACTTTCATCCCAAGTTACTTGTAGAGCCTTTTTCTTAAAAAAATTTCTCTTGTTGGGACATTCGGTTATCTTATGACCGGGCTTGTCACAATCATAGCATACAACATTCTTTTTCTTTTCCTCACCTTTGTCTTCTTTCTTTTGGAATCGACAGTTGTTGCAAAAGCCTCTCCATTTTTTGACAAGGAGAACAAGATCATCAAGTTCCTCATCACTCTTGTTTGAGTTTGAGGTTTCTTCATCATTTGATTATTTCAAAGCTATTTGCCTTCTGGAGAATCATTCTTTTCTTCCTCTTTTGCTTTTCTTGATTTCTCATTTGTTTTGGCATGATTTAGCTTATAGGTCATCAAGGTTTCATAGAGCTCTTCCAAAGGACATGTGTTGATGTCTTTGGTGTTCTCTATCAATATCCTTAATGAATCCTAATCTTTCGAGAGAGACTTAAGAATTTTGCTCACAAGTTCACCATTATTAAATTTTCGATCAAAGCCTTTAAAGCCATTAACAATATTGGTGAATCAAGTAATCATGCTAGCAATTGGTTCATCTTGTTTCATAAAGAAGTTTTCAAAGTTTTTAAACAAGAGATTTATCTTCGTTTCTTTTACTTTATTAGTACCTATGTGTGTTATTTTTAATGCATGTCAAATTTCATATGCGGAATCACATGTGCTAATACGATTAAATTTATTTATGTTTAAAGCACAATAAAGAAGATTTTTGGCTTTTGCATTCAATGACAATTTTCTTTTATCATCTTCATCATATTCTTCTCTAGGCTTTGGAATAATTTGGTCCGGATTTCCATCAACTTTAATAACTTAGTAAGCTTATGAGGACCAAATTCAATAACCTCCCAAATATTATAATCAATTGATTGAATATAAATCATCATTCTAGTTTTCAAATAATTATAATGTGTACCATCAAACAAATGAGGACGATTTGTAGAATGCCCCTCAATATTAAGATTAGCCATAACACAAGATAGTGAAATCTTAAAAATGTGCACCTAGGCTCTGATACCAATTGATAACCCAAGAATAACTAAACAAGAGGGGGGTGAATTGATTTTTGAAACTTTTTCGTCACTTAGTCTCAAAACAATACAATACACAAGATATAAATGCAACGTATAGTACTAGAATTAAATATGCAAGTTTGATAACTTAATTCAAGTATGGATATAGCACAATATAAATGGCAATGTAAAGTAAAGTGCAATAATGGAAAGATAACAAACCAATTTAATGGGGGTTCGATACACAATGTGTTCTATGTCTCCGTTATCAAACTCTCCGTCACAAGTAAGGCCAAATGCACTATAATGGTAACTTACAAACAAGGAGTACTGGTCCTTAAGTGATTTACAACAAGGATCACTTATCTTTAGGTGACTTACAACAAGGAGCACCTATCCTTGAGTAACTTTAAACAAGGAGAACTTATCCTTAATAACAATCTAGTTTTCACAAGGCTCTCGAAACCACTAAAGTATAAATGATAGTTTTACAATTGAAAGAACTCTCTTAACAAATAATATGATCAAGTCAAGTATTTAGAGAGTTAGGATAATATTTCAATAGATAGCAAATAATAAAGTTCAAGTGTTTATGATGAAAACTTTGATGAATAATTGATAATGAAATAGTTTGTATTTTTGTGTCAAAATTTTCAAACCAATGATCTCTCTCAAAAAATAATGCAAGTTAAGTATGAAGAGAGATTTACACTTAAATCAAAGTGTTGAAAAAGAAAACTTTTACCAAGGATAAAGAATAGGTAAGATTATGAAAAGTTCTTTGCAAAATAATGTTCTTGATAAATTAGATGAAATATGTTTGATTGATCAAGAAACTCTTTGTAATAAATGAAGTAGAATGTAGAATCAAGTGAAACTCAATGATTTTCAATAAATAAGCTCTTAAAATATCTCTTGTAAGTTGTTTTAAATTTATAGCAAAATAGATGGCTATTTATAGGCCAAAAGATTTAAAATCAATCACTTTCGGTTGAGCAATTTCGGTTGACCGAAGTGTGAATATAGCCGTTGTAAAATTCAAACCATTGGACTTTTGGTCGAGCAGATCGGTCAACCGGTTTATATTTTGATCGATCGAAGTATTAAATCTGGTGAGATGCAGAATCCGATAATTTATGTAAATACGGTAAGCAACGTATTTCGGTCAACCGGTGTGTATTTCGATCGACCGAAGTATACAAGTTTTGGAATTTATTTTTATATCAAAATATTCATTTTTCCAAAATCATTTTTACATCAAAAACATTTTTTATGCAATTGATGAATTTATGAGAAATAGTTTGAGCTTTATGCATTTGTTAAAATCGATGAGTTATAACTTTACATATAAATTGAAGCAATTTCTAAAATTCTAATTCTTCAAGGTTCTTGATCTCTTCGAGTCTCTTTTGATTGTTTATTCTTCAACGGATAATGATTTGAGCATTTGAATGGTTAAGAAGATTTATTTATGAAAAACTCAAGAAACGAGGTTTGTTAGAGACATAAGTATATTGTTTGTTATAATCAAATCAAGTGAAGCTATATTGAATCATAGGTCAACAAGGAGATCTAAATAAAGTATAGACCTGATTATAAGTGTAGAGACCGAATCCATTATGGTTGTATTTGACGATGGGCCAAATACATATGAAAACTATAAATAGGGTTATGGTCCCCAATTCATATGAAACATGCTCTGTATTTGTTCTTCCTAATTGGCTGGTCTTTTTTTGGGCTAGAATACCTTGGTTGCATTTCTTCCTAGTTGGTCTAAGATGGATTATCTTTATGAGATATCCTACTTAGATAAATATGATAAAATAACTCCAACTAGTGTTCTCCTTGTAAACCCATATCTGGCCTACTTAAAACCACGACAATCTTTCTCTAAGTTTGCCCGAAGCCTGATTTCTCCTCAAAAAACCCAAGTTAAAGAATTTGTACAAGCTACAAAATTCGATCAACACCTCATTCCTACCATAGAACAAGAACAATTTATCACTGTAGAAATTGCATCTCATCTTCCAAACGTCTAGTTGTCGGAAGGATATAAACACCTTCATTTTGGAGCCATAAGATTTGCTCTTACTCTCCATGGAAGAAAAGGTCTCTCTGTAGTTTCAAGAATTGTATTGCTTGATACAAGGTTTGCAGAATGTCAACATGCATGCATATAAACTGTACAGACCACTCTAAATGCTGGAACTGTCCTTTTAACCATATTTCCAAACTTCAATATGCCTATATCAGATCCACAACTCCTTTCCGCTTTAAAAGTTCAGATCCAGATAGTTGGGGCTGTACCATCTTCAATCACATATGGTATGACTCTTCATTATTAGATAGTTTACAGAATTCAAAATCATTCCTTAGATTTCGCTATCCCTCAAGGGACAGAAGATAATTTACTCCTTCAAATGGATACTGAACATTTTCCTAGTTGTACTTATGTTCCAAGATAAATCACACGATCTGAACTTGCCAAACTTATTCCTAAGTCCTGGATTACAAGCTATGAACAATCCCATAAATCAACCAAAGAATCTACCCCCATACAATCCACTCAACATTATTTCAGAAAGAAATCTGATGGATCTATCGAGATCTACTTCAAAAAAGATCAGATCTCAAAACGACCACCTTGTTTTCCAACTCAGTTTTCATTCATAGAAGATATCCCTATTTATGCCTTTGATTCAAATGGAAAACCTGTCTACGCCAGAACTGATGATTTTGGCCATGATTTTTGGGATATTTGTTCTTGCCCTGATTACTTGAGCACTGAGGATAATGGTGAGTTGTCTCCTCTTAGGAGAAGGAAATTGAAGAAAAGAAGTAAAAAAAAACTTCACAAGGCATTTGAAAACAAAGAACCTTTTGCTGGGTTGCTTAGAACCCTCTGGTAAATTTCATTACTACGTCAAATTTACTCATCTACCTAGAACAGATGAACTTATTACTCCAAGTAGATGGGATGATGATGATGGTGATGAGGATAGTTACTGTCGAAGGTATAAACAATGGGATTGGAAGGATCATGATAAAGACATGGAGCCGTTAAATGCTGGCGCTATACCTGCAGCCATGTTTCATCCTCCAACAATTCTCACTCCTACAGAAAATTTTGAAAAAGATCAATTAGATCACATGTGGGAGGTGAAAAACCCAAATACCATAAAATAGATGGATCAGTTGACAAAATTTCTCTTGCAGAAGCAGTACTGAATTGGCAATCTGAAAATGCCATAAGACAAAATTCTCTTTTCAAAAGGATTGAAAAGACTCTAAAGCAACAAACTACCTTATTAACCTTCCCCATTGAAGCTTGCAAACAAAGAATATAAACTGTTCACAATAAAATCATGACCCTTCTAGTCAAAAGATTCTCTTTTGATGACCAAGAAAATGAAATCAAACAGTTGAAAAATCAATTGACTGATATGGAATCACAAGCCTTTTTCCCTTCCAGCACAGACTGACCATCCTCTTCATCAACATACAACTTAACCACCTCAGAAAAATACCAAACTATGGAGCCACCTTTTTATTCACTCCTGAAGAATACGAAAAGAAGATAGGCAACTGAAAGTTACAAAAAAAGAATCACAAATAACCAAAGCAACAAAACCCATAAATAGACCTTCCCAAAAACCATCACAAATGATGATAAAAAACCCTATCTCTATCTTTCTAGAAAAATGTAAGATTCAAAACCCAACCGCACCCATTCTCATAATAAATGACACTAGCTCTGAGTCATATGAATATTCCTCAGACGAAGATTATAATCTTTTGTATATGGCTGACGAAACGAGTCCAAAAGTTGAAGATCATCTGGCGATGTATACTTTAGACAACATGAAGATGAAGATTTGCCTGATGTAGAAGAAAGCTAGACAGTTACAAATAATTACTATTCCCAGTACAGTAATTTATCTGTCAAATTCACTTTTGATGATATACCACCTTCTCAATGGCGAGCAATATTACAGGAGATGTTGGTATGGATAACTACAGAATTGACAAAGCTTGATATGATGCATAATATGGTAATCGAAGGAGTTCTATCCAGGTTGACAAGGCTTATGAAAGAGTGCTTCGTATCCCTTGGGAGTTATAGACAAAGTCAATGGGCGAATACCCAAGATCTTGACAATTTCTTTGATAATCTACATTGAGAATTTTGTGGAAGGCCAGATCATGCAAAGGAAAAGGCCCGTGAAGAATTCTTCCATTTAAAGTGTTGTTCTTACAAGCCAAAAGATTTGGACAAACACTTTAAGGAAATTATGAAACGATATTATACTCTTGGAGGAATTGATGATTCTAATCTCAAGCAGGCATACCTAGAATCCTTTCCACAACTTCTTGGTCAAGAAACCAGCAGAATAATAGAGTTAAAAGGACAGGCGTTATCTCAAACATCTATCGGAGAGCTTCAAATTGGGTATTGAAGACCTTGAAAAAACTCTGCAACCAAAGGAAATTCTTCAGAGATTTTAACTTAAAGGGAAAACAATTTGGCAAAGCCTGAGAAAAAACCAAATTTAAAGATCAAATGCAAACGGGTTGAAAGAGAACGCGGATGCTCAAAACCTAGAAAATTTAGGAGCATAACTTTTAAAAGAAAAAAACTTTTCCAAGTTTTTTCCCTAAAAGAAGATTGTTCAGAAAAAAGTTTTCACGTAACAAGGGAAACATATGCTTTATTTGTTACAAAAAGGGTCATTTTGCAAAAAATTGCCCCAGCAAAAGAAAAGACAAAATTCTCAATTAGACCCTTTTGACAGTTCAAATTGATCTTGATGAAGAATATTTGGAGTCATTGTTTTCAGAGGAAGAACAATAGTCATCAGAAACTATCTTCGCCCTTGAATACAATAACGATAATGACTCATAGAGCCTACTACATCTCAATGGCCAATGGGCATGCCAAGCATTTTATGTTAACAAAAGAAGCGAACAAATCAAAGGGAAGTTGAGATTTGTCATTGATTATAAGCCTCTAAATCATTTTCTCACGGATGATAAGTTCTCTCTCCCTAGCAGGAAGACAATGTAACGCCCCAAATTTTATTGACTTAAATTTGAGGTGTTACTAATATCATTTCATAACGCGAAAATATTTAATTGAAAATTTAAACATTTAATTTATTCAAATCTTGGTACACCGAATTTAAATAAAATTAGTTACGAAATACAAAACATTGATAGAAATAAATAAACACAAAATATCTAACGAAGTTTATTGGTAAATATTCTCCCAATTAATTTTACTTGGCAACCCGCAACCTACACACCGCTCAGCCACCATCCACGTTGACCGATCTAACTTGAAATGTTAAATTTTTGAAGGAATGAGTAATTTGACTCAGTAGGATACGTGCGTCCAAAACAATACAATAATTATTATACATAAATTTATAACATTTCATACCATCATTTCATCAAGAGTAGTCAGTGATCAATCGAATGCTCTAACACATTTCTCGTGCAAGCTTGTGAGAAAACTCGAAGAAAGTCTCACATTTCATTTCATTTCATTGGGACCTGCAGGTCAATTAGAATTTCATGAAATAAATCATATAAAAATAATTATAAAATTGTAAGGACAAGAATCACTTACATAAGTATCCTACCTTATCAATGAATGTTGAACGGCGAAATTCAAGAATCACGTTCCGGATCTTTATTTTTGCCTACTGTCGTGTATGTGTATGAATATTATATTTGTGGTTAATTATGGGGTCTTTGTCCAGTATATATAGTTGAACAAAGTAAATGAGTTATCGTATAATTGTGATAGTGCTATGTGCTTATTTCCTTGTAATCTACTCAATTCAACTGGCTGTCTTTCAATTATATGCATGCCTACAATCACATCCAAAGGTCAATCATTGCCAAAAATTTTATTTTCTATTTCAACTAGAAGACACATGCTGGGTTGGGGAAATTTATACAGCTAATTCCCTAATTTTCTTTTTTTTTTATCGCAAACTAACACACGCATAATCAAATCTCTAATTTGCTAAAACAGTTATGGTAAATCATAAGTAAAAGGAATAATTACGTAAAGTATACTATTTGATAAATGATAAGTTTTCTTCATATCCTATAAATTTTCATAATCAAAATAATAATTTAATTTAGATGAAATTCATGGAGCAATAATATTAGTAAAGTACCATAATCTATTATATTAAATCATTCAAAAATTTAAGAGAAAGACACTTTAAAATTTACGTGGCAGCAATCTGTCTCCCTTTTTGACTAAAAAAAAGATTTAAATTTAATGAAAAGAAAACCAATTAATAACTTATTTAATGTACAATAACTTAGACTTCGCTTAATCGAATTAACTTTTCTCGAGCCTAATATACGTGATAAAATACGGGCTGTCCAACGAGCCCAATATTGATATACTTATCATTACTCTATCAATATTTAAGTAATTGGCCCAATTAAAATTGAAATTTAAACTATTTCAATTTAGTCCCTCAACTTTCAAGATATAAATAATTATCATATAGAACAAATAAATTTTATTCTATGAATTTTTTTTTCGGGGCATTACAGACAATGTTTGTAAATCTGGTAAAGGTAAAAGTCTTTTCTAAGTTTGATCCGAATGCAGGTTTTTCGCAATTGGGAGTCAAACCAGAAGAAAGGCACAAAACAACATTCTGCATATCCAATCAACATTTTCAGTGGACAGTCATGCCTTTTGGTCTTAAGATGGCACCCTCTTTATTTCAAAAGGCGATGGTTAAGATTTTCCAGCCACTACTAAAAACACCATTAATTTATATTGATGATATCCTGTTGTTCTCTGAGAATTAGAATATCCATGAGTTGTTGCTTCAGAAGTTCATGGAAATTGTCACGGAATATGGGATCATGTGGTCATAGAAAAAAATGATCATTGCTGTATCTGAAATTGATTTTCTTAGGATGCATATCAAAAATGGAAGCTATTCACTCCAACCACATATTGCTCAGGAACTCCTCAAGTTTCCTGACGAAAATCTGACAAAACAACAGATTCAACAATTTCTTGGCGTGGTAAACTACATGACTGATTTCTTCAAGCAATTGGCCCCTATTATACGACCTTTACATGACATGCTTAAGAAAAATTCTCCACAGTGGTCATCCAAGCAAATCCAGACTATCAAAAGGATCAAACAAGAAGTCCATAACCTTCCAGCACTAAAAATCCCAACTGACGAGAAAAGCATTCTACAAACAAATGCAAGTGATTTGCACTGAGAAGCAGTGCTACTAGAAGAAAAGAATGGAGAAAGGAAAATACGTGGTTATAAAAATGGCATATTTAAAGAATCTGAGAAACATTATCATTCTACATTCAAGGAGATTCTTATAGTGAAATGGGGAATTGAAAATTTTCAGTTCCACCTTGTTGGTCACAAGTTTCTAGTTGAAATGGACATGAAGGCATTTTCCCAAATGTTGAATTTCAAAAAGAAAAAGATTCCAAACTAGCAACTCTTAAGATGGGCGGAATGGTTTTCCAATTTTGACTTTGAAGTCAAATACATAAAAGGCAAACACAACCTCTTACCTGATTTGCTCTCTAGAACAAAATCTTTTGTTAAATTATAGATCCTTACCATCTGTATGATGAACCCATCCACACAAAATCCTCCCATTCAAGACTTCCCACCTGAACTTCAAATTCAAAGGGATACAATTATTCTAAAAATACAATTTTTCCAATTTTAATGTTTGCTATCCTAAAAATGGGTCTCAAGTTGAGGCTAAAAATCGGCAGCATAACTTTTTCGGCTGTAAATTGATTTATGAAAATACTTCCATTATATCTTACTCATTTGACCTCCAAGTGCATCCAATTGATCATATATGATCTTCAATCATCGTTTTGTGCTCTGAATCAACTATTGGATGTTTATACTTTGGTCCCACACTTTGGACTTCCTTTGTTTTCTCACATTTTTCGTCCCTTTCTGCGAAATCCACCAATTTACATTGAGTTCAACCTAACAAACATAATTAACACAAAATTAATCTATAACTTTTCCAAATCACTACAAATACTCTAATTTAATGGCCTAGATAAGTGTACAAAATACACTTATCACATACTTTCATGAATAATTGTTCAAATTCTTTTTTAAAATTCTCCCAATTCCCAATTTTTTCCAAAGATTCTTCTTAATCACCTCGTGAATACTCCAAAATAAGGTTTCAACCATACCCTGAATTTCTTTCCAAATTCAACAGTAATTTCGTAGTAATGATTTCCTGTTTCTGTATCAATTCCTTTGCCCTTTTATGTTCCCAAATAACGAATAAATGAGCCCTAAAAGAGAAATTGAGGAGGAGAGACTGTCCCTACCCTCCATATCTCTACCAAAAATATGAAATCATTGAAACCAAGAATAGTCAATCAAACAAAAAAACCATATAAGTCTCGTAAAACCTTAAAACAGCTCAAATTCTTCCCAAAATCACCCCGTAACTCCAAGTATTCTGGTCGGAATCGAGCTGCAAAGTTCACAGCCTGAAATTTGGCCAAATGCGGAATACCATCGTTCGGCTACCTTACTGGTCGGAACATACCACTGGACAACTCTCTTCCTCAGGACAAACTTAACCATGCAATCAATCTATGCCAAACCGCAAGCACACAACCTGAATTTAACACAAAAATTATTCCTGTTACGAATGTCACGACATAGCCACTAAACTCCTCAAATTTTGGTGCCATCCAGATGATTCAAGATCGTGGACCACCTGGGCTAGGTCTGTCTTTACATGCCGTACCTTGCCCAACCATGGGTCGAGGTCAATTACAACCAGAAATCGACGAATTCATGGCTGCAGTGAAGTCTTTGTGAGAAAAATTCGATTCCCACGAATTTGATGAATCAATACTTCTTCAATTCTTCAATTCGACCAACAAATACTCAATTAACATTGGTAAGATTGTGGGTAATCAGTCATCAATTAATGCTCCAAATTCCGAATTGAATTCAGCCCCTTTCCTACTCGCGAAGACCTGCACTATCTCCAATTGATGGTTTTAATGGTATTATTGATACTAATTCATCCAATATAAGTGAAATTGAAGATTAGGTGGTTATGGGTAACCCTCCAATTCATGGAAACAATATCCAATTGAACCCCAATTCCACGCCTCAAGCTACAGTAGTTGGGAGTTCTTTTAATGCTATGTATGAATAAAGTTTTGAGGCTGCAATTGATGATGTTGTTGAGGTTATTGGTGCTAATTCAATTCACAAAATTGAAATTGGGGTTCAAAGGATCATGGGTAACATGTCAATTGACGAGGATGATGAACAATTGACCGCCAATTTTTTCTCCCAAGCCACGGCCATTCAAACCCCTTCAATTCCAAATTCCTGTCACCAAGGTCCTTCAAATGACAAGATACCTCTACCAATGACTTTTGTTCAAGCTACCATAGCTCCTGGTTCTATGCCTCTGGCCAATAATTTGGAGAAAATTTCTTCCAATTTTGAGCCTACTTCACGAACTCATCCCCAAACGAATTTTGTTGAACCCATGGATGCAAATCCACATCAGAATAGTATTCAGCAGACAAAAAATGTGAGGATCAACTCTGCTTTAGGTACTAGTTCTCGCGCCGTCCCACGCACCGTCGGCCCTTCGGCGCGTGCCATTCACGCGCGACCTAATACAGCTGCTCCCATTGCTCCTAGCTCAGCTAGACGATCAGTTCCCTCATCTACTATACCAGGAGGTACCCAAGCTCCTCGGTCTTATGTCGCAGTACTCAATTATAAGCCTACTCTTACACAGGTTGAACGGAGTAAGAGGAAATCATTTTCGCACGTTTTTCGTGCTCCTGATGATTCTAGACATCGCGGTTTGGTTTCTAAGGAACCATATATTCACCATGGTGAGCCTGCAGTATTTTTTGAGGAGTCAGATGAGTAGTTCTTGGCTGAGGCTTATAGGTTTGCACTTGTAGACAAATTTGTACATCGCAAACCTACAATGACCAAGGTACGTGAAAATTTTATGTGCTTTGGTTTTATTGGTGACTATGAGATTGGTCTTATTGATGATACACACATTATTATTCATATGTTACACGAGGATGATTTTTCATGATTATTCCTCAAACCCACTTGATATATTGATGGATATCCTATGTGGGTCTTCAAATGGACTCCCATTTTTAGTCCACAGCATGAGGTTCCTATTGCTCTTGTTTGGGTCTCGTTTTCATTACTTCTTATTCGTTTTTAGGCCAAGAGCGTACTATTTGCTATATCTAAAGCTATTGGGCTTCTGCTTCGTATTGACGAAGCCACTTCTGACCTTCAACGACCTAGTGAGGTGATGATTTGTATTGAGGTTGATTTGGAGTGTAAACTCCCTGATAGAGTTTGGATTGAGAGGGAGAATAGGGGAGGATATTGGCTGCCCGTTGTATATGACAAGGTGCCAAAATTTTATTTTCATTACAGACACTTCGGTCATTCGGATGAGAGTGTTCTAGTGGCCACCATTCTGCTCCACCGATAAGGGCAATGGTAAGGATGTCTGACTGTACCTCGACAGCGATGGACACTTATTAAGAGAAACAGCTGAGACAAGTTAGTACTTTAGATGAGATCTCCCAGTCCATCCCTCAGTTTGTTACTTCTATAGCTCCCAGTGGCCATACTACTACTGTTGTTTCATCACAGACATTTGCTACACATATGGCTCTAACTTATTCTATTTCTCCATCTATCATCAGCATTAATGCTATACAGACTACTACTTCTTTGCCACTAGATCATCATACAGTTGCTCCTCAAATGGTTGCTCCTCAGAGTCCACTTGTTGTTACATCGGTTGATCATTCAGGTATTCAAGCTTCGGTTCCCAGTAGCTGTACTTCTATGCGAGTTACTTCTAAATACTTTGACCCTCTCTTGATGGATATGCTCAAGAGGCCATATGGCTTCAGTAGTATGGATATGCCTATTGCACATTGTTAGCAGAATATGAAGGCTCCTCTTTCTACAGAGTAGTCGGATTCAGGGGGTCTCCCTCAGGTTTTTTTTTGGAAGAAGGGCGGTATCTCTGAAATTTTGTTAATATGTCCTCACTTATGGCGGAGGAATACCGTGGTTACAAATGATATCAATGAAATCAATAAATAAGGAAATACTACTTCCTTAATAGTGAAAGTAAAAAATGAGTACTACTTCCCTTACAAAAAGAATAAGTTAAAGCAAAACTAAAAGTAAAAACAAAATACGAATACCTAAACTCTAGTGCTGGGCAAACCTTACCTGTCAATCTGAACAAGCACCTTGATATGTCGTGGTAGGTCGGCTGGTCCATATTCCTGGTATCTACGATGATGCCAACCCTCGGTAGCAAGTGCATCTGTAACTTGGTTCCCCTCTCTGAAGATGTGGGAGACCATATCTCTGTCAAATGAAACGATATCTGCAATCTGTCTGAGTATCCCCTGGATAGGCCACGGTCCGCCACCTCGGTGATGCAGTGAATGGCAACAGTCGAATCTGCCTCAATCCAAATATCTGACAAACCAAGATCTCTAGCCAATAGTATCCCTTCACAAATAGCCCTGAGTTCCGCCTCTAATATCATACATTGTCCATATGAAGCCAAGAAAGCCCTGATACAATTTTCTGCGTAGTCCCTGATGATGCCTCCTCTGCTTGCAAACCCATCCTTGACACAACCATTGGTGTTGAGCTTGATAGATCCAAATGATGGAAAGCGCCACCAAACCATGATAGGGGGAGGAGATGGGGTGGGGGAGAGTCAAAGAAATACTAAAAAGTATAGCAAGCTGCATGTCATTACGCCAATGTAACGGTCGGAATAGTCCACCAATATGGAGGCAGGATACCATACGGAAACTTCCCAGATAATGCGTCTCGAGCTCATATGTATGTTCATGTGCTTCACATTATTCCTCTCAGTCCAAAAAAACCAGAAAATCAATAGAGGAATAATGATGCGAATGTGTTCAGTCCTTGCAAACTGTCCAGAATACCTCCATTTCAGAAATCTCTGTCTGACACTCTCTCTTGTACTCATGGTAATCTGAAATAAAGCCCCAAAATGTTGCCAAACGTGATCTGAAATACTGCTACCAATAAAAATATGAGTGATGGTCTCAATATCAGAACAACACTGACATCGAGAAGCCAAATAACTGCCGATCCTCCTCTGGATAATGACATCAACTAGTATTAAATCCTGCCATAGTCTCCAATTGAAGAACGAAATGGTAGTAGGTATGATAGTGCTCCACAATAGGCGAAATGAATCCCTCAGGTTGAAGTTCATCAGTAGGGTCCTTTTCGTAGATCTTCTTTTGATATTGTGATAGGTCTGGATGGTAGGATAGAGGATGATGGTTTTGTTCCGGTAAGTTGGAAGTGACATTTGAAAGTTACTGACAATTCACTAACCATGATGATGACCAGGAGTCGGTTGCAGGATACTTCTTCACGTATGTCCAAATGAGTGCCATCATCTGGAATGTGAGAGGTTTACCTAGTGTAGCTACTCGCAGGCACCTGAGAAAACTTATTCAGCTTCATCAGGTTTATATCTTAGTTATTTTGGAGCATATGGTGTTGGAAAGTAGGTTTGTTTTTGTTCATCGTTATTTGTATTTCGAAACTGGGGTTCAGAACGAGTCGAATAAGATTTCGGTATTCTGGAATGTAGGTACTACTGTTACTATTATTGATGATCATATCCTATTCCTACATGTTAGAGTTGTGGATCCTAGACTAGCAAGGCCCATTTACTTGACTTCTGTTCATGCTGCTTGTCAGGCCTATGTTAGGAAGGACTTGTGGATGGGTCTTCACCACATTTCCCTCTCTATGGATGATCCTTAGCTTGTTGGGAATGACTTTAATTTCATCACACATGATGGTGAGCGTACTGGTCATAGTCGTCAAGATCGTGGTTCTACTAATTTTTCTAATATGATGTTGGACAGTGGCTTAGAGGATGCTGGCTTTTCTGGGTCTCAATTTACCTGGACGTATGGCAGGTCTTTACCACATTTCCTTCTCTAGGATGATCCATGGCTTGGTAGGGGTTACTTTAATGTCATCACATATGATGGTGAGCGTATTGGTCTTAGTCGTCAAGATCGTGGTTCTACCGATTTTTCTGATATGATGTTGGACTGTGGCTTAGAGGATGCTGGCTTTTCAGGGTCTCAATTTACCTGGACGAATGGCAGGGTTAGTAAGAGATTGGATAGAGTTTTGATTAACTCTTTAGCGGCAGACTTTTGTAGGCAGCATCCCCTACAAATTCAGTGTAGTCACTCTAGAATGGGAGATAAAGACAAATCCATCAACACCCTTGATCCACCACCAAAACCACCGGAAAACACCACCACTTCAACACCTTCCCATACAACTTTTCAACAATCAACAATAATATTTGAAGAAATCAGATCTGATTTGAACCAAAAAATGAGTGGTACGCATCCCTATGCACTTGTTTCACCCACTTTGGCTCAGAATTTGGTGACAGGACCACTTCCATTGATCTCAGAAGGCCCAAAAACCCCTGGGGTAGTGTCGGAGGTGACCAATTTGGCCGAAATCAAAACTTTGAATTCCTTGCCATTCGAGACTGATTTTTACGATTCCTCCTATTCTGGGACCCATCTTGCTACATGCACTATATATTTAGATTTCCCATGAGGAGGCGATGCTTTGACAAAAAAATCAGCCTGATCGGAGGTTGGACGCGCCCGAAATCGACCCAAACGTGAACACCCATCAGTTTGGAAAAACTCAAATTTCGGCCAATCCTGACCTCATCTCTGACCACGCGCCTGACCCCCATGTTCAGCATGAAATTCTACACCACCGTGTAAAAAATCATCGAATTCTGAATCCGGAGGTTCGTGGCCGCCAGAAGCAGCCACCGGCTGGCAGCCCACTGGTGGTACCCCAACAATTTTTAGGCAGAATGTAGCCCCAGTTAATCTACGCACAATTCCATCGACGGATTCGCCGGCCGAGATCCCTAAGTTGCCAAATTAAATTTGAAATTCATATGCTGCTGCCCTTTCAAGCAAAATTGTTATATCTCAGACCGAGCAAAGTCAGAAAAAGTCTTGCACAGGCTCTTCAAGCTCCACAAGACACCACTGATTACAGGTTGGTCTCTAAAGATCCGCATATACATAATGGTGAGCAGACATTCTTATTTACAGAAGAGGAGGAGGAGCATCTTTCTTCGCTATACAAGTTTACACTTGTTGGAAAATTCTCTCATTGTAAGCCTTCTATGATTAAGGTACGCGATAGTTTTTTACGCTTTAGATTTCACGGTGATTTTATGATAGGATTGATAGATGCTTATCATATTTTGATTCACTTGGCACACGAGGACGATTATTCTCGGTTATTCCTTAAGCCCACCTGGTACGTTGACGGGTGTCCCATGAGAGTAACCAAATGGACGCCTAGTTTCAGCCCTCTGCATGGGACCCCCATTGTCCCTGTTTGGGTTTCATTTCCACTACTGCCCATCCACTTTAGGGCAAATAGCAGTTTGTTTGCTATTTCTAAGGCTATTAGACTTCCCTCCGTATTGATGAAGCTACTTCTGATTTATGATGACCTAGTGAGGCACGAGTTTGTATTGAGGTTGATCTTGATTTTAAGCTCCCTGATATGATATGGATTGAGAGGGAGAAAAGAGGTGGATACTGGCAGACTGTTGTATATGACAAGATACCAGATTATTGTTTCCGGTGCACACTTTGGGCACACTGATGAGCATTGTATGATTGGATCATGCCCTGCACCACCCCCTAATAATCCTACTCCTAAGCCTCTTCAACCGTCCAAAGACAAGGGTAAGGGAAATGAGATAGTTGTGGATCCTCGTCAGAGATGGACACCAGTTAAGAGAGACTAGAAGAGACTGCACCATGCCAGCACTTCAGAAGACCCTTTTGTACCACCACCAGCTACCACTGTTGATCCTACTGTTATGCTTTCTACACGTACTGAGTCTCAGTTAGTCATTCCTTCTGTGGTTCTTTCTCCAGCTACAGCTCTAGCAGTTAATAACATAGTTGCTCACCAGACTCATATTCAGACCCTGTTAGTTCCTCCTTTAGTCCCTTCTCCCATTGTGATAGTTTCGCCGTTACTAGCACAACAACTCTCCAGGTTGATCCAGTACTACCGCCTAGTTCTATCGGTTCCTTCTACTCTAGCCCCTTCTCAGACTGCCAGATATTCTTATACTTCATATTTTAATCCCCTTGCAGATTATGTGATTCAAGCTCCTCCTGAGGCCCCTTTCGACTCCACAGCACCTCCAGATACTTTATTATCTACTTTACTACCGTCTACTCAAACCATGATTGCACAACATCCAGTTTCTGCTACATCTACTCCGCCATTGGCTTCTACTCTGTTCTATGATCCGATGTTGGATGAGATATTGCAAAGGCCACAGATATTTGATTATCCATCGGACACAGTCACCAGGGCTGCTCATATTCCAGGCCCGACACCAGGTAGGGTTCAGGTACCCATTACTACGTCTACTCATCCCATTTATCATCAGAATGTGGAGGCATCTATTCCTTCTTTGTAATTAGCTTAGTCAGATACAGAGGGTTCATCTCAGATTGAGGTTCACCAGCAGGGCCCCTTCCGTAGATCTTCTTGTGATGATTTGGTTAGTTTGAGTGAGAGGACAGATGATGATGTATTGTCCTTGTTGTGCGGAAGAGACATCCACGAACTACTGACATCTTATTCCCGAGCAGGAGGGTCACTAGGAGTCAGTCATAGAGTACCTCCTCGCATTCCACGTCCCTATGAGTGCCATCATATGGAATGTGACAGACGTAGCTAGTGTAGCTACTCGCAGGCGCCTGAGAAAACTTATTCATCTTTATCAGGTTTATATCTTAGTTATTCTGGAGCCTATGGTTTTGGAGAGGAGGTTTGATTTTGTTCGTCGTTATCTGCACTTCGACACTGGGGTTCAGAATGAGTCGAATAAGATTTGGGTATTCTAGAATGTGTGTACTACCATTACTGTTATTGATGATCATATCCAGTTCCTACATGTAAGAGTTGTGGATCACAGACTAGCACGACCTATTTATTTGACTTATGTGTATGCTGCTTGTCAGGCCTATGTTAGGAGGGACTTGTGGGTGGGTCTTCACCACATTTTCCTCTCTATGGAGGATCCTTGGCTTGTTGGGGGTGACTTTAACGTCATCACACATGATGGTGAGTATACTGGTCATAGTCGTCAAGATCGTGGTTCTACTAATTTTTCTGATATGATGTTGGACTGTGGCTTAGAGGATGCTGACTTTTCTGGGTCTCAATTTACCTGGACAAATGGCAGGGTTAGTAAGAGATTGGATAGAGTTTTGATTAACTCTTTTGCTGCAGATTTTTGTAGACAGCTTACCGTGACTCATCTGATTCGTACTTCGTCTGATAACTCACCTCTACTTGTACAGTGGATTTCTTATGATGATTCAGGTCCTAGACCATTTAGATTCCTCAATGTTTGGACCAAACATCATGACTTCTCAGCCTTCGTTTCTTAAAAGTGGTCATTCCCTACTCATCTTACAAGAATGGCTGCCCTATGGGAGAAGTTCTTTAGGCTGAAACAGGGACTAAGGTGGTGGAATCGATGGGTATTTGGTGATGTGCTCCAGAGAGTTAGAGATACTGAGGAGAGGGTTGACCAGACAGAGATTGATTTTGAGGTTAATCCTACACCGGAGCACCGTGACTCACTTCATCATGCACAGGCTGATTTGAACAGGACCTTAGCTATTGAAGAGGGTTTTTGGAATCAAAAGACTGGCTCTCATTGGGTATGTGAAGGAGATCGCAACACTAGATACTTTCATTCGCTGGTACAGGGACGACCAATCAAATCTCCTATCAGGACCATTACGACTCAGGCAGGGGAAGTTCTTACCACTCCAGTGGATATTCAGAGCTCGGCAATCATTTTTTTCTAGGAATTATTATCGGCCCCTTCACAGCCTCTGGAGTATATTCATCATGATGTCTTACCTAGGATACTGACGAAGGCAAACAATATAACGCTAAACAGTCTCCCTTTAATTGATGAGGTGCGGGAGGCTATTTTCAGTATTGATGCTGATAATGCTGCAAGCCCTGATGGATTTTCATCATTGTTCTACCAACACTGTTGGGATATTATATGGGATGATGTATACAGTGCAATCATTGATTTATTTGAGGATGGTCATTTGCCGAGAGGATTTGCTGTTACATCTATTATTTTGCTTTCGAAAATGGAGAATGCTTGTAGATGGATGGATTACCGCAGCTTGTGTACGGTGTTCAATAAGCTTATCACAAAGCTGTTGAACAATAGATTGAGTTCATTTCTGCCTTGTATTATTTCTCCTCAGCAGAGTGGATTTGTCCCCGATCGACTTATTGGGGACAATGTTTTTGTAACGCCCTAAATTCTCGGAACTCGAAGCGTTAAAAGAAAAATTCTTCTTCTTTGTTTGAACCCTTAAATGTTAACCAAAATAAGTTTTAAATGATAAAAGTTTTGAAATCCGAAACATATAGGAAGATGTAATGGAAAACTTTTGCTCATATAGATTTGGACAATTCGGTGAAATTTTATTTTGGAGAACATTTGGAGGAAATTCAGTGAAATACCGGTTGCGCAGCAGCGGAAAGGAAAATATGTTTGACCTAGCAAACGTTGTCAAAAATTTGTGAAATTTTAACAGAGACTATAACATTCATATATGTACAATATGTAAACATTTGGGGTCTGGACGAAAATGTTTGAAGCACGAAAATACTGCATGACTACGCTGGACACATAAATTTCATTTGCCCTTTTTCCATTTATTAAAAGCACTTTTGAATTTGGAAAATATTTGAAGGATAAGCTAAGGATCACGTTGCATTTTTCTTTACAAATTGGATTGTAATACCCAAACCAGGAAAGTTTGAAAGATTTGATAGGCACTACTCATACCAACAAGGTGCACCTTCTTTTCCGGAAGTCCATCGTTAGAAACTCCACAGTTAAGCGTGCTTGGCTTGGAGCAATTCTATGATGGGTGACCCCTTGGGAAGTTTTCTCGGGGAGCGTGCGAGTGAGGACAAATCATGCTGAAAAGACCCATGTTGGTACAGTGGGGACAGTACGTCGTCGATCTAACGGCCGGGACAGCTCGTTAAGTGGGACCCGGGTCGTTACAGTTTTGTTGACCCAGGAGCTTCTACACACGTTAGATAATAGAATGCGTGGAGGGAATGTTATGCTAAAACTTGACATGGCTAAAGCATATGATCGTATGGATTGGGGATTCATTTATTCTATACTGGATGCGTTTTGTTTTGACCAGTTGTGGATTGATCGGATCAGACGTTGTATATCGGAGTGTCAATTCTCAGTGTTTCTTAATGGACGACCATGTGGTTTCTTTTCTTCAACGCGAGGATTCAGACAGGGAGATCCTATCTCTCCATCCTTATTTTTATTATTGCTGCGGATCACTTTTCTTGATTGCTTACTCAGAGGTTTCAGACATATCCTAGTATGCAGTATCGACATGGAGGTAGTACTCTTGTCTCTCATCTTGCTTTTGCTGATGATATGATTATATTTACCAATGGATAAAAGAAGTCTATCAGAAGGGTCATCGATTGTTTAGAGCACTATAAAGGGATCTCTAGCCAATTGGTAAATAGAGACAAGAGTGGTCTTACATTGCCTAGGTAGGCATCTGATATTCAGATATGGAGGTTAGTGATTTTGATTGGATTTTCACATAAGAGACAGTCGTTCACATATCTGGGAGTTCCTTTGTTTAAAGGAACTAAGAGGAGCTTTCTGTATGATGATCTCATTATGAAGATCAAGAGTAGGATTTCTGGATGGGCTTCACATCTTCTCTCTCCTGGTGGTAGGATTACTCTACTGAGGTTTGTTCTTTCCTCTATACCACTATATCTATTCTAGATTTTGTGACCTCCTAAGGTCATTCTGAAAAGGCTAGAAAGTATATTTGCACGATTCTTATGGGATTCTAAGGATCATTCGCGTCGTCTACATTGGCGTAGTTGGAAGGCGATTGCCTTCCTGTTGACGAGGGAGGTCTGGGCTTTAGACGATTACAGGATACGGTGGATATATTTTCATTGAAGCTATGGTGGTTGTTTAGGTCTAAGAGTTCTCTTTGGGCTCAGGTTCTACTGGGAAAATATTGTAGAGGGACACATCCTTCGCTTGCAGTAGTTCCTTATTCAGCCTCGCCTATTTGGAAGAGACTGAAGAAATTTGGACAATGCGCCGAGTCACACATTGTGTGGCGCCTTGGGATAAGGCTGATCTTCTTTTGGCATGATTGTTGGATGGGTAATTCTACATTGGCATCCATTTTTCCACACAGACAACATACATCTGTGAGGGTGCAGGACTTTTTCGAGGAGATTTGATGGGATTTTGGGCGATTACTTCAGGTTCTTCCATCGCTATGGCAGAGCAGATCACAACCATTCCACTATGTCTTGATGTCTCGAATCATATTTTCTGGAGGGCCACATCAGATGGTAGATTTAATACTAAATCAGCATGGCAGTTGATCCGCTCTAGCAGGCCAATTCAGGATTCATTTTGCCTATTGTGGAGTCCTATCATACCTACTACCGTTTCGTTCTTCTGTTGGAGACTATAACAGGATTTAATACCAGTTGATGTCATTATCCAGAGGAGCATCGACAGTCATTTGGCTTCTCGATGTCAGTGTTATTCTGAGATTGAGATCATCACTCACATTTTTACTGGTAGCAGTATTTCAGATCACGTTTGGCAACATTTTGGGGCTTTATTTCAGATTACCATAAGTACAAGAGAGAGTGTCAGATAGAGATTCTGAAATGGAGGTATTTTGGACAGTTTGCAAGGACTGAACACATTCACATCATTATTCCTTTATTGATTTTCTGATTTCTTTGGACTGAGAGGAATAATGCAAAGCACATGAACATACGTATGAGCTCGAGACGTATTATCTGGAGAGTTTACCGTATGGTATCCTGCCTCCATATTGGTGGACTATTCCGACCGTTACATTGGCGTAATGACATGCAGCTTGCTATACTTTTTGGTATTTCTTTTACTTTCCCCCCATCTTCTCCCCGTATCATGGTTTGGTGGCGCTTTCCATCATTTGGATCTGTCAAGATCAACACTGATGATTGTGTTAAAGATGGATTTGCAAGCGGGGGAGGCATCATCAGGGACTACGCAGGAAATTGTATTAGGGCTTTCTCAACTTCATATGGACAATGTATGATATTAGAGGCGGAACTCAGGGCTATTTGTGATGGGATACTATTGGCTAGAGATCTTAGTTTGTCAGATATTTGGGTTGAGGTAGATTCGACTGTTGTCATTCACTGCATCACCAGAGGTGGCAGACTGTGGCCTATCCAGGGGATACTCAGACAGATTACAGATATCGTTTCACTTGACAGAGATATGGTCTCCCACATCTTCAGAGAGGGGAACCAAGTTGCAGATGCACTTGCTACCGAAGGTTGGCATCATCGTAGATACCAGGAATATGGACTAGCCGACCTACCACGACATATCAGGGCGCTTGTGCAGATTGACAGGTATGGTTTGCCCAGCACTAGAGTTTAGGTATTTGTATTTTTCTTTTACTTTTAGTTTTGCTTTAACTTGTTCTTTTTGTAAGGAAAGTAGTATTTCCTTATTTATTGATTTCATTGATATCATTTGTAGCCACAAGTGAGGACATATTAATAAAATTTTGGAGGTACTGCCCTCCTTCCACAAAAAAAAAAAAACACTTTTGTAGACAGCTTACCGTGACTCATCTGAACTGTACTTTATCTGATCACTCACCTCTACTTTTATAGTAGATTTCTAATGATGATTTAGGTCCTAGCCCATTTATATTCTTCAATGTTTGGACCAAATATCATGACTTCTCAGCCTTCGTTTCTCAAAAGTGGTCACTCCCTACTCATCTTACAGGAATGGCTGCCCTCTAAGATAAATTTTTTAGGCTGAAATAGGGACTAAAGTGGTGGAATCGACGGGTATTTGATGTGATCCCGAGAGTTAGAGACGTTGAGGAGATGGTGGACCAGACAAAGATTGATTTTGAGGTTGATCATGCACCGGAGCACCGTGTCTCACTTCATCATGCACAGGCTGATTTGAACCGAACCTTAGCTATTGAGGAGGGTTTTTGAAAGCAAAAGGCCAGCTCTCGTTGGGTATGCGAGGGAGATCGCAACACCAGATATTTTCATTCGCTGGTACATGGACGACGAATCAAATCTCGTATCAGGGGAAGTTCTTACTACTCCAGTTGATATTTATAGCTCGGCAATATATTTTTTCCAGGAATTATTATCAGCTCCTTCACAGCCTCTGGATTATATTCATCTTGATATCATATCTAGGATACTGAAGGAGGCAGACAATATGACGCTGAACCAGCTTCCTTTGATTGATGAGGTGCAGGAAGCTATTTTCAGTATTGATGCTGATAGTGCTGCGAGCCCTGATGGATTTTCATCTTTGTTCTACCAACACTGTTGGGATATTATACAGGATGTATACAATGAACTCATTGATTTCTTTGAGGTGGTCATTTGCCGAGAGGATTTGCTGCTACGTCTATTATTTTGCTTCTGAAGAGGGAGAATGCTTGTAGATGGACGGATTACCAACCTATCAACCTGTGTACAGTATTTGATAAGCTTATCACAAAGCTGTTGAACAACAGATTGAGTTCATTTCTACCTTGTATTATTTCCCTTCAGTAGAGTGGATTTGTCCCCGGTCGACTTATTGGGGACAATGTGTTGTTGACCCTGGAGCTTTTACACACAATGGATAATAGAATGCGAGGAGAGAATATTATGCTGAAACTTGACATGGCTAAAGCATATGATCATATGGATTAGGGATTTATTTATTCTATTCTGGAGGCGTTTAGTTTTGACCAGTTGTGAATTGATCGGATTAGACATTGTATATCATAGTGTCAATTCTCGGTGCTCCTGAATGGGTGACCATGTGGTTTCTTTTCTTCATCACGGGGACTCAGCCAGGAAAATCCTATCTCCCCATCCTTATTTATTATTGCTGTGGATTGCTTTTCTCGATTACTTTAGACATATCCTAGTATGCAATATCGACATGGAGGTAGTACTCTTGTCCCTCATCTTGCTTTTGCTAATGATATGATTATATTTACCAATGGATGAAGAGGTCTATCAGAAGGGTCATCGATTGTTTGGAGCACTACGAAGAGGTCTCTAGCCAATTGGTGAATAGAGATAAGAGTAGTCTTATATTGCCTAGGTGGGCATCTGATATTCAGATACGGAGGTTAATGATTTTGACTTGATTTTCAAATCAGAGACAACCGTTCACATATCTGGGAGTCCCTTTGTTTAAAGGGGCTAAGAGGAGCTTTTTGTATGATGATCTCGTTATGAAAGTCATGAATAGGATTTCTGGATGGGCTGTACGCCTTCTTTCTCCTGGTGGTAGGATCACTCTACCGAGGTCTATTCTTTCCTCTATACCACTTTATGAGTCCTCCTAAGGTCATTCTGAAAAGGTTGGAGAGTATATTTGCACGATTCCTATGAGATTCTAAGGATCATGTTCGTCGTCTACATTGGCTGAATTGGAAGGCAATTTTCTTTCCTGCTGACGAGGGAGGTCTGGGCTTTAAACGATTATAGGATACGGTGGACATATTTTCATTGAAGCTATGGTGGTTGTTCAGATCTCAAAGTTTTCTTTGGGCTCAATTTTTACTGGGCAAATATTGTAGAGAGACTCATCCGTCGCTTGCAGTAGTTCCTCACTCAGCCTCTCCTATTTGGAAGAGACAGAAGAGATTTGGACCATGCGCCGAGACACACATTGCGTGGCGCATTGGGATAGGACAGATCTTCTTTTGGTATGATTGTTGGATGGGTGACTCTGGCATCCATTTTCCCACACAGACATCATACATTGCGAGGGAGCAGGACTTTTTCGAGGACACTGGATGGGATTTGGACGATTACTACAGGCTCTTCCATCAGCTATGACAGAGCAGATCGCGACCATTCCACTATGTCTTGATGTCTCGAATCGCATTTTCTGGAAGGTCAAATCCGATGGCAGATTTAATACTAAATCAGCATGGCAGCCGATCCACTCAAGCAAGCTAGTGCAGGATTCATTTCGCCTATTGTGGAGCCCTATCATACCTCCTATCGTTTCGCTATTCTGTGGGAAATTGTGGTTGGACTTAATACTAGTTGATGTCATTATCTAGAAGAGGATCAACAGTCAGTTGGCTTCTCAATGCTAATGTTGTTCAGAGATTGAGACCATCACTCATATTTTTACTGGTAGCAGCATTTCAGACCATGTTTGTCAATATTTTGGGGCTTTATTTCAGATTACCATGAGTAAAGAAGAGAGTGTCAGACAGAGATTTCTGAGATGGAGGTATTCTGGACAGTTTGCAAGGACTTGGCACATTCGCATCATTATTCCTCTATTGATTTTCTAGTTTCTTTGGACTGGGAGGAATATGAGAACATACTTATGAGCTCAAGACGTATTATCTGGAGAGTTTACCATATGGTATCCTTCCTCGATATTGGTGGACTATTCCGATCGTTACATTGGCATAATGACATGCAGCGTGTTATACTTTTTGGTATTTCTTTGACTCTCCCTCCATCTCCTCCCCCTATCATGGTTTGGTGGCGCATTCCATCATTTGGATTTATCAAGATCAGCACCAATGGCTGTGTCAAGGATGGGTTTGCTAATGGGGGAGGCATCATCAGGGACTACGCATGAAATTGTATCAGGGCTTTCTCAACTTCATATGGACAATGTATGATATTAAAGGTAAAACTCGGGGCTATTCGTGACGGGATACTACTGGCTAGAGATCTTGGTTTATCAGATATTTAAGTTGAGGCAAACTCGACTATTTCCATTCACTGCATCACCAGAGGTGGCGGACCGTGGCCTATCCAGGGGATACTCAGACAGATTGCAGATATCGTTTCCTTTGACAGAGATATGGTTTCCCACATCTTTAGAAAGGGGAATCAAGTTGCAGATGCACTTGCTACCGAAGGGGTTAGCATTAGCGTAGATACTAGGAGTATGGACCAGCTGACCTACCACGACATATCAGGGTGCTTGTTCAGATTGATAGATATGGTTTGCCCAGCATTAGAGTTGAAGTATTTGTATTTTGCTTTTATTTTTATTTTTGATTTAACTTGTGCTTTTTGTAAGGGAAGTAGTACTCTTTTTTTATTGCTTTTCTATTATTCTTTACTTTCACTGTAAGGGAAGTAGTATTTCATCATTTATTGATTTCATTGATATCATTTGTAACCACGGTATTCCTCCGCCACAAGTGATGACATAATAATAAAATCTCGGAGGTACCGCTCTCCTTCCACAAAAAAAAAGATATGCAAATAAGCTCCAAACAAAATTGCTAAAAAATACAATCATGACAAAAAAATTTACATCTATATCAAAATCTCTCTTTGTTATAATAAAATTCACAACTCAAACCTCGAGTAAAAGGGTTTAGGTTGTATGGTTTGCTTAATGTATGATTGATCGAAATAAACTAAATGACAGCGAAAAACAGAAGAAGGAAAGTGAAAAGGAAAGGAAAAAGAAATAAAAGTAAAAGAAAAATTGAGAGAAGAAAGAAAAGGAAAAGGAAAAGGAAACGAAAGAAAAGAGAACATAGGAGAAAATAAAATAAAGAAGGAAAATGAAAGGAAAAGAAAAATCCAAGAAAAAAAAAGTGGTGTGCACGGAATAAGAAAAAATCCCAGTTTTTACATTTATTTTCCATGGAATCCTAAAATTTGTGAATTATTTATGGTTTGTCAATGCTGTTAATGATTTTCGCAAGAGAATTGCACATAAGATTACTGCAATTTTTGTGAAAAATATTTTTTTAAAGTTTGGTGTGATTCTAGCTCACTAACTGCGAAATGGTAGTTCTAGCTTGGGAGGTTCCTCTGTGACACCATTTCGATTGGTAGATTTGACTATATTAGTATGATAAAAAATCAACTCGCAAGGCTTTTCAGGAAAGTCAAAATGTATTTATTAATTATATTTCTCATCCAATATTGGTAACCTTTTAATTGCTAAGGTTGGGGAGGAGAGTTGTGTTGAATTTGTGATGGATTTTAATGGCAGATGATGGTGCCAGTGGAAGACACTGGATAGGGGTGGATAATAAAATAAAGGAGTACACATGACCAATTTCGCCAACGATGACGAAAATACCGTACTATCGATGGAAGATTGATAATCAAGAAAGAGGATATGAAGGGCAAACAATATTTTTGAGCTCATAGGGCCAGCCGGCGTCTTGTGTTAAACTTGGTTTGTATAGATGATGATGACGTTTTTAAACATGCAAGAGATGAAGAGAATGTGAATGAAGAAGAGGTGATGAAGTAAGCTGAAATGGGTGATCTGTCCATGGAGAAAGAATCAATCATATGTGATGATGAGACCAAGTGATGTGAGTATAGTAGCAAAGAAGCAAACCCTTGTGGGTTTTAAGTTGCAGTAGCAACTCTGAACCCAGTTCATACATAGATAAATATTATTCTTTCTTTTAGTGGATTAATTAAAAAAAGTCTTGTGGACAAGCAAATTTTTGACGCTTAGGTTCAAAATTCAAGTGTGATGCTAGCTCACTAGTCAGCGAATGCTGGTTCTATCTTTAGAGGCTTTGCTGTGCCACCACCAAGACCAACATATTCGACTAGACAAATGGTAGAATTTGTGTACTCATTGAGATTTTTGTGGAATCCCAAATTTATTTTAAACCATCTCTCCCACCCTATTTAGATCACCTTTCAATTACGCTCCATATTTACTCACTTTTTTCTGTAAACAACATCACAACTGTCAGTAATTAAATAAATGGCAATAATGAAATAAAGAAGAAGAAAACAAGAACACAAGAATTTATGTGGGAACCCATTCGGGAAAAAACCATGGGTAGAGGAGAACAATCCACTATAATTAATAGTTTTGTGTTTACAACATCAAGATTTCAATAATCTCAATTGAAATCTAAACTCTCAATCTCTCAGTATGTTATTGAAGATGTAAAGAATAATATATGAATGTTGTATTATGGAGATACAATGTGGCTATATGTAAAACCTCTTATTTGAGTCCAAAATGGAGAAGGAATCCAAAATATGCCTTTAGCCATCCAAGAGTCCTCCTTCAAGCTGAACTTCTAATTATGATTGAAATTTGATCTTCAATCATATTAGAACTCTACAAACCCAGATATCTTAGACTTCCTCCAATCAATCAAATACCAAATCACATGGAATTTGGATCACACCACAACAAATCTTCACCTTGAGCCAACTTCCGTCACAAGGAATTAAAATATATTTTCAAAACACCATTTTCCATATTCCAAACAAGCCCCAATGGACTAAATCAATGACAAACATCAATTAAGTTCAAGCAATGCTCAAACTTAGAAATGTGAAGTGGTTTTATCATCATATTAGCAAGATTATCCTTGGTATCAACCTTGATCACTACAATATCACCACGAGCAATTACATCACGCACAAAATGATACCTCACATCAATTTGCTTAGTCCACTCGTGAAACATCTGATCTTTAGTCAAGAAAATTGCACTCTGACTATCACAAAATACTATAGATATCTAGAAGTCTTCGCTGATTTCAACAATCAATCCTCTCGGCCACATAGTCTCCTTACATGCATCTGTAATGGCCATGTATTCTACTTTTGCTATAGATAAAGCTACTGTATTTTACAAAATAGCTTTCCAGCTGATAGCACAGCCTCTAAGAGTAAACATATACCCTGTAAGCGATATCCTCTTATTAAGATCCCCTGCATAATATGAATCCACATAACTGATGACTCCATCTGAATTTCTACCAAAATGCAAACAAGCATTTGAAGAGCTCCTTAAGTACCTGAAGATCCACTACACTACTTTCCAATGTTTCTTGCCAAGATTAGCCACTAACTGCCTGTGTCAAATCAGTTCTTGTACAAACCATAGTATGCATAAGCAAACCAGTAGCACTGGAGTAAGGAACTTGAGACATATAATCAATGTCTTCATCTAAGTGTGGACACAAGTTGGATGATAATTTGAGGTGGGCAGCCAGAGAGTACTGACAGCCTCAACTTTCACCATATTGAATTTTTCAAGCACATTTTCGATGTACCCTTTCTGACTCAAATACAATCTACTAGCCTTTCTATCTCTCAAGATCTCCATTCCAAGAATCTTCTTCACTGCACCCAAATGCTTCATGTCAAACTCCTTGCCGAGTTGTAATTTTACTTTTCTGACCTATGCTTTATCCTTTGCTACTCTAAACATATCATCAACATATAATAATAAATATGTAGTTGATCCACCACTTTCCTTTCTGAAGTACACACAACTATCATAATTACATCTATCAAAACCATGAGTAGTCATGAATGAATAAAACCTCTTATACCACTGCCTCGGTGAATGCTTTAATCCATACAATGATTTCTTCAACAAGCACATACAGTCTTCCTTCTCTAAAGCTATGAACTCCTTTGGTTGTTGCATGTAGATGATCTCTTCAAGTTCTCCATGTAAGAATGCTATCTTGACATCCATTTTCGAAAGCTCCAAATCATTCTTAGCCACCACTCCAAGTAAAGCCCGAATAGAACTATGCTTCACAACTGGTGAGAACACATCTGTAAAATTAACACCTGAAATCTGACTGTAGCCTTTTGCCACCAATCTGGCATCTTTAATCCCTGATGTACCTTTCTTTTGAACACCCATTTACAACGAACCACTCTTTTTCCTTTAGGTAATTTCACTAAATCCCAAGTGTTATTTTTGCTCAATGACTCCATATCCTCCTATATAGCAATAATCCATTTGCTAGAATCACTACAACTGACTGCCTTTGAATATGTAGCATGCTCTTCAGTAGAATCAATGTCTTCAGCCACACTCAATGCATAAGCTACCAAATCTGCTTTCCCATACTTCTGTGGAGGTCTAATATGTCTGTGAGGTCTATCCTTAGCAATAGAATACCATGGTACTGGTGATGTACGCAAAGTAGGCAGGATATTACTGTCTGTCAATCCTAAACTGGACTCATTTGTAGTAGACTGTTCTATAACATCTGATTGTTTCTCTAAACTAATTTTCAACTCCACCTGAGTTGAATGATTCTGCTACTCAGCTTTATTAGAATCCCCAAGAGGTGAGTCACAAACCATAGCAAGTTTATCAAATACTACATTCCTACTAACAACCACCTTTCTAGTCTTTGGACACCACAACTTATATCCCTTCACACCAGATTTATATCCAAGAAAAATGTACTTTCTAGACTTAGGCTCCAACTTCCCATTATCTACATGAGCATAAACTGGACACCCAAAAAATTTTCAAATCAGAATAGTAAGAAGGTTTACCAAACCATACCTCTTCTGGTGTCTTTTTATCAATGGCAACTGAGGGTGAGCGATTAACCAGAAAACAAGCTGTAATAGCAGCTTCAGCCCAAAAAGACTTAGGCAACCCAGAATTTGAAAGCATACAACGAACCTTTTCCATCAAGGTCCTGTTCATCCGTTCTGCCACACCATTTTGTTGAGGAGTTCCAGACACTGTCAAGTGTCTCAAGATACCTTCAGCCCTATAGAAGCTATTGAATTCATTTGATCAAAACTCCAACCCATTATCAGTGTGTAGACATTTCACTTGCTTTTTGATCTTCTTTTCTACCAACGTGTTCCACTCCTTGAAGGTCCCAAACACATCACTCTTCTACTTTAAGAAGAATACCCAAACTTTCTTGGAGAAGTCATCAATTACTGTCAACAAGTAATAATAGCCACCTTTAGATGGTACCCTGACTGGTCCCCAAAGATCTGAATAAATATATTCAAGTGTTCACTTTGTGTTGTGTCTTCCTTTAGTGAATCTGACTCTCTTCTATTTCCTAAAGACACAATCCTTACAAAATTCAATTTTGCTGGTCTTCTGCCCATCAAGAAGTCCCCTTTTACTCAGCTCCACCATCTCATTCTCACTTATATGCCCGAGCCTCATATGCCAAAATTTTGTAACTTCATCATCCATCAAAGAAGAAGTAGAAACTGCTGCATCCCCAATCACTGTGGAATCATGCAAAATATACAGCTGTATAGAGTTTTTATGCCCCTTCATGACAACAAGAGCACCCTTGCTCACCTTCAAAACTCCACCTTCACCGATGTATCTGTAGTCCTTTGAGTTAAGTGTACTCAAAGCTATGAGATTTCGCTTCAGTTCTGGGACATGTCTTACATCTGTAAGTATTTTGACAACTCCATCGAACATCCTGATTCTGACTGTACCAACTCCAGCAATCTTGCGAGGCGCGTTGTTTCCCATAATCACAGAACTTTTGAAACTTCTTCATATGTAGAAAATCAGTCCCTGTTAGGACACATATGAAAAGTACAAGCCGAGTCAAGAACCTATTCATCACTAGATTTAGTATCTCCGTCAGAAATCACAAGAAGCTATATTTCTATCTTCCACAACATCAACATCATCTGTTTTAACATGTTGCTTTCCTTTCTCCGTAGCACTAGCAGCTTTATTTCTATTTTTCAAGGTAATGCAATCAGCTCTAATATGCCCCTTCTTCTTACAGTAATGAAATGTCTTCTCAGCATGTCTAGACTTCGATCTGTCCCTCATATTTCTATTAGGATTCCTATCTTGATTCCTTCCACGCATAACCAAGCCTTCAGCATAATTTCCAGATCCTCAATTAAGATGCCTCATCGTCTCTTTAGATAGTAAAGCATCATAGACCTCTTCCACGGTGAGAGTATCCCGACTATAGAGAATAGTATCCCTAAAAGTCACATATGATGGTGGCAGTGAACACAACAACATCAAAGCCAAATCCTCATCATCATACTTAACCTCCAATGTCTCCAAATCCGCCACAATTTCTTTGAACATAGTTAAGTGATCATCCAATGACATACCTTCAGACATCCGATGAGAATACAAGCGTTGTTTGAAATGTAGCTTACTAGTCAAGCTCTTTATCATGCAAAGTTGCTCCAACTTCAACTACAATGCAGATGCACTATTCTCTTTAAAAACATCTTGAAGAATTTGATTCGAGAGATGTAGATGAATTTGAGATTAGCTTTTCGATCCCTACGCCGTTTTTCATCCTGTGTCCGGTAGCAGGCATCATATCAAAGCCAAGCAAGGCTTCCTCCAAATCCATCTACGCCAACATCGTTCACATCTTCACTTGCCATAATGTGAATCTCGTGTTTCTATCCAACAACGGAATGTCATACTTCATTGTCTCCATACGGAAGAATCAACCTTGTGCTCTGATACCACTTGTTATGAAATGGATCGCAATATAATGGCAATAATGAAATAAAAAAGAATAAAACAAGAACAAAAGAATTTACATGGAAACTCAATTCAGGAAAAAACTACGAGCAGAGGAGAACAATACACTATAATGAATAGTTTTGTATTTACAATATCAAGATTTCAATAATCTCAATTGAAATCTAAACTCTCAATATCTCAATATGTTGTTGAAAGTGTAAATAATAATATATGAATGTTGTATTATGGAGATACAATGTGGCTATACATAAAACCTCTTATTTGAGTCCAAGATGGAGAATGAATCCAAAATATGTCTTTAGCCATTCAAGAGTCTTCCTTCAAACCAAACTCCTAATTATTATTGAAATTTGATCTTCAATCATATTAGAACTTTACAAACCCAGATACCTTAGACTTCCTCCAATCAACCAAATACCGAATCACATGAAATTTGGATGACACCACAATAGGTATTATGGTTCATAATTATATATTCCGGTGCAAATTCTAATCAACATTGAAAATTAATTTATGTTTATTTATGAAAAAAATATAGTACTTTGTGAATTCATTATAACTATAGATGAATGAACTCACTAATATATTATGTCACTATTGAATATGCTTGGTATCACTAAAGTCTTTGAATTATGTGTGCTTTGAACCTTGAAACCGCACGCGGTCCCTTAAAACCTTAAAACGGCTAAAATTCGGTCAACAAATGCCAAATGATTGTAAGCACCACTAAATTTTTTTTGTTTAAAAAGTAACATTATTTTTCTTTTAACAGAGATCAAAATCTAAAAACCACGAATCTTTACTATTAGATGTACACATAGGCTTCAAAAAAAATTGCTCAAAAATCACAATTACAACAAACAAATTCACGAGTGAATTCCCCAAATAGTCACTGAACTTTACGATGTGCTTCCAAGGGGTTATTGAACTTTCAAAATCACCCAAGTCATCACTGAACTTTGCAAAAAGTTTCCACAAGGTCACTGAACTTTAAAAATCACCTCATTCATCACTGAACTTTGCAAAAGGTTTTTACGAGATCACTAAACTTTGCAAAATGTTTCCTAGGAGATCACTAAATTAGTGACCATTGGGAAACCTTTTACAAAGTTCAGTGATGATTGAGGTGATTTTTAAAGTTCAGTGACCTTGTGGAAACCTTTTGCAAAGTTCAGTATTGACTTGGGTGATTTTGAAAGTTCAGTGACCTCTTGGAAGCACGTCGCATAGTTCAGTGACTATTTGGGCAATTCACTCACAAATTCACGCCCAAAATCGAAATCTCTCTATGTTAAAAATTAAATCACCAACTTAAAATTACAATAATTAACTCAAACCTAGAGTAAAAGGATTTGGAGAGAAAGGGCGAAACGGTTTGGGTCATAAGGTTTGCTTAATGAACGATTGATTGTAATACACTGAACGTCTTACTAACGCCGCAAAAGGAGAAAAAGGTTTGGGTGAAAAGGAGAAGAAAGAAAATGAAAAGGAAAGAAAAAAGAAAAAGAAAGAAAATGGAAAGAAAAGAGAACTTGGGAAAAAATAAAGAAGGAAAGGAAAAGGAAAGAAAAACCCAGGAAAAAAAGTGGTGCACATGAAACAAGAAAAAATCCCACTTTTATACTTTATACTATACAAGTATACCTCCAAACCATCCCATAATTTTATATTTTTACACAGTGTTTAAGTATTTATGCCTAAGTACTTTAAATAATTGGAAATTTACATCACACATATAAGATATGTCGTAAATATTGTATTTCAATGACATGTTTTATTCTCACACCATAAGAGAATGAAGCGAAAAGCTAAGTCGTAGTGCTTTTCATCAAACAGTAGTTTTGTAATGATAGGCTATGTTGTGACACCATGTACACTAATAGATCTAACCACACGAATGTGATTATCACTCGCTAGGTTTTTCACACGAGCCTAAAGTCATGTTTGTCTCCCTTTAAGATAAAACTCTTTAATTCTCATACTCTATTTCAATGAGACATTAAGACAATAAAAATATTTTGCTCTCGAACTCAAAAATTTTCTTTACTTTTTAACCATGTATATATTTATCAACGATATTTCCAGGCCAATTTTGTTATTCATTTAATTGCTCTAGTTAAAACTTCTCTCTTCTCGTCAAACAATATAATCTATAATTGGTTGTGTTAGAAAATACGGGTCATGGGTCGCCCATGTGGGATGACCCGACCCACAAATTATTAAAAGGGTTGGAGGGAATGGTTTGAATTTGAAGTTCAAATATATAACTCCCTACAACCACCATCAACTCCCATACAACTTCCATTCATATATGCATAGGAAAATAGAGGGAAGAAGAGGACATGAAACATGGAGTGAAAATTCGTATGGAATTTTACACCTAAATTGGAAACTCCTTAAAACCATATTTTTGGCATGAAATCTTACAAAACTTGACACTTAGATTGTGGATAATAATCCTCTTCCATTGTGATCGGTATTGGGACCATTGGAGAGCAAAGAAATGTAGATTTTGAAGCTTTGGAATAGAAGGTGATTCAACCATGAAAAGATCTTGGAATTCATCATTTCAAGTAAGTTTCTTGACCCGAAATTCATGTTAAAGAATGCTGCGTATTCTTACATTGGTATCAGAGCCATAAAAGTTGTTTCCCTTGTATATTATTTTACTGTAAATGGAATTAATATGTTGAAAATGCATGTATGCCATTTTTGTTGAAACTTGAATCATTGTTAATGGCATGTCATGAAATATGCAACATAAATTTACGAACTTTTTACAGCATATTCCTTATATGATGTGGATCATATCTGCAAAGTTTGGAAATTTTTGGTTTTATAAATTTGGAGAAAATCGAAATCCTAAATAAAATTGCAAAAACTTTAAATATTTACTACCACTTTCTTGTTCATCTTTATGCAGTAAGATTAGTATGGTTAGAAAGGTCTTTTCATAAGCTTTCCAACCATATAAAGAACACAAATTTTGGACTTAAAATGAAGAAGTTATGAGGTTTCGAAGTTTTGGATGAAAATCTGATTTTTTGCATTAAAATCGGTAAAATCCGAAACTTAATCACATGATAACTTCTTCCACACTATGTTTCACGATTCCCATTTGATATGGATTGATAGATCTTCTCGATACCTTTCCAACGGTATAAGAGCATAATTTTTGGCCTTGAATTGAAAAGGTTATGGCCTTTCGAAATCTTTATAGGAATCTGAAATAATAATTAAAAAAAAAGGGCAGAAATCTGAACTGTTGCCATGGAAGTAAATGATTCCAAATTCAATTTTGAGAAAATTGCATAATGGTCCCTTAAATATTCCAAATGCAATTTCGAAAATTGCATGTTGGTCTTCACACTTTTGAATGTTGATTTTTTCAAATGCAATTTGGAAAACTGGATGTTGCATATTGGTCCCAAAATTATTTTTGGAAGTCGTTTATTCAAATACCAATTTGAAAAATTGTATGTTGGTCCCAAAATATTTTTTTTGGAAGTTGATTATTCCAATAATAATTTCGAAAATTGCAACTGGATTTTTGAAATATTCTTGATTTTTATGTGCAATTAAAATTAATTTTCAGAAAATCAAAAATAATTTTTTTATTATTGAAATAAATTATAAAAAAAAGGTATTAAAAATATTTTTTTGATTTGATTAAATTCTGAAAATTTTTATAAAAATCAAGAATATTTGTTAAGTGGTATTTGCCTAGTGGGAGTTATGTTTTTTGGTGTTTCATTTTTTTTTTGAAATGAAAAATACTCCGAAAGTATTTAAAATACCACGTTTTATATACGTTCATGAGTTGTGTGGGTCTTGATTAGGTTATGCGATCCATTGTGACTTATTTTTCAAGTTTGTGCTCGATCAGATATGGCTGAATATATGCACACTTTTACTTCTTCAGAGGGAATGCTAGAAAAGTATGTATTATAGAACTTGTTAAAATGTTCAGCGCTTATCGATATAAGTGAATCAATCTGGAACATGACCTAATGTGGAACACGTGAATATTTTGGGACATAAGTTTTTGGTTAAACAGAATATGAGAATTCTGATGTCACTTCCCATTTGTTAGGCCTATGTTGCAACATAAACTTAATTGATATTGATGATTTGTAAAATAAAACTTAAATGATGTTAGTTTTATTTTTGGAAGAATTAATTTGTGATATCATGATATATGTCATAATTGGATAAACGTGCATATTTATGCTTTTATATTTCATATTATGAAATTATCTAATTGAATACATGATATCTGTTAATTCGTTTATTGTTATAAATGTTGAGGTCGTAGAATTGGTGAGATTCTTACTTAGACCTATTGATTGTCAGTTGAGTGATAGTTCGGTGATTGGATTTAGAGAGAATCTCACCTATAACTATTTGATTCACCAACTGAGTGGGAGTTCTCAAGTTGGAAGAATTAATGTAATTCTCACTTAGAACCTATGGAATTTTGTATCATGAAATTAAGTTTATGATAGCGAAACAATAGGATTGCGGACGATGATTGGGAACATAGTGAACTTTCAACTCCATGCCTAACGTTGAACTATCGTAAACGTTAATCTGCATTAATGCAAACTTGAATGTGCATAAATGGGCATTGATTGAGAATAAAATGTCTCTAAAAACTGATAGATCATGGCATCAAAATCTATAGTAGTTAACATTAATAAAGGTGATAAGCTAAATGCAATAACATTTGGCATGGTACGATTTTGAGTGTACTAGAAGGATATGATGCTTTAGAGAGCATCAACCACACAATAGAAGACCTTATGTAGGTCATACTACTCTAGAGAATAAAGATCAGAACTTTGTTAAGTACGAGAAAAGATGGATTCTAGTACTTGAACATTTGAATTGTTAAGTTCTGTTATAAATGATTTTTTTTCTCGAATGTGACTTGACTAAGATGGTTAGCATAAAGTTGACATTTTTTTGTTGGTCACATTTTTTTTAGACGAGTAGTAAGTTCAAACTAGTCTCTTTTTTCATAGATGAAAATTTTGAAGGTCAATTTGGCTTACAAATTGAAGTGTCAATTTTCTCTTTTGAAACTATCCGCTGTGTGATTTAAAAGACGTGTGACTTGATGTTGCTAAGTCTCGAGAATACACTTGTGTTACAATGTTCTAATTTGCACAAGACTTTGGATCTTAAGCATTAAATGAGCTAGAATAAATGCTGGATATATGTAGAGACTAGAAAAGGGACCAAGAAGAACATATCAGATAGTAAGTGAATGAAAGTGGATTTTGTAGAGGATCAATGTTATAAAGGTTCAAGTGCTTCAACTATAAGGTTTGAATCTCTTAGCTCAAAAGTGGTTAAGTTAAATGATATTGCACTTGAATATATTCCTCTTAGTGTTGTTTACATGTCAACACTATACATATTGGATCTTATCTTGTGTGGATAGTGGATTCAAATGTTAGAAACCCACTTTATATGAGATCAAGAAGTATCTTATATTGTCAAGTCTTTGACTTGATATAGAATAGATATATATAAATAATGAAGATGGAGTGGAGGTTTATATGACTGATACTGCAACTTAGTGTTGCAAAGTGGAGAAACGGACCTCCTATTTGATATTAAGATAGTGTCAAAGTTTCCACTAAATTTGATCTCAGTTGTTCTTCTAAAAGTGGTCTATTACTTGAACTTATACGTGGTATTTCTGTTCATACTCATAGTGGTGATGTTTTATTATGGTTCTGGATATTTGTGCAATGGTTTGAGGTTTTGAGTTGAGAAAATCATTCAAAGTTGTAAAAGTTAAACTTCGATGGAGTAGATCAATTCGAATTTCTTGAGAGATAGAGATAGAATTTTATATTTTTATTACATTTATAGATGGATTCACGCATCTCAGTTGTGCTTCTGATTTTCTTAAATTGAAAATATTGTACTGATTTATACTTCTCTGAAGTAGAGTAGAAAATCAGATTATGGAAGTGAAGACTTTGAGAACTATTTAATAGCGTGAATCTCTATCACGAGATATCGGTGATCTATGTAATGAAAGATATTCTTATTTGATTGACTATTTCTTAATCACCAATAATTATATGGTGTATTGGGTAGAAGGATGAAATATTACTGAATATGATGAAGTTTGAGATATGTAGTCTAATTTACGTATTTTCTTTTGGAAAGAATGTTGGTTAACTACAATGTTCAGTTAACGCAGTTCTCTCTAGATTAGTACTTTCAGAATTGTATAAGTTTTGGATATGAATACAACCAAATATGGGTTGTCTTAGACTCATACTCGATTATGTAAGTTCTTGATAATGAGTTTGGGAACATGAGTCTATTAAGAACGAGATGTATCTCTGAGATACACATAATAGTCCAAAAAGGTACTTAAGTGAGATTTTGGATGGATGGATATCGGGTCACAAGATGTGACATTTTTTTAATATTTTTTTTTTGGAGAATATTATTGAAATTGATATTATGTGTATTGATGAATCATTTTTAAAAAAAATACGTAAGAGTTGGTTTAAATTTCTGATTCAAGTGGGAGCCATCTATTTGAGTGGAAGCTATCAAAGAACTATCCAATTTCAATGGTTCTTGGTTTTGAGTGGGAGCTAAGAGCTATTCAATTTCAATGATTCATGGTTTAGAAAATCAGTGCAGAAATTTGAGGAAAGTGATGGAAGTATATATATGGAGTACATAATTCCAATCTAATTTGAGATTTGGTGGCAATTCTAATTGGACATTATGTTTATTGAGAATATTCGGGTTCTTAAAAACTAAGTAGGAGACTAATGAATTTATGATAGATAAAGCTCATTTTTTTGGGAAATGTTAGATTCAATATGAGTATATTGAGTTTGATAAACATTTTTCTTAGCAGTGAGATTCACTTCTATACTCTGATACTAGCCATGATAGTGTGTTTAAGTTTAGATTACACCAAATAGACTTTGAGACTGCATTTTCATTTTCAATTGAGAATTAATTGAAGAGATCTACATGAATCGATTTGTAGGCTTCATGTTGAAGGCTTTTATTGTATTATGGTAACTCTATAGTTACACTTGTAGCCTAATGCAGTCATCTTGACAGTGATACTTGAGTTTTAACAAGGTTTAAATCTCGTATAAAATTTCATCACGTGGATGAAAATCACTGTATTTATGTAAAAGTCTAATGGTAGGTTGTAATTCTAATTTTGATGTTGAGACCATTTTGAAATGGTTGGCCTCAATTTTTGAGACGAATGATATGGGTTTAGCAAATTGTATATTTTGTGTTAAAAAGATTATTCAAGTCTTCTTTCTCTGTTACAAGAGCAGCATACCATAAAGATACTAGAATATTTTTTAACTGTGGAATTGCTATCCTATTGATACTCCTATGTCGAAAGGTGATCATATGAGTCTTCATGTATGTCCAATGACTCCATAAGTGCACAACAAAAATATCCAGAAAACCATATATAGTACGATTAGGAGTTACAAGTATGTTATGATGTATGCTTGCCCTAATTTTTGTCATGCCATGGATCTAGCCAGTAGGTATCGATATTGTTCTTAGAAATGATATTGTGATACCTGAAGAGTGTTGCTATCAGTTTCTATTTGTTGTAGAATAAATAACTTGTGTTGGAATAGATATGCTAATATTGACTAAGGATGAGAGTTAGTCGAGCACAAATAGTTATTAGACTTGTGCAATCTTACTACATATAGTAGCAAGAAGCATATCTTGTAGCATATAACTTGACGCTGAAGAAATTGTTTGGTATAGATGTATGGGCATCTAATGATATTAGTTGTGAATATGAGATTCATGATAGTTATGCAAATTATCTCATGTGATGAGGATCTCAAAATATCATGATAGAACCAAACACTCGATAGTGTTTACGTGAGAGACATCAGCAAAGAAAGTGTCTTTGCAATATATCTACGTAAATGATGGTCTGTAATCATCATACTCTAATGATTTTTAGAGATGTACTTGTCGATAATGTCAAATCTCTAAAATTACGTAGAATATGATACTTAGTGTATCAGAAAACTCTTGAATGAGTTTTATGTGTCCATAGATGAACAATTTTGAGTTCATGTGTAAGCTATTGTTGGGATTACGAGACAGTATTTTGCATGCACATATAAAGTATGTCAAACAGGTTGAGATTTGTTCACTCACACGAACGATCGCCTCAGATACTTTGGGGTGTGCTGAGATGAGACAAAGTGATCATGTTGTATACGTGATCTGGTCGCCTTGATAAGATATCAAGATAAGATTACAACAAGTAATCGAAATGGATTTTGTTATCCATTAAACCTGTTTAGTAGCCAGATCGAGTTCTCGATTTGAGATTGTCTGGAGGAATGAACATAAGGAGAACTCAAGTTAGGTATCGGGGAATACCTGAACTAGGATCTGTACGGTGTTATTTGTTTATAAAGGATATGATATACGCCCTAAGAATGAGAGAAAACATCATAACGCGTGTTTCATACCACGTGTGCTTTTATGACCAATAATGGGTAAATGAGTGAATGGATCCCTACTTCCTCATTGTGTGAGACCTTGAGGATTTTATAACCTCATATATACCCTTATGACTTTTGACTGTTTCTTGAGACTTTATTTCGGTGTTGCACTTTAGCATGTTGCCAATAACTATGATTGATTCGGTTGGATATGACATGTTAAGGAAAGCGGCTGATTTAAAGTTGAAGAATTCAAGTAGGAAATGAAATCTATTTTGACCAACATTTATATTTGTATTCACTGACCGAACAATTGTGTTTAATCATTTAGGGTATAAAACACAATTGTGAATACAATGATATTATGTGGGATTCAAGTATGTTCCATAAATATTCGAGGGATCGGAAATACTTGAATTAATGTTGGAAAATGAGTTTGGGGTATAACGAGATGTAATGTTCCTCTAGTAGAGCTACTATATATCCCTAACAGGTTTATAGTACTGTGAGCTCTAATATTACTCGCTGGTCATACGATCTATTTGTCGTATGAATTTTTGTAAGATATATATTGAGAAAGACTTAATGTATGACATTCGTTGTCCCATGTAGTTCGGATCAAACCCATCATGTGCGAGTGGGAGATGTCAGACAATACGGGTCATGGGTCGTCCATGTGGGATGACCCGACCCACAAGTTATTAAAAGGTTGGAGTGAATGGTTTGAATTTGAAATTCAAATATGTAACTCCCTACAACCACCATCAACTCCCATATTCCATTCATTTATGCATAGGAAAATGGAGGGAAAAAGAGGACATGCAACATGGAGTGAAAATTCGTATGGAATTTTACACCTAAATTGGAAACTCCTTAAAACCATATTTTTGGCATGAAATCTTACAAAATTTGACACTTAGATTGTGGATAATAATCCCCTTCCACTGTGATCGGGATTAGGACCATTGGAGAGCAAGGAAATGTAGATTTTGAAACTTTGGAATACAAGGTGATTCAACCATGAAAAGATCTTGGAATTCATCATTTTAAGTAAGTTTCTTGACCCGAAATTCATGTTAAAGAATGTTGCGTATTCTTATAGGTTGACAAAAAAAATAGCCCCCAGGGCACATCTCCAAGTGGTAAAAGGGGAAGGTGAAAAACTCCACCTTTGCTTAAGGCTGCCACGTCAAGGGTTCGAATCCTGAAATATGGATTTAACTCTTGGATAAGTGCAAGTGTACAAACAGTCTTCCATCCTGTACCCTTGGAAGCATAACCTGCGATTTACCTCCTTCACCAAGGCCCAGGCCAGGGTAGGTGGGGGCCGTCAAGGATGCGGCTCATCCTTTATAATTGGTTGAAAATGATGTTTATTTTTTTAATTTAATGTTACTATCGATGCACGTCCCTACTTAAGTAGAGTGTCAATATTGCATGTCCATGGCATCCTAAAAATGTGTGAATAATATATGATTTGTCAATGCAGTTAACTATTGTTGTACAAGAATTGCACATAAGATTATGGCAATTTAAGACCAAAAATATATTTTGTATTCTACACGACCTTGATCTTGATAGTATTGGTCATCGCAACACTGTGAAACGCAAGTGTTTATTTTACGCAACCTTGATCTTGATCCGGGATTGGAGTGTCGACTTCAACTACATTTTCGAGTTCTCATCAAATGCATTATGGGAAAGGTCATAAGGTAATTATATACCTTTATTGACTGTAATAACATTGACACTGTTTGATCAAATTCCAGAACAACGGAGACATTATTGCAAATCAATGAACACATCAATGATTTTCAATTTAAGAAATAAAAAATGAAGAGAATAGTGAAATTGAAATTGAAATCTCACTTATAGAAAGGCTGGCCCTTCCCAATTGGGCGACCATTTGCCATATTTCGGGTCCTTGCTATCCAAAGGGAGTATTGTTTTCCAAACCAACTCGCCCAGGCTAAATGACTTGGCTATAACTTTTTTATTGTAAAACTTAGCCATTCTTTGTTTCTGGACACGTAATCTGTCCAGGACGTCCATTTTAAATTGTCCAACTCCAACAAGTTTTGAATTAGTGACTCAGCGTATTCACCATCATTTACCTTATGTTGCAAACATATTCTAATTGATTGTACGTTGATTTCCATAGGAAAAATGGCCTACTGTCCATAAGTAAGTTGGAAAGAAGTAACCTTGGTACTTGACCGAGGTAACATTCTATAAGCCCATGAGGCCTTGTTTAGACATTCATGCCAATTTCTGACATTTTCATCTATCATTTTTCTTATGATATTTTTTAGAATCTTATTAGAAGATTCTACCTATCCGTTAGATTGAGTGTAATATGGTGTGGAGTTCACCAACTTAACTTCAAACTCGTCCAAGAACTCCTTCACTTGATCTCCATTTAAGGAAGTTTTGTGATCTGCCATCAATGTTTGTGGAATTCCAAATCTATAAATAATATAATCACGGATAAATTTTATGACACTCTTTTGGGTGATTTCTTTTAAAAGTGTCGCTTCTACACACTTAGTGAAGAAATCGGTCGCAACTATAATAAAAGTATGTTGCTTGGACGATGGGGCGTAAATTTTCCCTATCGGGTCTATCGCCTAGCCCTTGAATGGCCATGGTTTGATGATGGGTGTCATTTCTCTTGCCGGCGCTCTCTGTATTGGACCATGCTTTTGGCATGCTAGACAACTCTTCGCGTATTGAACACACGATTCTCCCATCTTGGGCCAGAAATATCCACTCCTAATAATCAACCATCTCATCCTTTGGCCGGCTTGATGATCTCCACATATCACTTCAGCCATGATCATCCTGGCTTTTTGCAAACTTACACATTTCAGTAATATACCATCAGAGCGTTTTTTGAATAACTCTTCATCCATCAATGTGTAATTTAGCGAACGCAGCGTCATTTTTCTATCACCTCCTTTATTAGGTTCTTTAAGGAACCTTTTGATCTCTGTCCTCCAACCTATTGCATCTTCATCCTGTATGTAATGAATTTCTGTTCTTTTCGCCCTTCTTTGGACTACGAACAATATTACTCCATATTCACAAATAGAATCCCAATTTAAAACTTTTGAATACCTCGAGGCCATCTGAGCCAACTCATTTGCCATGTCATTATATATCCTATTGACACGTTGAAGCTCTACTTAGTCAAATTCTTCCAACAATTCTTGGGCGATTTCATATTGATTTATAATGGAATCGCTTTGGCACTTGAAATCACCGATCAATTGGTGAATTACCAATTGAGAATCGCCCCTAACAATCACATTCCTTACCTCCATATCTATCATTAATTCTAAACCCACAATTAAGGCTTCATATTCAGCTTGATTATTAGTGCATATTCTATCCAAAGTGAATGCGAACTTATAACAAATCCCTAAAGGATTTATCAATGACACTCATATTCCTGCGCTTTTAGAGGTTTTTGACCCATCAAAATATAAAACCCAAGGTTTTAATTCGAATGAGTTAATTTCTAATTCAATTTCCTCAGGTATATCAAGGCATGGATGATCGGCCAGAAAGTTGGCCAAAGCTTGATTTTTGATTGCCTTTTGGGGTATGTATTGTATTTCGAACTCTGATAATGCTAGAGTCCAAAGACCAATCATTTGATGTAAAATAGAGCGAGAGAACATATATTTAATCAGATTTACTTTAGAAATCAAATAAACGATCACATGCTGTAAATAAGCCCTTAATTTTGTACATGTGAAATACAATGCAAGACATAATTTTTCAATGGCAGGGTAATTACATTCACATTTTGTTAACCACCTACTCAAGTAGTAAATAGCCCTTTCTTCTCCAAATTGGTCTTTTTGCGCGACCATTCCAGCTATTGATTCTTGTTCGGCCGATATATATACTTTCATTGGCCGTCCTTAGATTGGTGACACCAACACTGGCGGACTTGATAAATGTGTCTTTAGGCTTTCAAAAGCCTTTTGATGCTTTTCCTTCCAGACGAATTCATCTTGATTTTTCAACTTTAAAAGCGGCGAAAAAGCTTTAGTTCGCCCTGCACAGTTAGAAATAAAGCGTCTTAAAAAGTTTACTTGGCCTAGAAACCTTTGTAATTCCTTTTTATTGCTAGGAGGTTTGGCCTCTAAAATGGCCTTCGCTTTATTTTTGTCAAGTTCAATTCCCCTTTTGTGCACTAGGAAACCAAGGAAATTTCCTGCATTAACACCAAATGTACATTTCAAAAGATTCAATTTTAGTGTATACTGCCTCATTCGCTCAAATAAACATCTCAACTGTTCAAAATGATCTTCTTCTTTAATAGATTTGACCACTATATCATCTACATACACCTCAACAAACTTGCCTATCATATCGTGAAAAATCAAGTTCATTGCCCTTTGATACGTCGCTCCTGCATTTTTCAGGCCGAAAGGCATAACTACCCATTCAAAATATCCTAAAGATCCAGGGCATCTAAAGGCAGTTTTGTGTATATCTTCCTTAGCTATATAAATTTGATTATATCCTGAATACCCGTCCATAAAGGAATATATTACGTGCCCAGCAGTTGAATCTACTAAAGAATATACTGTAGGCATTGGATATTCATCTTTGGGTGTGGCCAGGTTTACGTTTCTAAAGTCTATGCACACCCTAAACTTACCATTCTTTTTTAGTACCGGCATGATATTGGACAACCACTTAACGTATCGGGCCGTTCTAATAAAGCATGCTTTTAATAATCGCTCTATTTCTTTCTTTATCTCGGGAAGTACATTAGGAACAAAATGCCTAAGGGGTTGTTTATGAGGTTTGAAACTTGGCTTGGTTGGTAATCTACGTTCTACCAAATTTCTATCTAAACGAGGCATATGTTCATATTCCCAAGCAAAACAATCCTTATATTCTTTTAAAAAAATAAAGCGATTAATTTGTTACTAACCTCTTGATTGAGCATCTGGCTGATGAATGTTGGGCGATCTTTCCCTTCATTGCCAATATTCACTTTGACCAGAGGGTCTTGTGCTTGAGCATATCCAGGCTTGGTGATCCCCATTACTTCATTATCCATATCTCTCACAGGCACTTCTTCTTCTTCTTCTTCTTCTTCTTCTAAACAGTCCACTTTGTTGACTTCTCGGCCAATACTTTGTTCCAACTCGAACACTGCTAATTTGTCTCCCAATGCTTTCAAAGCTACTTCTTCTTTCGTCTTGTCTTTGCATTCTTTATTGAAAGCCATTAACTTGACTTTGAAGGCCTGAATATCGACCATTTGCCTTTTGTTGCTTACAGCTCATTTAAAACTCTTTGATTACTTTTTGGCCAATTACTGGCTCCTCCATAACCACTATGTTTGGCCTCATTTGACTGAACATATCAGTGAGCTCATCTACTGAAAATGGCTCTTCGCTCTACCCAACAATCTGAGTTTCTTCTCCATCTTGGATTACTCTTACAGGTCCATAATTTTCTTCGTACATAAACATTTCCACGGAGTTTGCTTCTGCGACAAAAGGTCTATGATCTGCCTGCACCACTTCTGCTTCACCCTTATCACTCTAGAAAACCAGGCATTGATGGAGTGATGAAGGTATGCAACGACTTTTGTGTATCCAATCCCTTCCTAATAACATATTATAACTGGTAGGACCATCTATCACGAAAAAGACTATGGTCCTAGTAGTTATCCCAACAGTTATGTCCAATGGCATAACCCCTTTAGCTGAAGTTGCTCCTCCATTGAAACTCGTAAGGATAACTTCTGTTGGAATCATATCACTTTCTGTTTTTGCAACTTTCCTCATCATCCTAGATGGGATGGTGTTTATAGCTGCTCCATTATCGATGAGTACTTTCACCACAAGTATGACGTTAACTAGAGCCTTAAGATATAGTGGCCTCAAGTGTTTGGTCAACTTTATGGCTGACCTTTTGAAAATAACCTTTTCGGCGCGTCTATTTCCACTTCTTGCTTGTCTTCTGTTGAACTATCCTTTTGTGATAAGTCAGCGTACAGTATGTCGCATTGAGCTTCTGCTTCTCGAACTTCCTTTTTACTACTTTCCGGAGCTTCCTTTTCAATTACCTCATATGTGGGAGGGGGTAATATTCTTGGAGGTGATCCATATTTTTCAGAGCGAGATACTCTTTTTTTTTCCTTTTGGGCGTCCCGTACAGCACATAATAATCAAAAGAATGCCCAGATGGTTCCCCCAACAAGTCTACTTCACGAACTCCCTCTCGATGTAGTTGTTTCAATAGAGTATTACGCGATACTCCTCTCTTTCTTCTTTTTGCCTCCAGATCAATTTCTTCTTCGATGTCTATCATGCCATCATCCTCTTCATCATTGTACGCCCCTCCAGAAGTTTGGCCTTCTTCACATTCCAATACACATGCTTCTTCTTCATCATTTAGCTAGTAAATAATTATTAGCCATGACGGGAGGTAACGTACCAAATTGAATAGTAAGGGGTTGATCGGATCTTCGTCATCTCTTCTATCTCGCTCAAATTTTGATCTCCCAGAAGAGCTTTCTGGCAATTCTTCCATCGATTCGCTTGTACCAGTCTCTTCACTATCTCCGAGGACATTTTGATTGGCCACCTCGAGTATCTTAGGCGCCTTAGGACGTGTCAATCCCTGTTGTTGCCTCATCATTCATCCGTAATTCTGTTGAAAATGCCTTTGTTGGGTTCTAGTCATCTCGTTGAAGTATGTTACCCTTCCTGCATTATACTGGAATGAATACCACACATTTGGTTGGCGATGTTGGGGCTTAAATGTCCTCACATTATTCATTGGCATGAATTGCCTCTCAAAAGGCGGTCCTCTATATAATGATGTACCTCGCCTTCTAACTGGCTGCGCGTCTGGAACAAAATCAGGGCGATGGTGACGATGCCGTGCTCCTGAGCTCCCTATTTTCGCACTCACTTCTCATTTACATCTTGCACATAGGACGTCTTCATCCTGCTCGGGTTCCTTCCCTTTGATGCGTTCGAAGACACTGGGGAGTGGCTCAGAGTCTTCTTCTCCGTCATCTATGACCAATTTGAATTTTGACAACTTATTTTTAAAGCCAATTGTCACCATATTTACTCCAAGTTGTTGTGGGAAAGGGTTCTCATCCACTGTCATCTTTTTCTTATCGTCGAACGTAATTCGTCCTGATTCAATAGCATCTGTAACACATGACGTAAAACCAAACAATTGTTAGTCAAATGTGACCATGCATTATGCCACTTACAATATTTTTTTTACCCTTAATTTGTTCAGGACTTGGCAACTTATGCTTATCGCTCAGCTTTATCTGCTTATCCTTATATAATTTATCAAATATAAGGTCAACTTTGGTTACATCGAACGAGAACGTTCTAACCTTTCTGCCTTCATCTTTTATAGGCTCATCTTTGCTCGATGTTCTAGGCTTAGCCATTATAGGACAAGTATATGCATCTCCTTTGATTAGTTCGGCCAAACATATTTCATTTTTGTCGAAATATTTGTCATTAATGGCATGAATATCAAAATTTAGGTCTGTATAATAAGTCCCCTTGCTAGAATTTTTCATTTATTCTTCTTCTCTTATTAATCGTTCATACATAATCACGTTTGCGCTCAATTGGAAAAGATCTGGAAATTCCCTATCCTGGAATTTCTTTTTTAGATAGAAGCTTAGACAGTTTTGAGTGATTTTGACAAATTCCTTTTCGGGCAGAGGTACAAAACACGTACTTCTTGCTGTTTTGAACTTTTGAAGGAAACCTTCTGCCCATTCATTTGGCATTTGACGTAGATTCGCCAAATCGGTCAAGTAACCTCAGATTCAGTCTTGTAAAACTGAGCATGAAACAATTGTTCCAATTGTTGCCATGTTTGAACAGAGTTTGCTGGCATGTTAATGAACCAGGAGAAAGCTACTTCTGTTAATGAACTAGGGAACAACCTCATTTTATGGTAGTCGATTACTTCACCACTCTACAGTGTGAATATGGTAGTCGATTACTTCACCACTCTGCAGTGTGAATTGCCCTATGTGTTCTAGAGCAGATACTTCCCCTAAACCAGTGAATAATGAAAATTCTGGCACTTTGTACCCTCTAGTCTATGTATATGCTTGATCTACCCAATCAGGATATGGCTTCGTATAAGTAGGCCTGGTGACAGGACGTACCCCAAGAGCCATTTGATCCTGTACTATCTCCATGATTTGATTCCTCAACATGATATTGGGATCATATGGAATTCCTACGGGTTGGTTTAATGGTTGATTCGTTGGTGGCCTAACATTTGGTCCTTGGTTGGCAACAAAATTGCCATTGTTTGGGCCATTATTACCATTGAAATGAGTGTTTAAACCATCATTAATACTCGCGGCGTTCTGCCTATCATTCAGGACATTATCTCTTATAATTGAATTGCCTTCGAGGTTGTTAATTCCATTACCACCATTCGAGTCTGGCATCCCACTACCCCCCTGGTTTGAAGTAGATGGACTAAAGGGTGGTTCTAGTCCTTGATTTAAGTTTAAACCAGAAGAATTATGTGGTGAATTATGTCCCACAATTGTCCTGGTTTGAAAGTGGTTTGCAACGGGCATAAATGGCTGACATATTTATCCTACTAACTAGTTCATTATCTCATTTAATGTAAACAGTTGTTTGGCCATATTTTCATAATGTGCATTCCCACTTTGGATAAATCTTTCTATATTATGAACATTTTGTAAATTTACCTGTTCAATGACATCCTGTGTGAGTTCGTCGAACAATGCACACATGGTCCGAGGACTCAACTCTGTCATTGGTTCGTAACGACTGTGACTGCTTTGACTTTGTCCCTCTGTTTGTAGAGAGTTTTGCTGCTCTTCATATCACTCGATTACAGACTGGACTACTCCTTGACTTGCTGGCTCCTTATCAGAATGTTTATGAGGCATAATGCTTCACTTTTTGTATTTTCAACACTAAACACCAATGTCCCACTGGGCGTGGCAAATTGTTTCACGCAGGTAGTCGCTAACAATTAAAAGGAAGTTCAGACGATTGTGTAAGGGACAAACCTCTTGAGACAAAGTCCCAAAAAAATGTGCTTTATTGATGAGAGTTACAATTAGAGATAAACAAAATGCCTCCAATGGACGTAAGTACGCAAGTACTGAAAGAAGGATAATTAAAGTTAATCTACGAAATTGAAATTACATATTCTCTGTTTGAGAATGTTTGGGGGGACTTTTCTCTATGTCTATTCTTTCCTTTTATATTCTCATGATAATTTCTTCGTGACAAACCGTTTGGAAACTGCTACCCATTTTCTTCACGGTAGCTAACTCGTCGTGGAACTGCCATCTCTAACTGCTGTCATTACTCCTTGTTGTTCAACTGCCTTCAAATGGGCTCCTTAAATCGTGGAATGTGATAATCGGCTCGATAACTGTTTCAATAACTGCTATTTTGAATGACCATAATATCTCATGTATTAAGATTCTGGGCGACTTGAAGGTTCGAGCGAAAATGAGGTTGTCGCTCTGAGCGAAGTAAGGCACTCCATTCGTCCAAACTCTGGGCGTCATGCAGGCTTGGACGATGATATTATTGTGTTCGTGGACTTCCTCTACATTTACCAATAACCTCATTTGGGCCTTTGTCCTAGACTCTCCAATTGGGCTTCACTCTTTGGGCTATTCAATTTGGGCTGTACTTTTAGTGTGTCAACAGTTAATATAATTGAAATCTATCACCTATTAGATTTCAATTCACCATCAATGAAATAGTGTCATCCTTACATGAAAAGTTGAGTATTTCCATGGAAAGTGACCAAGAATAAAACTAAAAACCAAGCCTAACAGTTAGTTTTTAGCCCATGCGCCGGCGTAGGCTTGAATCACGGATGCACGCGGTTTAAGCAATTTTGCTTCAATTTTTACATAATCCATCCATGCTTACGCATGGCAAAATAGGTATGCATGGGCCTCACTTTTGATTTTCATGCCATTTGTTCCATTTAGAGGCCCAATGAGAGGTCCAATACCCACATCAATATAACTTTAAACAAACAATTTATAACAATCCCTCATCTATTCAAAATTACATTGATAACATACTCAACCCATCAACACTTATTTATAAGGATTATATATCTTTTGATTTGAATCTAAACATAGTATAAGTATCATCGAAATTCTATGTGGCATGATAGTTTTGAACTAGGTATTCCTTGTGGTGATACTGGTGAAAACACAAATACAAGTATCATGTGTTCACACGTTCCTCAAACTCGCTTAGCGCTCTTCACGTTCGTTGAACTTTTAAGAGAGAAACTCCAACTCTCTATCGAGACGACCCCATCTCGTAGTTCAAGTTTTTCCAATATCTCTGTAATTTCTGAAGATACTTGTACTTAGTACTGAACTTCGTTAAGAACTTAAAATTCAACATTCCTTTAAGTAAATACCAGCACTATACAATTAGGATAGGTTCTTGCAGAAATTATAATGCTAAAACTATCTACTTATCAAATGACTTGTTGTTACCATTTGAACATGTGAATTACAGTTTTAGTAATGAAAGGTAGGGTTGTTGTCATTGGTGGATCTTTTTAGTTTAAGAGTTTCAATCCCATCCTACTCGATGTATGGTGGTGGGACCAAGTGCAGTGTGTACAATAGGCAGGAAACAAACCCTTGTGTTTTGAGTTGTAGTAGCATCTCTCAGTCAAGTTCATACATAGATAAATGTTTCTCTTTAATAATAGCTATGCCTAGGTTCAAAGTTCAGCTTTGATGCTTGTTCACTTACCGGCAAACACTGGTTCTATCTTGAGAAGCTCATCACCAAGACTAATTTTTTCGACTAGACTAATGTTAGAATTAGTGTACTTCCAGAGATTTTTCTGGAATACAGAATTTATTTTAAACCAATCTTTCAAGCCCTATTTTGGTTACCTAGAAATTGTGCTCAATATTAACTCTATTTTCTTTTCAAACAATATTACAACTGTCGGGGATTAAATATATGGTAATAGGGCTAATAGTTATATATTTCGGCATAAATTCTAATCAAGAATTAAAATTAATTTGCGTTCAAATGAAATACTTGGTCAATTCATTACTACTATAAATAAAGGAGCACACCAACATATTTTGTCCTTGTTTGACACCCATTTTATTTGAAAAATAATTTTTTGAATAGTGATTGATGGAAGATTGTGTGGTTAAAAAGTAAGGAGAATTTTTGAGTTTATGTGTAATATTATTTTATTAATATAATGTGTGGTTAAGATAAAGAAAGAGAAATAGAATGAGAAAAAAATGGGTGTCAAAAGGACTTTATAAATATTGAATATGCATGGCGTCACTAATGTTTTTTAATTATGTGTGCTTTGGACAAGCTCTTTGTGATTGTCGCACGTGAATTGCACATCATTTTGGAGAATAATAAGTATTGAAAGAACGAGATTTTCCAATGCCTAGACTCGAAGTCCAACAGTGATGCTTGCACCCTTTTTGTCAAACTGTAGTTTTGTCGTGATAGGCTATGATGTGACACCATATACATTAATGAGTGATGCTATGTGTACACACAATTTTTTACACAATGTTTTACACCCCCTCACATGGAGGGGGGCCCAAGATTATTTTCTTATGTGTGGGCCCCCTTCCATGTGAGGGGGGTGTAAAACATTGTGTAAAAAATTGTGTACACATAGCTTTATTCTACATTAATTGATCTGACCAGACTAGTGCAATAATCAGTCTATTTGGTTGGATTTTTCATATATATATATATATATATATATATATATATATATATATATATATATATATATATATAGTTTTCTGTGTGGATTAGTATAAGTCCCTGTTTGACACTCATTTTGAAGAAAAAATAAATTTTAGAATAGTGATTGATAGAAGAATGTGTGGTTAAAAAGTAATGAGAATTTTTTAATTTATGTGTAGTATTATTTTATTGATAGAATGTGTGGCTGAAATGAAGAAAGTGAAAGAAAATGAGAAAAAATGGGTGTCAAACATGGGCTAAATATCTTGTTGACAAGCTAATTATAGTCATGTCGAGATTCAAAGTTATGTGAACGCTGGTTCTATCTTGAGAGGCTCTGCTATGATACCACCTAGGCCACTATATTCAAATTGACTAATGCCAGAATTAGTCGTATCGCTAATATTTTCGTAAACACCTAAATTCACTTATCAACGATCTTTCCCACCCAATTTTTGTCACATTCGAATTGCTTTAATAAATATATTTTAACTTTTCTCTTTGCAAACATAATTATAGATTTCGATGTAAATTCTAATCAAGAATGAAAACTAATTTATATTTAGATGAAAAGTTCTGGTAACTTGATCAATTCATTATTACTATAGATACATGAGCACATTATTACACCATGTCCATATTGAATAAGCATCGTATCACTAAATATTTGAATTAAGTGTACTTTGGAAATGCCCTTAGTGATTGTCGCACCTGAATTGCACATAATTCTGGAGAATGACATGAGTTTTGAATGAATGAGTTGAGCCATTTGTGCTCAAAAGTTTGATATCCTTTTCTACCTATGCAAGAAAATAAGAGGGCGAGGCGAAATGTAATAAATTCTACTGTAGTAGACCAGATAATTAAAAAATATTTTCTAATGCTTAGTTTCCAAGTTCAGTTGTAGTACTTGCTCCCTTATAAGTACATATTTTTATGAATAGAAGATTGTTCAATTTTATCCTAAAATTCTCCATATTCCCAATTTTTCCGAAGATTCTTCTTAATCACATCATGAATACAAGATCATTGGGATAATCATGTCCAAAAAAAGGTTTTACCCATCCCCTAAAATTCTTTCCAAATTCAACAATAATTTTCACGTAATTATTTCCTGATCTTTGTCCTTTTATGTCCCAAATAATGAATAAATGAACAAATATTTAGCCTCTATCCCGAAACCCTAGCAGATGTCGGAAACCCTAATGCCGCTTCCCGACGGTGAACAATTGAAGGTTTAACTGACGGCGCACATGACGGCAATCTAGCGGAGGTCTATGGAGGTTCCATTCTCAGTGGTAACAGTTTAATTTCAGATCTATGGAAGAAGATGAATGGATTGACACACGTGAGCCAAGTCCCGATTCCGCCAGCTCTGAACAATTCCCAACCACACGCGCCTACCCAGGGAGTCGTGCAGGCTGTTCTGACTCCAACAATGGCGGCGCCTGCCGATCTGCCGATGCGTGGGCCCCATGCGCCGCCATCAAAATCTGCCCACATCCATCTTGCTGCAACGAGGCCAATCGGAACATTGGCTTCATCATATACTGTCTCATTTGTGTAAAATTGTGTGAGACAGATTCAAACAGGGGGTTTAAAGGGTTTCAGTTCACGATTTAGAGTTGAGGCAAAGGAGTCTCTATTACGGAATCAGGCTCTGTTAAGCTATCAGAATGGGGATCGAAGATATCGGGTGCTATTTCCATCGGTCAATTTGGTGCAGTATGGATGGTGAATATGGTGGAGAAATTGAGGATGGCTAAAAAGAAGGGGGATTTCGTCGCCAAGTTTAATGAGTCCTCTCAAACTTTCTTGGCACAACGTTGTGCTAACAGGTGTGGTAGGTTTTTGATGATAGCATAGTATGGGAGAGGCATCGAAAGGAATTTTTGATGGTGCCGGAAGGAGCTAATGGAGAAGGATGGGTGTCGATTTCACGGGAGTTTCAGGCAGTTGTTAACTCCTTTGTTGTCGGAGATAAGGTTAAATGTTAAATAATTGAATAGAGGAGGCGATCATGGATGACCTATGCCGATGTCACGGCAAGTGTGTGGGCACCGCAAAATACTAATCAGCGGGAGTTGTTGGAAAATGAGAGGGCAGTGAATGAGGGGTTCGATCCCAATGCTACATTAAGGGCTCGCGTCCAAGCGTTGAAAGGGAAATTAGACAAATTGATTAAGATAGTGGAGATTGGATCTATAGTGGGTTCCAGGATTACTCATTGTCATAAGTATGGGATGGGATTAGCTGAGTCTCCTTCCAATGGAAACTATGTAGCGACTTTGGATTCTGAGGAATTACCATCGGTAGGGGCCCAAACTAAAGATAAGCAGGTAGTGGATAAGCCTAGAGGTGAATCTCAATTTCGGACTGAAGTGGTGAATTCCTACGGTGATGGAAATAAGGTCGGGACGGAGGAAACAAATCAGGTTGAATTGGCTTCAATGGTCGAGGTATATCGAGAGGAAGCACCTTGGGTTGAGGTAGGGGAGCCGAGTACTATGAATCTGAATTCAGAATTTTTGGCAGCTACAAATTGTCCTACAAATGAGGATGCGTTGGACGCGATTCCATCTATTAAGGGATCATTGTTGGTTAGGGAGCAACATAACAGATCTGTATTGGCATATAGTTCAGCGTTAGTACTCGAGAAACAGCAAGTGGCGATAGGTTCAGTAACTATGGTTATGAATACCTACTGTAGAAGATATTCTAAGTCTCCGAAAAAAGGGGATCCGAGGTATGATAACGCTTTGGTTGTGTGGGTTGGAGACGCTGAGAAGATAGTGCATTTGACGATAGAGGGGGGACAAGGTCATGATTCCATTTATGCTGAGGAGATGGTGGAAGATAGTGCATTTGACGATAGACATCGACCGTCAAATTGGGTCCTTCAAAAAATGCTGGAATCTAGCACGATGGTAGGTGTGTCACGTGATGGACATGAAGATAAGCTTTTAGAACTATTCAAGGAGTTGGAGGCTAATAGGGGAGATGGGTTGGGTATATCAAGAGGAAAGACAAGGAGAAAGGGGGATCGGGAGCTTAAGCATCTCGAATGCTCGGTAAATGATGATATCAAGGGTGGATGACGAAATGTTTAGATGATTCCAAAAATAATTAGTTGGAATGTGAGGGGGCTTAATGAAGCTGGAAAGAGACTGGGTGTTCGGAATCTATTAAGGGGATGGAGGGCTGACCTTTTATGCCTACAAGAAACAAAGTTGGAGGTCGTTTCGAGGGAGGTGGTGTATAGCCTTTGTGGGGGACAGCATGTGGGGTTTCAGTTTGCAAGATCATCAGGGGCTTCAGGAGGAGTACTAGTTATGTGGGACACCAGAGTTTTTGATATGGATGAGGTTGTGATGGGTTATTCTCTCTATCGCTTTCGTTTAGAAATATTGGGGATATCTTTCGTTGGATGTTTATTGGAGTTTATGGGCCTAATGTGGATGAAAGAAGAGGTGGATTGTGGGATGAATTGGCTGGGATGATGAATTGGTGGAACATCCCAACGTGTATTGGGGGAGATTTTAATGTGGTTCGATTTTCCACTGAGAGGTCTAGTGGGGGAGATTAACATGGGCTATGGAGGATTTTTCAGGCTTATCAGGGAGAACATGTTGGTGGACTTGCCTTTGATTGGGGAACACTTTACTTGGTCATCCAATCGTGACCAACCGGTCCTATCCCGTATAGATCGATTTTTTATTTGTGGGGAGTGGGAGGCTAAGTATCCAGAGGTCACGTAGAGAAGATTGGGGAGGTTGTAGTCAGATCATTTTCCCATTTTGTTATCTGGGAATGCAAGGCACAGTGGTAGAAGGCCTTTTTAGGTTTGAGAGGATGTGGCTTAAGGTAGAAGGTTTCGGGGAACGAGTACAGAATTGGTGGGCATCCTATGACTTCAGGGGGTCTCCTAGTTATGTGTTAGATCGGAAATTGAAGGCTTTGAAAAAGGATCTTAAGAGGTGGAATGAGGAGGTGGTGGGAGATGTTACCCACAGCAAAAATCAATGCCTATCCGATATAGACGAGTTGGATAGGAGAGTGGAGAGTGGAGGACTGGTAGGAGACGATAGGGTGAGAAGTGGAGAATTAAGAGAATAGGTGGAGAGGTTGGTGGAGATGGAGGAAATTGCATGGCGTCAGAAATCTAGGGTCAAGTGGTTGAAAGAGGGGGACAGATGCACCCAATTTTTTCACAAGGTAGATAATTCCAATTTTTTATCACTATGTTGGAGGTTGATGGGGTCAGTTATGAGGATCCATAGGATATTGGGACCCATATGGTAAACATTTATCAGAATCTTTATCGTGAGCAGCTGGACTGGAGGCCAGAACTAGAGGGGCTAGATTTTTCCACTATTACAGAGGAGGATGTTAATTGGTTAAAACAACCATTTGGGGAGGATGAAATTAAGGAGGTGGTGTTCCGTATGAATGACGATAAAGCCCCAGGACCTGATGGATTCTCTTTCTCATTCTATAAGGCTTGCTGGGAAGTGGTGCGATCAGACATTATGGAGGTTCTTACCTATTTCTTTCAGCGTGGAAGATTCTTAAGAAGTACCAATGCTACGTTTATAGTACTGATTCCTAAGAAACCAGGAGATACGGATATTAAGGACTTTCATCCTATTAGCTTGATGAGTGGGGTATACAAGATTATCATGATGATTTTGACAAATAGATTGAAGGGGGTGCTAGGAAAGTGGTGTCTAAATTTCAGAATGTCTTCGTCAAAGGGGACCATATTTTGGATTCCGTACTTTTAGCAAATGAATGCATTAATTCAAAATTGCGACTAGGGGTTCCAGGAATGTTGTGTAAGCTCGACATTCAGAAGGCTTATGATCACGTTAACTGGGGATTTGTTTCGTATATGCTTCGACGATGTGGCTTTGGGGAGAAGTGGTGCCAGTGGATTCAGTTTTGTATCTCTACGGTTTCATTCTCAGTTCTGGATTTGTCTTACAATAATCTTTTGATCTAATCAAGGTAGGATATTACGTGCAAGTGGATATGTCTATGCAATATTATAATTATTTTTACATGATTTATTTCACGAAATGCTAATAGACCTACGTGTCTTGATGAAATGAAATGAAATGTGAGATCACCTTCGGGTTTTTCTCAAAATGCTAGAGCTTTCGATTGATCTCCGATTGTTCTTGATGAAATGATGGTATGGAATGTTATAGATTTGTGTTTAAAGAATTATTATATTCTTTAGACGCACGTATCCTACTGGGTTTAAAATACTCACTCCTTCAAAATTTTAACATCTCAGGTTATATCGGTTCAACGTGGATGGTGGCTGAATGGTGCGCAGATTGCCAAATAAAATATTTTCAAGGGAACCAACAGTAATTTTTCCTTATGTTTAGATATTAGTATTTCTTAGTTTCTATTTGACGCTTTAAGTTTTGATTTAATGTTTTGGATTGATTAAATTTGATGTTATGAAAATTTGAGTTTTATTAAAGTTTATTTAATATTTTCCGCTTTATGTATGATAATGAAATGATATTGGTAACACCTCAATATTTAAACCAATAAAATTTGGGGCGTTACATTTTTACTATGGATGCTGGTCAGAGGACAGGTGTTAACGGTGGATAACCTTCGTACAAGGGGTTTTTATATCACAGAGCGGTGCTATATGTGTAAGAGGGATGGAGAGACGATTGATCACTTATTCCTTCATTGTGATGTTGATCGCTTACTGTGGAACGATATTCTGGTGTCGCAACACATGAATTGGGTGTTACCGAGGCGTATGGAGGACATGTAAAGGCATGGAGGAGAAAGTTTCGAGACAAGGATATCAAACTTGTATGGGAACTTATTCCTGGCTGTATCGTTTGGTGCGTGTGGAGAGAATGAAACAGTCAATATTTTGAAGGCCAATCACGGACAATAGAGCAGATTATGGAATTGTTTTATTTTACATTGTACACTTGGTTTAATGTTGCGGGTACTGGGCATATAGACGGGTTACCTAATTTCATGTTGTTACTTTCCGATTTAACTTGATAATACTCTTCTTGTGTATTATGCATTGATTAATAAAATATTTGATTACCTTTCAAAAAAAATAAAAATTAAGGCGTTGTGAAGTGATTGAGGTGGTGAGTATGAAGCACCATTTGCTGAACGAAAAAATCACACCTTAAAAGAAATGATCAATGCAATGTCAGTAAGTTCGGGTTTACCTCAGAACATGTGGGGAGAAGCTGTGTTATCGGCAAATAATCTTTTAAATAAGGTGCCCCTAAAGAAAAATGAAGATATCCCTTATGAGTTATGGAAAGGAAGAAAATTTTCCTATAAATACTTACGAGTGTAGGGTTTCTTGTTAAAGTTATTGTCCCAAAAGAAGATGAAGATTGGCTCAAAAAATTATAGATTGCATTTTTGGCATGAAAATCTTCATCATACCTAGCCGGGCCTGCAGGTCTTTCGTTGAACGACCAAATATTCATGAGCTATGCACATAATAATAGTGTTTATTAGTTTCTTGTGTATGAGTGTAAAATCCCATACATATACAAAAACACATAATGAAATCGAGAAATGCTTCATTCTTTGAATATGTATTTCCGTTGAGATCCAAAGAGAAAGCAAGCTCTTCTAAATGGACACATGAGACTATGGTTGGAAATAATTAGGACGAAGAACTAGAAGAGGAGGTTGAGCCAAGAAGTAGCAAAAGAGAAAAGATAGAAAAATCTTATGGTCCTAATTTTTTGACTTATATGCTAGAAAGTGAATCTCAAAGTTTCTGAAAAACTATAAACTCTTCAGAAGGACCTCAATGAAAAGAGACTATTGAAAGTAAAATAGCTTCCATTTCACAAAATCATACATGGGAGCTAGTGGATATATGTTCTCCAATGACGAGAATAACATCTATTAGATGATATTTGCGATTTATAACTTTCCGAAATCTTGAAGTATGTCAAATGGATGTTAAAACTACCTTTTTGAATGAAGATTTAGATGAAGAATTCTACATGGAACAATCCGAGAGTTTTTCCTCACCAAGGTAGGAAAAGAAAGTCAATAAATTGGTAAAATCATTGTGTGGCTTGAAACAAGTATCCAAATAGTGCATGAAAAACTTCATAATGTCATGATGGAATGTGAATTTAAGATCAATGAGTGTGATAAATATATTTATGTAAAAGACACTTAAAATGGTTATGTTATTTTATGTCTTTACATTAATGACATACTTACTATTGATAGCATCGATAAGATGATCAAATCTACTAAGAATATATTGAATTCAAGTTCGATATAAAAGATATGGGCTTAACTGATATGATACTTGGAATTAAAATTTCAAGAATGTCACATGGACTCGTTCAAATTCAATCACATTATGTGGAAACAATTCTGGAAAAAATTTAACAAAGATGATTCTAGCGTGGCTCGTACACTGATATATACAAGTGAACATCTATAAAAAAATAAAGGTAAGTGTGTCTCTTAAGTAGAGTACTCTAGAATTATTGGATGTGTGATGTATTTGATGAGTTGTACAAAACCGATCATAGCCTATACAGTTAGTAAATTGAGTATATACAAGCAATCCAGTAACTGATCACTAGAAAGGAATAGTAAGAGCATTGAGACACTTAAAATATACTCGTAGCTATGGACTGTATTACACCAAATATTTAGCAATTTTTGAAGGATATGGTGATGTTAATTGGATATTTGATATAAAAGATTCAAAGTCTAGTAGTGGGTTTGCGTTCATATTAAGAGGTGTGCAGCTATATCCTGAAAAATTCTCTAAACAAATAGTTATAGCTAGATCTACTATGAAATCTGCTCTAGATAAATGTGGTGAAGTGGTTATGCAATTTCTTAGATGATATTTCGAGATGGTCAAAAATTGTGTCATCAATTTGCATACGTTGTGATAGTCAATTCGCAATTGGAATGACACAAAATAACATGTACAATGGTAAGTCTAGACATATACGTCGTAGACATAATACCATAAGGCAACTACTCTCAACTGGTGTTATTTATATTGACTTTGAAAGGTCAAAGGATAACATTACGGGTTCGCAAACCAAAAGATAAAATAAAGAGTTAGTTGGAAAGTCATAGAAAGGAATGAGATTTAAGCCCTTAAACAAATGAGTTAATACAAAGGAAACACAACCTAGTTGACTAGAGATCCCAAGATCTAGGTTTAAAGGGACGACCTAATTGTAAAGACTTAATTGAATCACTGTGGGGGATGTTATCTCTTGTCCATTCCTATAATGTAACAATGATGCACGTAAGGATGAAGGATAAGCAATAGGGGCTTTCAATGATTCTTATGCATCAAAAACTGAGCAGAGTAATGCGTGTTACTTATAATAAAAAAGTACTTATGTGAGAGAGAAGCGGAACCGCTTCTAAGGAAACTATGTGGAGATCAATTCTTATGAACTTTCGCAGAACCACGAGTATGTTCGTGGCACAAACGAGCATAACAATGAGAACTGCATTGTAGAAGGAAGAATCATTTGTGGAGTATATCATCATTTACATAAAAGGCAAAATATTTCAATGATATCGTGTCCAGTGGTTACCTAGTAACGTAAATATATCCTATGCGGGTTTCAACCGTTGAACTATATCACCTAGTCTTTATGTCTCCCATTTTAGTGTCCATCCCAATTTTTATTCATGTGGGGGATTATTGAAAAAATGGCTTAGTGAGCTACTTTTGGCATAATTTTAAGTGGAACCTATTTGTTCTTTTCGAAAGATCAATGTTGATTTGTGTTTTCCTCCGTGAAAACAACAAAATTATATATTTACTTGCCAAAAATACGCTCAGTTGAATGAGAAATTAAAGCTCAAAATGATGAATTGGAAGAAATTAACATGTTGGAGGGAAAACTATTTTAAGTTTATCCCACATACACTACACCAAAAATGAAATTTTGAAACACGGAAAAGGCACATTCGTTAATTAAATATTGCTAAAGGGGTCTATCACAACATTTTAACAAGTGAATGTTGCTATTGACTAACATAATTGAGCTTTCGCAATATTTTTTAAATAAATGTTGCTAATGTCGCCTTTTACAATGTTTTATAAATGTTGACAAAAGTTTAAGTTTTTGAAACGTTTTTTGAACGTTGTTGAAATCTTGTTCTATAGCAACGTTCAAGGCCTGTTGTTGAAACTCTCAATATAAAGCCTTTTGCAACGTTTATTAACTGTTACGAAAAGATTACTTTTTGCAACTTTTTTAATTGTTGCGAAAAATTTAATTTTTTACAACTTTTTTGAACGTTGCGAAAAGTTCACTTTTGATAACATTTCTTAAACGTTACGAAAAGTTTTGTTCTTTTTTCTCAAATTAAATTATGTATGGGCACAAATGATAGAAACTAAAAATAACCCAAACCCTAAACTAATTCACGCTTCCTTCTATTCATTCCTCTGCTGCCCTCTGATGCCAATTCGGCGTGCAGCTCCACCGTCAAGGCATCGGCCACCTGCTTAAGCTTCACCTCTGTAGCCCCACAATTCTCTTCAAATTCCTTCATAATCGCCATAGCCCTCGCCCACTCCCAGGAGCTCTTCATCCGCTGCCCAACAATATACGCAGCCACTCCCACCGCCATTGCTGCCCCTATCATCACCGTCGCAACACCCCCGACCCCTCCTTCATCTTCTCTATCCTTTTCTTCTTGAAAATTGCGAGAAAAATTTGCCGACACAAAAATAGATTACAGGGATCAGAGAATTGGTAAAATTGAAGAGAGAGGGTCCGAGAAAATGGGTGGACTAGGCTGAAAAAATGGAAAGAGGCCAGGTCCCAGACCATAGAGTGTGTGAGAAGAGCTTGGCACAGTCATAGACACCAACCCATGAGAGGTTTAATTATTAGACAGATTTTCAGGTACGGGGTTTTATGTTTCTTGAATTTATTTTCTTGTTTTAGGTGAAATTTGTTAAATGTTCACTATTTGACTAGGCTTGTGCACGAGAATCACTACCCTGCAACTATGAAGAATCAAGAATGGCAAGAAAAGTTTCCTGTTGTTGTGTTAAAAGCTGAGGAAATCATGTATTCAATTTTTATATGCTAGTTTAGGTGTTAGATTCTAATTTAATTCAAGGCTTGTACATAAGTTATTGGGGGTAGGTTGCCAACTTGAATCAAAAGCTTTCTATAAATTTGGGAAAAACTCATTAGCCAGAGATTGTAATGTTTGAGCTCATTCACTTACTAGTTTGGAGTGTGTTAGACTTTATTTATAGAAGGATTTTAAGGATACAAAACCAGACATTGTAATTCTCTAAACTAATGAATTCGTCTTAAATGCCCATATTTGGATTTTCATTCTGCAGCAGTTAAAGAGGCTTCAACTGTTTTATGCAGCAAATATTTGTACTCCTATAAATTGCCTGGACTGTTCCTTCTGCTCTTGCCCATCCCTTAACTGCTTGATGTGAAGATTTTGTTATATCATGAGATGACTCTGTTGTACATTTTCCCAGGAAACTATTATTTATGACATTTATACTGGGCAATTTTCTATTCTTGCAGTTAATTATAACGTGCACCAGCGAGAAAAATTTCCCCATCTTTGAAATGATGTTTCCAAGATTATTATTGTTCATACAAGACCTTGGATTCTACTAATTCTGATGGATATTAGATTCTTTTGTAGTGATTAACAGGCTTTCTCTTCAAAGTAATTAATTTGAGTGTGCATTGAACTTTCTCTTAGTTTAGACAGCTGTCATCACAAGTGCAAGTCAATGTTTAGTTGGTGATTACGTACGGGAAACTTTTGTTAGTGATCATACTGAACTATGATATTTCCATATGCAGTAATTAAATGATACATGGATATTATATTTTCTTTCAGATTGCTTTGCTAGAAGAATGTGGCTTTCTTGAGCGGGCTCTTGAGGAGTTGCACAAGAAGGATATAAATCAGCTAAGAATAAAGATGGTAACACAACTGCAGAAGAAGAAAAACGTCTGATGTATATTGAATGAAAATGAAGGAGATTACAAGGGGAATATATACACAAATTACAACAGATTTGTACATGTGACCAAAAATAGAATTCTGTTTCGCACTAGCACTACAATAGATTTGGAATCAATTGCAACTTCCTGGCAGCTTCTCGTTCATTCCAGTAGCTTCTATTCTAGCTTGTTTTGTTTAATTGATCTTTAATCTTCAACAGCCCCCCTCAAGGTAGAGAGTATATGTCTTCTACTCACATCTTGGACAAATGTGGGTGAAAAACATCGTAACGCAGAGGTTGAGTGAAAATGTCAGCAATTTGTAAACCAATTCTTACATGTCTTGTAGCAATGCTTCCTTCTTGTATTTTACCACGTACCAAATGACAATCCAACTCAATATGTTTGGTCATTTCATGAAATACCGGATTGGCTGCAATGTGTAAGGCCGCTTGATTATCACAAAACAGTTCAGTCGGTTGTGGATGCGAAATTTGTAGATCATCAAGGATATATCCAGCCAAGTTAATTCACAGCAAGTAGTTTCCATTGCTCTATATTCTGATTCAGCTGATGATCTAGAAATGGTGCTTTGCTTTTTGGACTTCCAGGATATCAGCGAGGAGCCAATGAAATACAATATCTTGTTATTGATCTTCTAGAATCTGGACATGCTCCCCAATCTGAATCAGTGTAAGCTCTAAGTTGTAAATCTGAAGATGAGGGGAGTAACAATCCAAGACCTGGTGCCCTTTTAATGTTTCTAAGTATCTTGTGAGCAACCTTCATATGTGATGTTCTAGGAGTCTGCATATATTGGCTTGGTGATAGTTAAGTAAAGCAGCCTCCCTACCAATCTCCTATACGAAGCTGGATCAGAGAGTACACCTCCATCATCTTTGGACAATTTTTCATTTTGATCAAGTGGGATTTTGGCTGGAGTGACTCCAATAGTTCCTGAGTCGGATAGAATATTTAGTGCATACTTTCTTTGACAAATCTGAATTCCTTTGCCTGATATAGCCACCTCTATTCCAAGGAAGTATTTCAAGTTTCCTAAATCCTTCATTTTGAACTTGTCATCAAGGAGATCCTTAAGATTATTGATCACTTTGGCATTACTTCCAGCTATAATTATGTCATCGACATAAACCAATATGGCAGTAAAAGAATCATTCGTGCCTTTGGTGAACAAACTATAGTCCGCTTTGGATTGATGAAATCCTTGCTTAAAGATGAAGATTGACAATTTTGAGTATCACTTTTGTTCAACTTGCAAACTTTAAAGCTTCCATCATTGTCAGGATCTGAAGAATCATCAATGGAGTAGCCAGGCGGAACTTGCATATACAACTCCTCCTCAAGCTCCCATGTAAAAATGCATTATTTACATCGAATTGATGCAAATACCACCCTTTTGCCACTACTATTGCTATCAATGTTCTCACTGTCACTAGCTTCGCTACAGGGGAAAAGGTTTCGTGATAATCCACTCCCTCTAGCTGAGTGTAACCCTTTGCCACCAGCTTTGCCTTATATCTTTCAATAGATCCATCCGCATTAAATTTAATCTTATAAACCCACCTGCATCCTATAGGAATCTTTCCAGGTGGCGAATCAGTCACAGTCCAAGTGTTATTTATCTCAAGAGCAAGTATCTCATCCTTCATAACCTTGCACCATTCAGGGGATTTGATTGCCTCTTGATAGGTAGTCGGTTCAGAATGTGTAAGGACAGATGATGCAAAGGCTTTATGTTAGGTAGATAATTTGTGGTATGAGACTTTGGCACATAAAGGAAAAGGTTTACCTGAAGTTACAACACCTTTCTTCCTATCTAACTTTTGAGAATGAGTGAGTGAGGATGTTTGTTGACAAATGAAGTCTTGCAAATAGGCAGGTGTTCTTTTGTTCCTATCAGACCTTCGAGGAATATAAGGATTGTTGGGGAGTTCAGGTGGAGCTTCTGATTCAACATGATGCTGGCTATTTCCTGAATTTTCTATATTTTGGCTATGCTCTTGTTCTGGTTCTATTTGTAACTGAGGATCAAAAATGACAGGGTAATCTAAATTAATGTTGCTCGGTTTTGGATAGGCTAACTGAGTAGGAAAAGGTAGTTTATGAGTGAAGTTTGAGCTATCAATATGATCTTGATCTTTGTGATTTTTGTAAGGAAAAACATTTTCATAAAATATTACATTCTTTGATATAAAAATCTTGTTAGTCTCCAAGTCAAGTAGATTATACCCTTTGGTTCAAAAGGGATATCCTAAAAAGGCACATCTCCTTCTCCTTAGATCAAATTTGTGCATGTTGTGTGTGAGTGTTGTGGCAAATGCCAAGCAACCAAAAACTTTGATATTGGAATATGCAGGCTTGGTTTTGAAAAGCACCTCAAAAGGAGTTTTGTTGTTCAAAACAGGTGTGGATATCCTGTTAATCAAAAAGAGTGTTGTTAGGACAAAGTCATTCCAATACTTCATAGGCAAACTACTTTGAAGTTTTAGAGCTCTTACAATATTCAATATGTGTTGGTGCTTCCTTTCTACTACAATGTTTTGCTGAGGAGTTTCAACATATGAAGTTTGATGTATTATTCCATTTTTAGAGTAGAATTGTTTCAAGTCAAATTCTCATCTGTTATCAGACCTAATGATTTTGATTTTGGAACAAAATTTTGTCTCAATCATAATGTAAAAATTATGTAAGGCAATGGAGGTATCAGATTTCAATTTCAATAAATAAACCCAAGTACACCAGCTGTGGTCATCAACAATAGTAAGAAAGTACTTTGATCCATCATATGAAATGTCAGTACAAGGTCCTCATAGGTCACAGTGAACTAAGTCAAAACAATTTTTTGACCTGTTATAACTAGTGCTGAATGACTATCTATGAAGTTTAGCTAAGGAGCAGATGGAGCAAAGTTTATTGGTGTATTTGGAACTGGAAGTCTGATGTAAATCGATCAAGTGCAACCTGGGATCTGAGGGATGGCCTAATCTAAAATGCCAGAGGTCATAGTTATCTTGATTTGCAGCAACAGTCATGACTATTTGGTTGGCAAATTCTGGTGAATTCTGAATCAAGCTAGCATGGGAGAGATTATTTCGTACTAAGTGGTATTAGCCATGCCTCACTTCACCCAGACTAATCGTCTTCCAAGTTGAAAGGTCCTACATATAACATGAATCAGAGGAGAATGTAAGGCAGCAGTTGGATGTTTGAGTAAGTTTTCTAGCAGATATTAGATTAAACATGAATGTTGGAACACAAGAACATCATGAAGCAATAAATCTTCTGTAATCCTAACACTTCCTATGTGAGTGGCAATAGTGATATTTCCATTAGGCAGACTAATGGAATGTGAAATTTCAAATTTAATATCTGTGAGAAATGAGATGGAGCAAACCATATGGTTAGTAGCCCCAGTATCTATGATCCAAGGTATATGTGAAGTTATTCTACTACCATGAGTAGACAAACATATAAAAGTACCAGATATTTTAGATGCATCTGTGTGTTTGGGAGAGTTCAGAATCAGAAAGTGAGTGAGAATGACTGATTGGTGGTTTGAGCAAAGTCATTAGTTCAGTGTATTGCTCTTGAGTTAAAGAGACTTGGCTTCTATAACTAATTTGTTCCTACGCAAGTCCATAGCATCAGCATTCTGATCAGTAAGGATAGCATTTGCTTTCATTTTTCCATGAAACTTGTGACCTGGAGGGTACCCATGGATTTTATAACAATTGCTAATGCTGTGACCTGGCATTTGACAGTGCGTGTAGATAGATTTATCTTTGTTAGCCTTAAAGCACCCATCAAGTGAATGGCTAGGAATTCTGCAGAAGGTAGAGAAGTATCTCTTCTGAGGCCCAAATTCCTTCTTCTCTGTCTCCTTTAGAGTATTTCTTCTTGTCATCATTGCCATTCCATCAGCAATACTTACATCAGTAGATATGTCTCTCCTCTTTTCTTCCTGTTGTATAATGGAGTACACCTCATTCAATTTGGGAAATGGTTTGATCAACAAGATTTGAGCCTTAAGGCCCTTGTAGGAATCATTTAGTCCCATAAGGAACTTCATCACTCCATTTCTTGGTTTCCAACTACCGTCTGCAGCCCTCCACAAGTGTAACTGGGAATAGATTCATAATTCATCAGCTCATCAAGCAATATTTTGAGTTTTGGAAAATATGTGCTAACAAAATCCTACCCTTGCATCAATGTCGTTATTCCTTGTTTCACCTCATAGATTTTGGGAGCATTTTGCTGAGCCAAACATTGCTCTAATTCCAGCCATAGCTGGTGTGTCGTTTCAACATAGAGTGTGCTGGCCTTAATATCAACGGTCATGGAATTTTACAGCCAAGTAATGACTATGTCGTTACATCGAAGCCAATGTTCCATCAGTGGACTATCAACATCAGCAGGCTCACATATGGTTCCATCAATGAAACCAAGTTTGTTTTTGATTCGAAGTGCTCTTTTTATATACCTTGCCCAAGAATGGTAGTTGCTGGAGTCAAGCATTTGGGTCACCAGCAGTGTACCAGAGTTCTCGTTTACACCAATGAAATAAGGGCTATTAGGTAGAGATGGATCATGAGTGTTTTGATTTGAGTTTAAGCTTTGAGGTGGAATTGGGTTTTGATTTGCATCTGTAGAACTTATGCCATCATTATCAGCCATCTTGCTCTGACACCATATAACAAATCAGCTAAGAATAAAGATGGTAACACAGCTACAGAAGAAGGAAACCATCTGATGTATATTGAATGAAAATGAAGGAGATTACAAGGGGAATATATACACAAATTACAACTGATTTTTACATGTGGCAAAAAACAGAATTCTATTACACACTAGCACTACAACAGATTTGGAATCAATTGCAACTTCCTGGCTGCTTCTCGTTCATTCCAGTAGCTTCTATTCCAGCTTGTTTTGTTTAATTGTTCTTTAATCTTCAACAAAGGAATCCAAAATTGTAAGTTGTAGTAAGTTAATTTACTAGCATATTGAGGTGAATCTTATTTTTCAAGCTAGATTTTGAACTGTGGGTGATATATTCATTGTAGATCGTTATATTATCAGACAAGGAACAAGAGGATTCTCCTCTTGTTAAGCTGGGCTGTGCTGAAGAAGGTGAAAAATTATACAAAGTGCTACTTTACATGAATCCTGAAAACTACAGGTATATTATATGATCATCGATTAAGAAAAAGTCTTATTTTTACTTCTAAAGTTCTAGTTTCCTCATGTAGTAGAAACTATATGTACACTTTTGATGGCTAACAGAAAATGAGAAGAAGATTGCTTCAACTTGATGCCTACTTTATTCTGTAAATATATCACTGTGTTTTCTTTAAATTCTATCATAGAGAATATGAGAATTGTCCTATTGACTCTGGATTTAATCAGTTCTATGTGCTTATGCATGTGTTATTCTTCAGCATACATGGTGCTTTATTTTCCTTGTTGTCTTCCAACCACACTACGTTCCCCTCCCCAACCCACAAAACCCGAAAACAAAAGAGAAAAGTTGGAAACACAAATAATAGAATAATGAATGCTATACTGTTATTCATAGCGTGCAATGGTCTGAGTGACATCATTTGAGTATTCAAGACCATTTACTGAAGCTAAACAAATGCTTAGTAGTTGTAAGGTGGATGAGAAGTCTGTTACTCATACCATTAAAATAGGAAATGGAAATATTGAGAGGATATTTTTTGATACTCATATGGGCTAAATTTTAATTTGCAATAATGAACAGAAAGGTGAGCAAAAATTTCCTGTTTTATTTTCTTAATCAGAGCTTATGGCTTATAAAGTTGTGTTCTTTGCTTGTTAAAATCAAGGTTTAGATGTCCATCATTTTGCTTGATTTCTCTTGCATATTTAAGAAGTATCTTTGAGATTTTCTTGTTTTCTCGAAAGTGTAGATTATTGCTCTTCTAAGTACTACTTATCATTATTTCTAGATCCAAAGATACTTTAGGAGTTGCTGGATATGAATTTTGGTTCCAACTCAGTTCCTCAGAACCCTATCGTGTATCTGCCACATCTTTGTGATGTGCATGAACGTGATTTAAATTATGTTGTCAGGAACTCAAGTTGAAGAAACAAGCTGAATTTGTAGCACAAGCAAAAGAGATGAAATTAAAGAAAGCCAAAGAAAGAGCAGTTGATCCAATGCTTAGGAAGGTAAAAGAGAGACTAAACAAGTTGGAAGAAACTGTAAAAAAGAATTGTCATTTTTTGGAAATGTATTGAATTTTTAGATGATTCAGAATTTTGGATCTGAACTTTGTATAAATATTGTTATATTTTGGAGTACAATTAATAATGATTATTGAAATTGTTTGATATTGTCAACTCGTATCTTATTACTATACAAATAAGAAAAATGTAAAATAAAAAAAAATTGTAAAATGACATATGGCAACGGTCAAAAAATGTTGTAAAAAATAAAGATATAAGCATAAACAACAGACAAAAAAGTTGCAAAAGGTTATTAGCAACATTTAAAAAATGTTGCAAAAAAGTTATTCGCAACGTTAAAAAAACATTACAAAAAGGTTATGATAACACACAAAAAATGTTGCAAAAGGTTATTAGCAACGTTCAAAAAATGTTGCGAAAAATTTATTCGAGACGTTAAAAAAACGTTGCAAAAAAGTTATTCGCAACGTGCAAAAAACGTTGTAAAAAGATTATGGCAACATTCAAAAAACGTTGCCGTATCTTTCTACTCTACGACAACATCGAGGTTTGCAACATACTCAAAACCATTGTAAAAGGTTTTCAACAACGTTTTTTGAACGTTGCAAAAGACTATTTTTATTGTAGTGATAGGAAAATGATAAAAGCAAAGACCACTTTATATATGATTATACTTTGGAAGGGTGTAATCATGTGTAGCATATAGGCTCACTCCAAGTGCATGTGGAGGGCTGCAAATCAAGGACCGAATTATACATTGAGCCCTGAACTTGTATGTGAGCACGATCTGCGTATACGAATATCGGAACGAACGGAACAAAAATTGGCCCCTTAGAAATGTCAATGTTTTGCTTTTATTTTCTATAAATTTTTTTTTTTCCTTCCAAACTGACTCTTCAACTCTCAAAACTCAAATGTAATCGTGAAGTTGTGGGTAGTGTTATGTGTGTAACACCTATAACTATTGGCCATTCATGCTACTCAATTATGGGCCATTAGCTTATAATAAAGCTTGGTTTTTCTTCATTCTAGACACATGAAAATTCCATTGTCTTTTCAATTCCTGGCTGCTCGAAAATATTTCCAATTATTGTTTTCTTCTAAAATTTTCCAGTATTATCAAACTCTTGTGGTTGTGTTCAAATACAAATTCAGTTCATCGTAGTAGAAGCTGTAGTGCTTAGACTCCACTGATTTTTCATTGTATCATGGAATATTGATGCTCAAGCGAAACCTCAAACACCTACGGTGAGGGGCGAATATGTTTGAAGGTACTGTGTAATACATAGGCCTCGGTTTACAAATCTATTTTCTTTTGGATATATTTTTGTAGTTTTATTTCATGTTTATGTTCTTTCTAAAATAATAAAATATTATCATATTTTGCTATTATTTCAGCTAACAAGCTCCACCTTCTTTCCTCTTTCTTTTCACCATAATTTGAATTATTCTCCACATTTTCCTTGTCTTTCTTCATCGCTAGCAAGCCCTTCAATCACCTTGTAGCTTTTCCTATTTTTGTTGAATTCAGAACAAAATTTCTAAAAAAATCTAAATAAAGATAATGAGCAAAGAATGTGTAAAAGTATAGGTTTTTAGTGAGAGAAAGTACATAATACAAAGGGAAAAAGCACTTGGAATCTTTACATGTTGTAAAAAGAGAACTAATGAGAGAGAGAGAGAGAGAGAAACGGAGGATGGATCAAAAGGTTTTGAAGAGGTGTGGTGCTAGCGGTTTATTTAGTGGTGGAGAAGTCACCGCATTTGGAAGAAGAGAGGTGGGTAATCGCGGTGTAAAGAGAGTTTTGGGAGAAAGGTGGTGAAATGTGTGGGTTTCACGTGAGTTCTTTGGAATTTGATTTCATTTCTTTTTCTAATCGAAGAAGCCAGCTCAGCACAATACCCAAGTGGCATATGTACACCTTTCTGTAATTGAGGATGTACAAGTAGCTTAACTCTTTCAGGAAAGTCAAAATGTATTTATAATTATATTTCCCATCCAATATTGGGAACCTTTTGATTGCTACACTGGAATATTTTCTCTTTTCCCTTCAAATAGTACTGCTACTATTGGGAATTGCTTACATGGTTCCATGTACATAATTATAGATTCCTGCAAAAAATCTAATCACAAATACAAATTAATCAGGTTCAGAGATAAAGATTCTGAACTTGATCAATCTATTTTTCCTATAGATAGATATCCACACTATATGTCAATATTTAATGTGTTTGGTGTTGTTAAAATTTTTCAATTTTGATTGTGTTTTGCATGTAGCAAGTGAATGCATATATAATATTTGGGACATTCCAAGGAAAAATATAAGTTTTTTGATGGTTTTGTGACACTTTTTCTACAACTCTCTTCAGAATCAGAATTAGTTGCTAAAATTTGGGGAGGAGAGTTGTGTTGAATTTGTAATGGATTTTAATGCTCTTATGCCGGCAGTAGATAATGGTGGTGGTGGAAGACGGTTGATGGGGATGGAGATAATTAAAAGAAAAAAGGAATACCCACGACCAATTTCACCATCCGCGATGAAAAAATACTGCTCGGCGATGGAAGATTGATGATCAAGGAAGAAAATGTGAAGGGCCAAAGAATATTTTTGAGCTCATAGGGCAAACAGACGTCCTTTGTTGAACTTGGTTAGTCTAGATGATGGCAACGTTTTTGAAGAAGCTGGAGATGAAAAGGACATAGATGGATGATGAATTTGATTGTGAAGAGAATGTAAATAAAGAAGAGGAAGCTGAAGAGTGTCGAGCCAATTATTAGATGAGGTTATTTATGTAATTGTGTAGATACTCATTCATTCATAAGGAGTGAAGCTGCTGTCCATTTTGTATATGTACATGTGTTAGCTGAAGCTAATTTGTAAGATAGAGAATTCAATTCCCAACAAAATTTCCCGCCATTTTCTTTATTCTTCTTTTACAATTTTGTGCAACTCTTCATGGTATCAGAGCAATTAATTGAAACTTCCGTGTAATGGCAGGGGAGTCGAATGTTACAGTAGTTTACAATGTCAGTGTGATCACATAAATTCATCCAGCGTCTCATCTGTTGGAGAGATGGCTGCTGAAGATAACAATTCAGTTCTCAGCCGATTACTTTCAGATCCAGCTAGTCTTTAGTAATCTTCACTATGAAGATAATACAGGAATGCAGATCATTTCAATTGCTCTCATTGAAGACAACTACTCGACATGGAGTTGAGCTGTAATCATGGCTCTTAGTGTCAAAAACAATGAAGGCTTTATCGATGGAACAATAGAGAAGCCTCGTAAGGATGATCCTCTGTTCAGTGCTTGGTAAACATGTAATCACATAGTTTCTTCATGGATCATCAATTCCATCCCTAAGGAACTTTATCCTAGTGTGATGCATAAGGATTCTGTAAGGAAAATATAGATCGAGCTTCGTGATAGGTACAGCCAAGGCAATAGCACACGTGTATATGAATTGAAGAAGCAGATCGCTTCTATCTCACAGGAGAATGGTTCAGTTAGTTCCTACTTTAATAGGTTCAAAGGACTTTGGGAAGAATTGGATAACTATAGGCCTGATATTAACATCACTTGCTACAAACATGAGGATCGGCTAGATGATCAATTTTCTGCTGTTAGAAGTCAAGTGTTGTTAATGGATCCATTGCCTTCGTTAAACAAAGTATTTGCACTCATTTTGCAAGATAAAAGGCATAAGGATGTTGTTGCTAAAAGGCAGCAACACTTCGAGACAGCTGCTTTTGCTGGTAAAGTGATGAATGGACCAAATGGAAATCAGAGGTATAACTCATACAATCCATCTCGGAGGAAAGATAAACCTATGTGCAGTCATTGCGGTATGTTAGGACATCTCAAAGGGAAGTGCTACAAACTCATAGGTTATCCTCCAGGTCATAAACTTACTAGAGGCAAAACACTTATGGCTAATGCAGTTGCTCAAATTCCAGCTGACAGAAAGTCTGAGGTGGTTAACTATCGGTCAAATGTTCCTTTTACTCCAGATCAGTGTCAGAAACTCTTAGCTATCGGTCAAATGTTCCTTTTCTGATTTTTGTGCATAATGCTTGCCTTATACAGGATCTTTTAACATGGAGGATAATTGGGGTAGGCAAACTTGAGGATGGGTTATATCACTTTCAACTTCCTGATCATCAGTCCAAATTCAAGTCCAACGTCAAGCCCTTCAAATGTCCTCAGTTCATTGCAAATTTTGTCAAATCTTCCAATAATAAACCTGTTATATCATGCTGCAGTCATGTCTCTAATTTTCATTGTAATAAAACTTTTGCTACTTCTTGTAATGCACAAAACATCAGTAATGTCAAAAGTAATATTGATATATGGCATTGCCGGTTAGGTCATGTGCCTATTTCAAAGTTGTCTGCCTTTCAAAACATGTTCCTGATATCAAATTCAATAAATTCTTACATTGCTCCATATGTCCTTTGGCCAAGCAACATAGACTCTCTTTTCCCCTTAGTGAAACAAGATCTTCTAAAGCTTTTGATATCATTCATTACGATATTTGGGGACCTTACTCCACTCCTTCTTTAAATGGATCTCAATACTTTCTCACTATAGTTGATGACTATAGGAGAGTTACATGGACATATCTAATGCGAAATAAGTCACAAACCAGACCCATTATTCGAGCTTTTTACTCTCTCATTCGAACATACTTTCAAAGAAATATTAAAATGTTAAAGTCTGATAATGGTGCAGAGTTTCAAATGACAGATTTCTTTCATTCTAAAGGGATTTTGCATCAAGTCGGCTGTGGAGTTTCAATACAGCTGACTTAATGCAAAATAGAGTTTCTAATGACAGATTTCTTTCATTCTAAAGGGATTTTGCATCAAGTCAGCTGTGTTGAAACTCCACAGCAAAATGGGATTGTTGAAAGGAAACATCAACACCTCTTAAACATTGCTAGAGCCCTAAAATTCCAAGCCAATTTACCACATAAATTCTGGGGTGACTGCATCCTCACCTCCACACATCTTATAAACAAAACCCCCACTTCCATTCTTGCTGATAAATCCCCATATGAAGTGCTCTATAACACTGCACCCTCATATTCTCATCTCAGGGTGTTTTGTTGTCTATGTTATGCTGCCACCTTGAAAAGAAACATATCAAAGTTTGATCCCAGAGCCTCTCCCTGCATTTTTCTTGGCTATCCTTATGGTATGAAGGCTTATAAACTATATAACCTTCATACCAATAAAACCTTTCATTCCCGAGATGTCATTTTCCATGAAAGCATCTTCCCATTTCATCATCTTTCTTTCCTTCGATCCTTATCCAATTTTAAAGATTCCTCACAATTTAATCAGATTATCTCTTCAGCTCAGCTATCTTCCTCTCATGATATTCTCACTTATTCTCCACCTCATGTTTTAGCTGATGTATCTATTTCACCCTTCTCCTCATTCCAACTCTGACCATTCTTCTACTGCTCCAATTCTCTCATATATGGTTCCATCTTCTCCACCTTTGATCCATATTCGAAAGTCAAAAAGGACCATTAGACCACCTTCTTATCTCTTGGATAATCACTGTAATCTAGCTTCTCAGTTGCCTACCTCTACATCAGACTCCTTGGGCAAGGATCTTCTCTCAGGTAAGCAATATCCAATATCAGACCGTCTTGCTTATACTCAGCTGTCCCCTACACATAAACATTATTCTTTGGCTCTATCTACTGTGTTTGAGCCTCAATCTTTTGATGAAGTATCCAAGCATCCTGAATGGATTTGGAGTATAAAGCACTTGTTTCACATCAGACCTGGTTGTTGTTAAGCTCCCAGACCATAAGAAGCATGTAGCCTGTAAATGGATGTATAAAGTTAAACTTCATTCAGAAGGAACTGAGGAGAGAAAGAAATTGCACTTGGTTACTAAAGGTTTTACTCATCAATCAGGCTTGGACTATGAGGAAACATTTTTCCCTGTGGCGAAATTGGTAACAATTAAAACCTTGTTGGCCATTACAGCTAAATTACAGTGGTATTTACACCAGTTGGACAAAAGTAATTCCTTTCTCCATGGTGAATTGCATGAAGAGGTATATATGACGATGCCTCCAGGTTATGATCAGCAAGGGGAAAATGGAGAACGTCTCATTTGCAAGTTAAACAAGTCCATCTATGGACTTAAACAAGCCTCAAGATAGTGGAACACTAAGCTTACTTCATATGTCCTGTCATAAGGATTTCAGCAATCAAAGGCTGATTATTCTTTGTTTAGCAAACATAATGGCTGCTCATTCACTATTTTATTAGTTTATGTAGATGATCTTATAATTGGTAGAAATGATCTGTCATATATTGATCAATTCAAGAAGGAGTTAAATGATCAGTTCAAGCTGAGGGAATTGGGAATTCTTAAGTATTTCCTTGGACTTGAAATTGCTAGGACTGCAAAGGGCATTTCTATATGCCAAAGAAAATATACCTTGGATGTTTTATCTGATGCTGGTTATTTAGGGGCCAAACCAACAGCAAATCCTCTTCCACATAATCTGAAATTAAGCAAGGATAAATGAAGCAATTTGTTGGATGTTAGTGTGTATAGGAGGCTGGTGGGGAGAATACTCTACTTAACCATACAAGGCCTGACCTTTCTTATGCTGTACAATTGCTGAGCCAGTTCTTATAATCACCAAAGCAGCCACACATGGAAGCTGCTCATCATATTCTAAGGTACTTGAAAGGCACACCGGGACAAGTATTAATCTTTGAAAGTAAACCAAAATTGAAGCTCAAAGGTTACTGTGATGCGGACTGTGCAGCTTGCTCAGACACTAGGAGGTCAATTACCGGTTATTGCATCTTCTTGGGAAACTCCTTGATATCATGGAACAACTTTGGACATAGACACTTTAAATATATATAATTGATGCATGTATGGCAATATCTATTATTTAATTGAATTAATATTCTAATAAATTAAATAATAGAATCCGTAGATTCAAGTATTGGTGATTTGTTAATCACAAGGAGTTGTGATTGTGAGATACAAATTACAAATGATCGAATCTTAAATCGTCTGTGGTCGAAGTAATAACGAGATACGGATATCGTTATTACGGATAGATCATCGCGTGTGGCATTCTTACTTGTGAAGTAAGTAGCTGATCTCACAAGCTAAAGTGTGGTGACACTTGAAAGAACACGTGAATGTTTTGTTATAGAACAAAACTGTCACGCGTTTTCTATAACGTGAAAATGCCGCAAGTGTACGGTGTCAAGTTTTGTAATATAGTATGAAAGTTAGGATGTCGAACCCACAGGGATTGTAATTTAATTCCACTAAGTACTATAATTATGCAACTTCTATTTTATCTAGACAATTGATGAATGATTGATTGATTGTTTTAAACTAAAGTAATGAAATTGGTTGAGACAAAATTGAGGAATATAAATTATCAAAATGAAGAAGTCTAGGGAATGATTTCACCAACTTTCAATTATGATTCAATGATATCAAATTTTCCAATATTTAAAAGCAAGAATCCAATTGTATTTCTCTCCCCTCTCTCGAGTGCCGGCTAGAAATTAATCCTACAATTCAATCCCAATATCTCTATTCCGAATTAAAGTCTAGAATTTATCAAAGTCCCGATTCTTTTGTGAAGTAAGCTTCATAGGTTTTACACTTTCTCTCGAAACCCATAAAATCTACGTTGCGTCAATCCTATGATCACGCCTAAATTCCCCTCTCTCGAGTGCCGGAATTGACTAGCATCTATTCATTCAATTATTGATCAGGTAATTGAAAGCATTAAATTCATGACACAATTAAATACACGTAGGAAATCCAAAGGAAGCAATTATAAATTCATCAAATCATAATCTCAAGTGGCTACATCAAACCCTAGATAAATTATTTAGTTCATGAAGAAATTCATAAAATCTAAACAATCTACAATGAAAAACATAAAGGAGGAGGTAAGAAAAACTCTTTTTGGAGTGTTGATCGAAGTCCCCTTTGATGTTTCCACCCTTTCTTCACTTGATTTCTTCAAATCCTTCTTCTTATTGTCCTTGAAGATTTAGCCGTTTTGTATCTTTTTCCTCCTTCTCCAACCTCTAAAATTAGGTCTTTATGGTGGTATTTATAGTGTCCACAAGTTGCAAGACGGAATAGGGTTGGACCGGGCCGAAAATCTTTTAAAATTTTCAAGTTTCTTCCTTCTCGGGTCGGGGCGCCTAGGCGCCCAGATTCGGTGCCTGGGCGCCGCGTATTCTGTTGATTTTCAGCATTGTGGGCGCCTTGAGCGCCAAGGCGCCCGGTTCGCTGAAATTCAGTTTACGCTTCTTTCAGTATTTTTAACATAACTCTTTCTCCTGATATTCGATTGAGATGATTCAAGTTGCGTTGGAAAGCTAACTCAAAGACCTACAACTTTACTTCAGACATCATTCTCCAACTCAATCGTTTACTATGTCAAAAATGAGTCTCAATATGAGACTAAAAATCTGGAGCAAAACTTTTCGGTTGTAAATTGATTTGTGATCATATTTTGACTAAATTTGATCCCTTTGACATCTTTCTTCATCCAATTGGCTCCGATCACTCTCAAATCTTTATCGTGAGGTTCGGTATAAATTTTCAATATTTGCACTTAGTCCCCGAACTTTAGATCTCTTACAATTTAGCCATTTCCTTTCCAACTTTTGTTTATTTTCTTCAATCTCATCAACCTACATCACAACATCAAAACACACATAAAAACACTCTAAAACTCTCTCAAGAATGACAAAATAACGAATTAAGTGACATAAATATCATGAGTGTAGAACACTCATCAAATACCCCCAAACTTAATATTTTGCTTGTCCTCGAGCAAACACCGAACTAAAGGAAATTACTAACAAACACACAAACAGATAAATTCGAACAAAATCACTTAAAATAAATTTTGCTAGATATCTTACCTTCATAGCTCAGAATTTAAAACATAACATCAATTTCATGAATCGCTTCAAAATTATAATGTAAAAGCTCACTTCCTACCTATTCAATGTAAAACGGGTGTGGGTGTGAAGAGTTAAGTGCAACGCTGTACATTAATAAATAGATCCAATTCCCGACCTAAAAAGTCAAATATTTCCTTACTTCACTCGTGGGATTCATACACCCCCAAACTTGTTTTCTTTTCATTCTTCAAGGTGTATTCTACAGTTGATATTCAATACTACTTCTTACACCACTCAAGTTTGGTCGGATTTCACTAATTGCAGTTCAACATATCAACAAATATGGATTCTCCTTATTATGACTGCTTCAACCTTCAAGACTCAACCAAGTTACTAACCCCTTATCAGAAGTCTAATCCTCTAAAATAAGTGTTCAGGGTTTAATTAAGGTATATGGTGCGCTTCTGTTTTATGCACTTGTTTATATATATATATATATATATATATATATATATATATATATATATATCTTATGTGGGGACGTTCTCCATTGAGCTTTCTAAATGACCCCTGTAGCGAGCTTTAGGCCGATGACTCCCAAATCAAATGACTTCAGGGCACCAGGTTTTAAACCCTTGCAGACTTATTCACTCGAGTCATAAAGGCTACGAAGAGACACCTTACAATAAGATTGTTATGATTGTCCTCATTAGGATCTTTTTTAAGGTGGCTTCCCTTTTATACAGTGATTAGTGCAATGCCCTTTATTAAACACTTATTCTCGAAAATTGACCTCTAACTTGGGTTTTTCACCCAATTTTCATCCCATAAGTCTCAGACATTCCATACAACATTTAGCACACATGGAATCCACATCTACATCCATGTCTTCCTACAAAAGTTCGACCATCCAAACATCCTAGATTTGGTTTAGGGATGTGAATCTTATTTATTGGTTACCTGGGTATAGCATCAAAGTTCTCTATTTCAACCTATAAACATGAATCAACCTACTCATGTACAACATCACAATTAACTCACGTGCATAAATATTTTTCGTTTCTCATGAATAAGCAAAAATTTATCCACAATTCATAAACAAAAGCATGTTCTCAATTACATAAACCAATGCCGGCAAGGCTATCTAACTCATACAAACCTGTTAAAATGTGTAAAAAAAAAAAATTCTTTTTTTTCATACACACAAATCACACAAAACAAAAATAAAATAAAATTAAGGCAATTAGACACAATTTATAATACACCCCCAAACTTAAATTAAACATTGTCCTCAATGTAAAATTAAAGAAAAAGGAGGAGACTTCCCTGAATTGTCTGTATTGCCCGTGACGTTGTGGTGTTGATGATGCTGGTGTTGATGGATGTTTCTTCTATCTTTCCCCCCAAACTTGAGATGAATCCCGTTTTCTCCTTGTCAATGTTGGCTTGGATGTTTCGCTACGTCGTGTTCCTGAAAAATCAAAATTTTGATATTAAATACATGGAAAAACATGTGTTACTTAGCCCAAACATCTAATAACCAACTTAATTACTAAAGGACCTAGGGAAATGTGAGATGTAGATGATGATTCCTAAATAAACTAAAAAAAATAAAACAAACTATCCTATAACTCGAAAACAAAATAAATAAAAGGGAAGAAAGCTTGGGTTGCCTCCCAAGAAGCGCTTCTTTAACGTCATTAGCTTGACATAACTGTTGACAGTTGCATCATGGAACTTTGAAGAAAGCTTTTGATGCCTTGCTCATTTTGCTTCTTTTGCCTTTGATCCATTCTTCGTTGATTTTCCAAATTTTAACATTGCTTCCTCCAATGTGATATGACTTGTCTATTCTATCTGATTCGAATTCAACTATGTAAACTTCTTGTTCCTCCTCAAGCTTAATCACAAATTCAATTGTTGGACAATCAATGAAGTCGAATGAACGTGTGTTCAATTCATCTTCATTAATTGTTGCTTCTTCGTTTAGTTCCTTTGTGATTAATTTGTCCTCATTTTTCTGTCCTTTTTCAATAGTTGATATTTCTTCAGGTAGAATAATCAGTTCACAGTGTAAGTCCACGGGCAACGAGAAGTCTCTATTTTCAACCCCTTCGAGTGGATTGTATTGCCACCTTTTCAATTCATTCCAGTAACTCCAGTCTCCAATACATATGTTGCACTCTTCCAACTTAGCAAGTTTGTTATAGTACTTTGCAATTACCCTCTCGTTAAACAAAGGAGGACCATTTCCCTCAAGTGTGATGTCCTCATCCCAATCGTCTGGTACATAATCTCCCAAAGGCATGTAGCATTCATCAGATTTGTGAATTGCTTCTTTTCGACATCTTAAATATTCTATGAACCCTAGAAGCTTTATCGCACGGGTGTCAGTACGTCTATGCAAACATTGCTCAGTGTAATGCAACCCATAGCAAAGCTGGCAAAAGACGTCTTCTACAAGCACGTCGTTTTTATTCATGTTGAGAGTACTTATTGCAATTGTTCTGCTCTCTTACCATTGTTAGAATCATGCATATACAATTTAAAATTACCTAGAAAAAAAATAATAAAAGAGATCAAGGTGGGTGGTTAAAATTAAAAAGAATCTAAATTAAAATAAAAGTTACTTGGCAATAATATTAGTAGAAATCAAATTAAACAATCCCCGGCAACGGCGCCAAAAACTTGTCACGCGTTTTCTATAACGTGAAAATGCCGCAAGTGTACGGTGTCAAGTTTTGTAATATAGTATGAAAGTTAGGATGTCGAACCCACAGGGATTGTAATTTAATTCCACTAAGTACTATAATTATGCAACTTCTATTTTATCTAGACAATTGATGAATGATTGGTTGATTGTTTTAAACTAAAGTAATGAAATTGGTTGAGACAAAATTGAGGAATATAAATTATCAAAATGAAGAAGTCTAGGGAATGATTGCACAAGAAGCCCCCGCCTCCACCTCTCACCCAGTTCCAACTCTAACTTTCCAACAGTGGTATCAGAGTCTACTTTGTGTTTGTTAGAAATTGTTTTGCATGATTGAACAATTAAAAGTTAATTGTTTATTTTTGTTTCTTGAATCTAGCAATTTAAAAAATTATTTTTCATCTTCAAAAATCTGTTTTGAAAATGAAAATAATTTTTTCGTCAAAAAAAAAAAAGGCAGATTTGGAAAAAGGGCCGCCGCCGCCGCCGAGCATGGCGGCAAAGCCTGCTGCCACACACGGCAGCAAGCGCGCCACCACGGGGAGAGGCAGCAAGCGCCGCTGCTTGAAATCGCGGCGCAAGAAGTCGTCATTGCAATTTGCGGCCAATGACGGCTCGTTGGAGCTGCTGCCGGCTGTGGGTTACTACCGCTTCAAGCGGCAGTGACCGCCTCATTCGGCGCCGGCGCCGGCGGTAGTTTCCAAAAGGGGAGGGGGTGGTTTTTTGTTAGGGTTTTAGCATTTTTCAGGAACTGGGTGAGAGGTGGAGGCGGGGGCTTCTTGTGCAATTTCTGAAATTGCAGACCCCCGCATGCAATTATAATTTAAGGGTCAGTTTGCAAATTTTAAAAGGGGGACCTGTCATGCTATTAAGTTTATTGAAGGCCCTGTTTGTAATTTTAAACCAGGGGTCAACTTTGCAATTTTCAAAATGAGTTTTGAATTTAAATTTTAAAATGGTTTTAAACTTGATTTTCAAATGGGTTTGACCTAAAATTTCAATATTGACCCGTTTAAAATTTTATTTAAAAATTAACGATTTTTATATATTCGTTAAAATTGGATTTTAACTTAAATATTAAACTTTGACCCTAAATTGAATTTTATTTTATTTAGGAGTTTTATCCTAAATTAAAATGTTAATTCATTTTAAATTAGAGTTGGACTTTAATTTAATATTTAATTAAAATTTGATTTTAATTAAATCATCCACCATAGTATGTTGTTGAAGTTAGAGTTGGACTCTAGTTTGACATTTAATTGAAATTTGATTTTAATTAAATTGTCTCACCCTAAAATCTTTCTTGAAATCAGAGTTGGACTCTAATTTGGTATTTAATTAAAATTTGATTTTAATTAAATAAGTTCACCCTAATATCTTGGAATTAGAGTTTGACTCTTATTTTGTATTTAATTAAAATTTGATTTTAATTAAATTCAACCGTATTAATTTGATTATAATTAGAGTTGGACTTTAATTTGACATTTAATTAAAATTTAATTTTAATTAAATTGTCTTGCCCTAAAATTTTATCGGAATTAGAGTTGGACTCTAATTTGGTTTTTAATTAAATAGTCCCGCTCTATAATTGTAGAATTAGAGTTGGACTCTAATCTGATATTTAATTGAAATTTGATTTTAATTAAATAAATTCGCTAATTAAATTAATTAATTAATTAAATTAATTAATTATTTAATTGTTTCGATCAATTTGTCTAAATTAGTTTAGACTACTTTAATTGCTAGAAACTTGAAACATGTTTACATATAATATTAGATATTATATAGGAATGCATTTATATGATGAATGTTTTATAAGTGGATGATTATGGACTCGACCATGTGGATGTGTTGAATGGTTGGTTTTATTCTTGTTGTTTTATGTGGCCTGCGAGCTCTAATTTATTTTGGACCTGCGAGTCCGTTACTATTGTTATTGTTATGGGCCTGCGCATCCAATATTATTTAGGTCTGCGTGCCAACTAGTATGGGATACAAGTTGCAGCTGGACTAATTGAAGATACAAGAAGAGGAGGAGACCATAGAGATGGAGCATTGTATGAATCAATGCTATACCCCCTAGGAACTGACCGACTAGTCTTCCTTATGGCTCGGGAAGACTAGATAGTATAAGTCCATAATCATCCACACTATTATATGTATATTTATTTGCATGCTAGATGTATAATAAAATATGTATAATTATTACAATGAGACCTTTGCATGCAAAAATTCCTCGTTAAAAATATTAAGTCATTTTGTTGTTCGCCTTCCATCATTATAGTGAAAAACGCGAGTCTTAAATCGATCTCAACTTGTTGAGTACACTCAAGGCTGGTCCATTAGGGATATGTTTGACACTATGAAATATTAGATATTTTTGAATGATGAGTTTGACTTAACTAATATTTATCTTTTGTTCAGTACACTCAAGAAGATAAATTTTAGAGGCATGTTAAAATATTAAGTCATATTTATATTCGCATTCCTTCATTATAGTGAAAAACGAGAGTCCTAAATCGATCTTAGCTTGTTGAGTACACTCAAAGCTGGTCTATTAGGGATATGTTTGACACTATGAAATATTAGATATTTCTGAATGATGGGTTTGACTTCACTTATATTTATCTCTTGTTGAGTACACTCAATGAGATAAATCTTAGAGGCATGTTAAGCTAACACATAAGATGTGTGAAGACAAAGAGTTGTCAGCTTAATGATCTGGGAGTTGTATGGAGATACAATTGATAATAATATCTACCCAAATGTTTTATTAGGGCTTGTTGAGTACACTCAAGGTTTTAATATAACAAATGGGATCCCAGCCCACTGGGAATCAAGTACGAATTCCATAAATTTATGTGAGAGGGTCATAAATTTGAGTTAAACAGTGGGAGGGAAATTAATTTAATAAAAGACCATGTTAAATTAATTCATGCACTATATATATTATTTCTTTACTTTTCGTCGTTTGCATTTATTGAATCATGAGTAACCATATGTATTTGAGAGGCATACTGAATGCCAACACCTAAACGAAATTTTCTTGATTGGCACCACAATATGAGAATTGTTCTCAGGCATGAAAAATTGGTTGTGTCCTTGAGTAGCCCTTTCCAGAGACATTTCCTAATGACTCGACAAAGGAAGAAGTTGCTGCTATAATAAACACAATGATGATGATAGTACTGCAACATGTGTGATGTTTGCGACTATGTCACCTAAGTTACAAAGCAACATAAAAGTATAGATGCTAACACATGATTTTTCATCTCAATGTGTTGAATGATGAACAATCACATGTGGATAGATATGATATTTCCTAACAACTATACCGGTGCATAATGGCAGAAGAATCTTCAGTCAGTGCTTTTGTGCTGAAGATGCTAACTACTTTGAGAAGTTGTCTTGATTGCGTTCAGTCATGAACAATGAACTAAGTATAGACTTGGTTCTGCAATCTCTGTCAGAGAGTTATTCATAACTAATTATGAATTTAACATGAATAAACTCGGAGCACGCTCATTGAGTTGCTGAACATGCTTAAAACTGTTAAATCCAACATCTGTGTTTATAGTGGACAAATCTTAGTCATAGATTCCTATAGGAAAGTCTAAAGGATGCTTTAGGAAAGCAACTAAGATGACTAAGACAGTTAAAGCGAATAAGGACAATACCAAATCTGATGATCATTTTTATCATTTTGGAATGATGGGTCATTGGAAATGAAATTGCAAGGCTTAAATCTACTTCATTAGTTTCATGGGTATTAGATACTAGATATAGATCTCATATTTGTATAAATATGCAGAAACTAAGTAAAAGTAGATCGCTGCAGAAGGGAGAAGTTGACATACACGTTGAAAATGAGCAAAAGTTGTTGCATTGCCTGTAGAAGCATATTTTTCGACATTGCATTTGGGCTCGATATTAGAATTAGAGAAATGTTAATTTTGTACTCACTAAATAAATTTCATGTTTTGACATAAATTATTTTAATATTAAGGACAATTGTTGTTCCTTTTTATCTTGATAAGATCTTAATGGTTATGGTAGATTACAAAATGACATTTATATTCTAAATATTGAGTATTCTATAATGAGTATAGAAATTGAAAGGCATAAAAATGATAATCTAAATAACACCTATATCTGGCATTGTGGATTTGGTCACATAAATAAGAATGCAATTCCAAACTTACATAGAGATGTATATTTGGGTCAAATGATTTTGAATCATTTGACAAATGCGAATTATGCCTGTTAGGCACAGTGACCAAACCTCCTTTTACTTGAAAAGGAGAAAGATCTACACAATTACTAGGTCTAATACATAGTGATGTATGTGGACTCATATTAATCAATGTCAGGTGAAGTTTATCTTATCTCATCACATTTACTAATGACCATTTCAGAAATGATCACGTACATTTGATGAAATTCAAACATGAAACTCTTGAAATGTTCAAGGGATTCAAACTAAAAGTTGGTAAACAAATAGGTAAATATATTCTCACACTAAGATTTGATCGATGTGGAGAATATCTAAAAGGAAGAATTTTAGATTATCTAAAAGAGAATGAGATTCTCACGCAGTGGATTCCTCCACATACATTGCAACATAATGGTGCATCTGAAATGAGGAATCGTACACTATTAGATATAGTGCAGTTAAGAACAGCCATGCAAACATTCAAAAATCGTTTTGAGGTCATGCACTAATTGATACGTGCTGCGCACTAAATCTTGTCTCATCTAAATCTGTTGACAAAAACTCCATACGAGTTATGGAATGGCCCAACATTTCTCATATGAAAGTTTGGGTTGTGGCGCTTATGTAAAGCGCACTGAATCAGATAAGACTAAATCCGATAAATATATATTTGTGGATATCCAAGAGATAATTGGATATCAATTCTATAATCTCGTTGAGAAGAAGATGTTCATCTCAAGACATGTCATACTCTTAAATAAAGTGTTTATTCTAAGAGAGACGGTAGGAGCAGAATAAATCTTGAAGAAGTTCAAGATTTCACGGATATAATTGATCGAATAGATGAACCTGAGTCTTATCCCACACCTGCTGAGGGACATACTCTTGATCAGGAAGTGGAGACTTCTAAGGACACGTTAGCTCCGTGTAAATCTTGTAGGATCATTTGACCTCCTAGAAGGTACGAATCCATGATTACTAATCAAGGATAATGAACCTACTAATTACGCAGAAATAAATATCAAGTGTTGACTTAAAGAGATGGACTTGTTGTATGTAACCAAGGTTTGACCTTGGTCGACTTGTCTAATGGATTAGAACCCATAGGTTGTAAATGAGTTTACAAGAAAATGTCAATATGGATTGAAACAAGCCTCTTGGAGCTGGAATCTTCGATTTGATGCAAAAAGTCAAAATGTTTGATTTTATCAAAAATGAAGACGAATTGTGCGTTTACAAGAAGATAGTGGGAGCATTGTCGTATTCCTAATATTATATGTATGAGACATATTATAGGAAATGACGTCTCTATATTTCAAACGACGTCTCTGTGATAGATATGATAGAAGCAAGTTGATCTATAAAGATAGATCTAGAAGATTGTTTAACTCATCCCAATCTATACAGATAAAATCTCGAGAAGATTTTATATGGAGAAAATGAACTGATAGTTCATGGATACACTAAGACTAACTTCTAGTCAGACTAGAATAATAATATATCTCAAATAAGACATTGGTTTACTCTTAAAGGGTGTGTTGGAAATGTTCCAAATCTAAAATAACCGTTGATTCAATAATAGAAGCCTTATACATCATTGCTTTAGAAAGCAACAAAAGTTGTGATCTGGATCAAGAAGTTCATTAATGAACTTGGAGTAGTTCCTAACATTGTTGATCATACGCTTATGCATTGTGATAACAATGGAGCGATCGTGCAAGCGAAGGAACTAAGGTCTCATCAATGATCCAACATATGTTAAGGCAGTGTTATCTCATTGGAAAGATAATTCAATGAAATGACGTAAAGAAAGAACTAATTCCCACAAGTTATTAAATTGTAGATCCACTGACAAAGAGTTGTCGATAGTTCATGGATACACTAAGACTAACTTCTAGTCAGACTAAAATAATAGTATATCTCAAATAAGACATTGGTTTACTCTTAAGGGGTGTGTTGGAAATGTTCCAAATCTAAAATAACCGTTGATTCAATAATAGAAGCCTTATACATCATTGCTTTAGAAAGCAACAAAAGTTGTGATCTGGATCAGGAAGTTCATTAATGAACTTGGAGTAGTTCCTAACATTGTTGATCATACGCTTATGCATTGTGATAACAATGGAGCGATCATGCAAGCGAAGGAACTAAGGTCTCATCAATGATCCAAACATATGTTAAGGCAGTGTTATCTCATCGGAAAGATAATTCAATGAAATGACGTAAAGAAAGAACGAATTCTCACAAGTTATTAAATTGCAGATCCACTGACAAAGAGTTGTCGTAAGATAAACATGATCGTCATGTAGACTCTTATGGTATAAGATACATAAGTAATTGGATCTATTGCAAGTGGGAGTTTGTAAGTGTTATGCCATAGGTCCAATCAACTTTGGACATAGACACTTTAAATAAATATAATTGATGCATGTATGGCAATATCTATTATTTAATTGAATTAATATTCTAATAAATTAAATAATAGAATCCGTAGATTCAAGTATTGGTGATTTGTTAATCACAAGGAGTTGTGATTGTGAGATACAAATTACAAATGATCGAATCTTAAATCGTCCGTGGTCGAAGTAATAACGAGATACGGATATTGTTATTACGGATAGATCATCGCGTGTGGCATTCTTACTTGTGAAGTAAGTAGCTGATCTCACAAGCTAAAGTGTGGTGACACTTGAAAGAACACGTGGATGTTTTGTTATAGAACAAAACATTGGAGACCCGCTGGGAGATTCCACATGGATAACTATCTGAGTGTTAGTGGTTAATCTCTAACGTTCGGTAGTGGAATTGGTCCTTTGACTTGAGGTTATCATGGTACCTTATATGAGGACAGTCATACTTTAGTGGTGTTGGATGTTGCTCTGCCAAGGGTCGCTAATACAACATCATTCAGGTATGTCAAGAATCATATAAAGGTTGTGAATAACCAATAGAGGATTCGTCACTCTTAGATAGTAAGAGATTGTGATCTACATTTTATCCAGTTAAGTTGATAATGAAATCATTGGCCAAGGTGAACTCATAAGTCGGAAAAGAGTTTTCGACGTACATTGACTTTACAGTGGGATAAAAGATATGATCGATAATTGAGATTGACACATATCCATATCTCATAATTGATCGGATCATATTGACGAAATGATTATAGTTTCACGCTAAACGAACAAGTTTGGTTTTGTCATACTACATGATATTTTCCGTCACATGTATTGCCCGACACATTGCTAGATGTCAATCTCTGGGACAACGAAAGTGAATTAGTGATAAATTAAAAGGGGCATTTTAATATATCGATTTTGATTAGATCAAAATAATAATTCACGTCGTTAGGTATCGTGATCGGGAATCTAATGGGTCACACACAAAAGAGAATTAGAAGAATGAGATTTACCAATTAATTAATTGACAAGTGTTGGATAATTAATTAATTGGGTTGTTTATTAATAGGCCCGAATTAATTAATTGGATTAATTAATTCATGGACCAGATTTAATTAATTTGATTAATTAAATATTGGACCGGGTTAAGTTTAACAGATGGGCCGAGCCCATTTGGACTTATATTAATAGGCTACTGGGGTTTGAAAACAGTATGGAATTTTTCATTATTCTTGCTAGCACAAGAAACGAAAACCCTAGCCGTCATTCTTATTCTCTGTGTGGATCACCATTGGAGGCTGGACAATTGAACAGTTTGGATTGCAGATCGTGATCATTGGAGTTCAAGAAAAAGTAAAAGAGTTTGTGGAATTTATCAGAGGTATCATTCTCATCACAGTTTCTATCTAAACACATTGCAGATCCTCGTTTGGGAATTGAAAATTGTTTTATTTCCGCTGTGCATGATTAAGTAAATTCCCAACAGGTTGAAAAATCTGCTGATTGATTTAGGTGTGAAGCAATCAAAGGCAGCTCTACTATTATGTGATAATCAGCTGCCATTCACATATCAAGTAATTCGATTTTCCATGAAAGAATAAAGCAAATTGAGATTGATTGTCATTTCGTTAGAGAAAAAGTTAAAGAAGGTAAAATAAAAATGTTATATCTAGCATCTCAAAATCAAGTTGTTGATTTGCTGACAAAAGCCATTGGTAGAACTAGATTCAAATTGCTGTTATACAATATGGGAGTGTTGAATATATACTCCTCATCTTGAGGGGGAGTGTTTAGCCAATTATTAGATGAGGTTATTTATGTAATTGTATAGATATTTATTCATTCATAAGGCGTGAAGCTGCTGTCCATTTTGTATATATACATGTGTTAGCTGAAGCCAATTTGTAAGATAGAGAATTCAATTCCCAACATAATTTCCCGCTATTTCCTTTCTTCTTCTTTTACAATTCTCTGTAACTCTTCAAAGAGGATGATCTGCCCATGGAGAAAGCATCAATCATACATAGTGATGAGACCAAGTGCTGTGAGTACAGTAGCAAGGAGGCAAATCCTAGTGGATTTTGAGTTGTAGTAGCAATTCTCAGCCCAATTCATATATAGATAAATATTATTCTCCATGTCAGTGGATTAAAAAAAAATTCTTCTGGGCGAGCCAATTGTAGTGATACTTAGGTTCAAAGTTCAACTATGATGCTAGCTGCTCACTAGTCAGCAACAGTTCTATCTTGAGAGGCTTTACTTTGACACCAAGACCAATATATACGACTAGACTAATGGTAGAATTTGTGTACTTGTTGAGATTTTTGTGGAATCCCAAATTTATTGTAAGCCATCTTTCCCACCCTATTTTGGTTACCTTTTAATTACACTCCATATTTACTCTCTTTTCTCTTCAAACAATATGAACTATCAGGAATTAAATATATGGTATTATGGCACATAATTATATATTTCGGTGTAAATTCTAATCAAGATTGAAAATTATTTTGTGTTCATATGAAAAAATTTGGTACTTGGTGAATTCATTATTTCTATAGAAAAACGTGACTAACATATTATGTCAATATTGAATATACATGGTGTCACTAAATTTTTGAATTATGTATGTGTTGGACAAGCCCTTTTTAACTGTCACACGTGAATTGCACGTCATTTTGGGGAACAACATGTGTTTTGAAGGAATGAGTTAAGGGATTTTCCAATGCCTAGACTCAAAGTACAACCGTGTTGCTCCCTTATCGTCAAATAGTTGTTTTGTCAGTATAGGCTACACTGTGATGCCATATGCCCTAATAGATTTGACCAGGATAATGTGATGATCAGTCTACTTTGTTGGATTTCATAAATAGATAGTTATCTTTTTATATTTCTTTATTTCAATGAATTAGTAAAAAAATCTTGTTGACGAGCAAATCATAGCGATGTCTAGATTCAAGGTTGTCTTGTTTCCTCACTAGTCAGCAAACACTAGTTCCATCTTGAGAGGCTCTTCTTTGAGAACACCTAGACCACTATATTCAACTAGACTAATGCTATAATTAGTCTAATCTCTAAGATTTTCAGGAATACCTAACTTCATTTATAAATGATCTTTCCCACCCAATTTTTGTTTCCAAAATTGCTCTAATGAATATATTTCATTTCTCTCTTCAAAAAATATTACTATTATTAGCAACAAATATGTGGTATTAGCAAACATAATTATAGATTTCGGTGTAAATTCTAATCGAAAGAATGAAAATTAATTTATATTCGGATGAAAAGTTTTGGCAACAAATATGTGGTATTAGCAAACATAATTATAGATTTCGGTGTAAATTCTAATCGAAAGAATGAAAATTAATTTATATTCGGATGAAAAGTTTTGGTAACTTGATCAATTCCTTATTACATAGATAAATAAGCACATTATCATACTGTGCCAATATTGAAAAAGCATGGAATCACTAAAGTTTTTGAATTATGTTTGCTTTGAACATGCCCTAAATTGCACATAATTTTGGAGAATAATATAAGTTTTGAATGAATGAGTTAAGACATTTGTACTTATAAGTTTGATAAAATTTTCTACCTATGCAAGAAAATATGTTGTGGTGTGATCCAAATTCCATGTGATTTGGCATTTGGTTGATTGGAGGAAGTCTAAAGTATCTAGGTTTGTAGAGTTCTAATATGACTGAAGATCAAATTTCAATAATAATTAGGAGTTTGACTTGAAGGAGGACTCTTGGATGGCTAAAGGTATATTTTGGATTCTTTCTCCATCTTGGACTCAAATAAGAGGTTTTATATATAGGCACATTGTATCTCCATAATAAAACATTCATATATATTATTCTTTACATCTTCAACAACATATTGAGAGATTGAGAGTTCAGATTTCAATTGAGATTATTGAAATCTTGATATTGTAAACACGAAACTATTGATTATAGTGGATTGTTCTCCTCTGCCCGTGATTTTTTCCCGAATTGGGTTTCTACGTAAATTCTTGTGTTCTTGTTTTTTTCTTCATTATTTCATTATTGTCATTATCTTGCGATCTGTTTCATAACAAGTGGTATCAGAGAGCAATGTTGATTGTTCCACATGGTAACAATGAAGTATGACATTCCATTGTTGGATAGAAACACGAGATTCACATTATGACAAGTGAAGATGTGAGCAGTGTTGGAGCAGATGGATTTGGAGGAAGCCTTGCTTGGCTTTGATATGATGCATGCTGCCTGGACGTAGGATGAAAAGCGGCGTAGAGATCGAAAAGCCCAATCTCAAATTCATATACATCTCTCGAATCAAATTTTTCAAGATATTCTTAAGGAGAAGAATGCAGCTGCATTGTGGTTGAAGTTGGAGCAGCTTTGCATGACAAAGATCTTGACCAGTAAGCTACACTTGAAACAATGCTTGTATTCTCACTGGATGTCTGAAGGTATGTCATTCGATGATCACTTAACTATGTTCAAAGAAATCATAGCTAATTTGGAGACATTGGAGGTGAAGTATGACGAGGAGGATTTGGCTTTGATGTTTTTGTTTTCACTGCCACCATCATTTGTGACTCTTAGGGATTCTATTCTCTATAGTTAGGATACTCTCACCGTAGAAGAGGTCTATGATGCTTTACTATCTAAGGAGACGATGATGCATCTTAATTGAGGATCTGGAAATTATGCTGAAGGCTTGGTTATGTGTGGGAGGAATCAAGATAGGAATCCTAATAGAAATATGAGGGACAGATCGAAGTCTAGAATGCTGAGAAGACATACCATTACTATAAGAAAAAGGGACATATTAGAGCTGATTGCTTTGCCTTAAAAAATAGAAATAAAGCTGCTGGTGCTACGGAGAAAGAGAAGCAACATGTTAATACAGCAGAGGCTGATGTTGTGGAGGATGAACAAAGTGGTGGAGAGCTTGTTGTGATTTCTGACGGAGATACTAAATCTAATGATGAATGGGTTCTTGACTTGGCTTGTACTTTTCATATGTGTCCTAACAGGGACTGATTTTCTACATATGAAGAAGTTTTGAGAGGTGCTATAATTATGGAAGCAACGCACCTTGCAAGATTGCTAGAGTTGGTACAATCAGAATTAGGATGTTCGATGGAGTTGTCAGAACACTTACAGATGTAACACATGTCCCAGAACTGAAGCGAAATCTCATATCTTTGAGTACACTTGACTCAAAGGACTACAGATATATCGGTGAACGTGGAGTTTTGAAGGTGAACAAGGGTTCTCTTGTTGTCATGAAGGGGATAAAAACTCTATACAACTGTACATTTTGCACGGTTCCACAGTGATTGGGGATACAGTAGTTTCTACTTCTTCTTTGACAGATGATGAAGTTACAAAACTTTGGCATATAAGGCTTGGGCATATGAGTGAGAATGGGATAGCGGAGCTGAGTAAAAGGGGACTTCTTGATGGACAGAAGACCAGCAAAATTGAATTTTGTGAGCTTTTTGTCTTTGGGAAACAGAAGAGAGTCAGACTCATTAAAGGAAGACACAACATGAAGGGAACACTTGAATATATCCATTCAGATCTTTGGGGACCAACCAGAGTACCATCTAAAGGTGGCTATTATACTTGTTGACAGTAATTGATGACTTCTCTAGGAAAGTTTAGGTATTCTTCTTGAAGCAGAAGGGTGATGTGTTTAGGACCTTCAAGGAGTGGAAAACATTGGTAGAGAAGCAGACCAGTAAGTGAAACGTCTACGTACTGATAATGGGTTGGAATTTTGCTCAGATGAATTCAATAGCTTCTGTAGGGCTGAAGGCGTCTTGAGACACTTGACAGTGCCTGGAACTCCTCAACAAAATGGTGTGGCAGAATGGATGAATAGGACCTTGATGGAAAATGTTCGTTGTATGCTTTCTAATTCTGGGTTGCCTAAGTCTTTTTGGGCTGAAGCTGCTACTACAGCTTGATTTCTGGTTAATCACTCACCCTTAGTTGCCATTGATAAAAAGACACCAGAAGATGTATGGCTTGGTAAACCTTCTTGCTATTCTGATTTGAAAATTTTTGGGTGTCCAACTTATGCTCGTATAGATAATGGGAAGTTAGAGCCTAGGTTTAGAAAGTACATTTTTATTGGGTATAAATCTAGTGTGAAGGGATATAAGTTGTGATGTCCAGAGACTAAAAATGTGGTTGTTAGTATGAATGCAGTATTTGATGAACTTGCTATGGTTTGTGATTAACCTCTTGAGAATTTTGATAAAACTGAGGAGCAAAGTCATTCAACTCAGGTGGAGTTGGAAATTGGTTCAGAGAAACAATCAGAAGTTGTAGAACAGTCTACTACAAATGAGTCCAGTTTAGGATTGACAGACGGTAATATCCTGCATACTTTACCTACATCACTAGCACCACGGTATTCTATTGCTAAGGATAGATCTCGCAGACAGATTAGATCTCTACAAAAGTATGAGGAAGTAGATTTGGTAGCTTATAAACTGAGTGTGGCAGAAGACATTGATTCCACCGAGGAGCCTGCTACATATTCAGAGTCAGTCAGTTGTAGTGATTCTAGCAAATGGATGATTGCTATGCAGGAGGAGATGGAGTTATTGAGCAAAAATAACACTTGAGACTTATTGAAATTACCTAAAGGAAAGAGAGTGGTTCGTTGTAAATGAGTGTTCAAAAGAAAGGAAGCCACATCAGGGATTGAAGATGCTAGATACAAGGCTAGATTGGTGGCAAAAAGCTACGGTCAGATTTTGGGTGTTGATTTTACAGATGTGTTCTCACCAGTTGTGAAACATAGTTCTATTTGGGCTTTACTTGGAGTGGTGGCTAAGAATGATTTGGAGTTTGAGCAAATGGATGTCAAGACAACATTCTTACATGGAGAACTTAAGGAAAGCATCTACATGCAACAACCAGATGGGTTCATAGTTTCAGAGAAGGAAGACTGTGTGTGCTTATTGAAGAAATTCTTGTATGGATTAAAGCAGTCACCGAGGCAGTGGTATAAAATGTTTGATTCATTCATGACTACTCATGATTTTGATAGATGTAATTATGATAGTTGTGTGTACTTCAGAAAGGAAAGTGGTGGATCAACTACATATTTGTTATTATATGTTGATGATATATTCATAGCAGCCAAGGATAAAGCAGAGGTCAGGGAAATAAAATTACAATTCAGCAAGGAGTTTGACATGAAGGATTTGGGTGTAGCGAAGAAGATTATTGGAATGGAGATCTTGAGGGATAGAAAGGTTGGCAGATTATATTTGAGTCAGAAAGGGTATATAGAAAAGGTGCTTGAAAGACTCAATATGGTGAAAGTTAAGGCTATCAATACGCCATTGGCTGCCCATTTCAAATTATCATCTAACTTGTGTCCACAGTCAGATGAAGACTTGATTATATGTCTCAAGTTCTTTACTCCAGTGCAGTTGGTTCACTCATGTATATTATGGTTTGTACAAGACCTGATTTGGCACGGCAGTTAGTGCAGTTAGCAGATACATGGCTAATCTTGGCAAGGAACATTGGAAAGCAGTGCAGTGGATCTTCAAATACTGAAGGGGCTCTTCAAATGCTTGTTTACATTTTGGTAGAAATTCAGATGGAGTCATCAGTTATGTGGATTTAGATTATGCAGGGGATCTTGATAAGAGGAGATCGCTTACAGGGTATGTGTTTACTCTTGGAGGCTGTGCTATAAGCTGGAAAGCTATTTTACAAAATACATTGGCTTTATCTACAACAAAACCAGAATACATGGACATTACAGAGGCATGTAAGGAGGCTATGTGGCTTAGAGGATTGATTGTTGAAATCAGTGAAGACTTGCAAATATCTACAGTATGCTGTGATAGTTGGAGTGCAATTTTCTTGACTAAGGATCAGATGTTTCACGAGAGGACTAAGCACATTGATGTGAAGTATCATTTTGTGCGTGATGTAATTGCTCGTGGTGATATTGTAGTGAGCAAGGTTGATACCAAGGATAATCCTGCTAATATGATGACAAAATCTCTTCCCATTTCTAAGTTTGACCATTGCTTGAACTTAATTGGTGTTTGTCATTGATTTAGTCCATTGGGGCTTGTTTGGAAAATGAGAAATGGTGTTTTGAAGATATATTTTAATTCCTTGTGACGGAATTTGGCTCAATGTGGAGATTTGTTGTGGTGTGATCCAAATTCTATGTGATTTGGTATTTGGTTGATTGGAGGAAGTCTAAGGTATCTGGATGTGTAGAGTTCTAATATAATTGAAGTTCAAATTTAAATAATAATTAGGAGTTTGGCCTGAAAGAGGACTCTTGGATGGCTAAAAGCATATTTTGGATTCTTTCTCCATCTTGGACTCAAATAAGAGGTTTTATATATAGCCACATTGTATCTCCTTAATAAAACATTCATATATATTATTCTTTACATCTTCAACAACATATTGAAAGATTGGGAGTTTAGATTTCAATTGAGATTATTGAAATCTTAATATTGTAAACACAAAACTATTAATTATAGTGGATTGTTCTCCCCTGCCCGTTGTTTTTTCCCAAATTGGATTTTCACGTAAATTCTTGTGTTCTTGTTTTCTTCTTCATTATTTCATTATTGTCATTATCATGCGATCCGTTTCATAACAAAATAAGAGAATGTGATATGATAAATTCTACTATAGTAGACCAGCTAATTAAAAAAGATCTTTGAATGCTAAGGTTCATGTTCAGCTGTGGTGTTTGCTCCCTTATAAGTACATATCTTCATGAATATAAGATTGTTCAAATTCTTCATAAAATTCTCCCTATTCCCCATTTTCCTGAAAATTTTTCTTAACCAACTCGTGAATATAAGATCATTGGGTTATTCATATCCAAAATAAGGTTTTACCCCTCCCCTAAAATTCTTTCCAAATTTATAAGTAATTTCCACGTAATGATTTCCTATAGCGAACGAGAAAAATCTTGTGTTTCGTTTTAAAAGAAATTTTCTTGTGGAACTCGAAAATGATTTGGGTTACACTACTGTAGCAATACGCACTTACTAAGACTCCAAATTAATTATTTTTGATGACGATAGTAAAGTTGTGTGCACGTTATTTGTGATGACATATTTAAAATTTGTACCCTTTACTGTATATGTTAAGTAGCCCTTAAACATGATTCTTTTTGTCCTTCAAAAGACTTACTATCACAGCCACGTATTTTGATTTTTTTCTCTCACCCCTCAATCTGATTCGTTTCTCCACTAAAGGCACTCCATTTAATTTTACCACCCTCTAACTTGTGCCACGATCATACCACTTACCATTTCAACTGCCACTTTTACCAACTACCTAAAACCGTCCCTTTTTATTTTAGAAGTCACAAGTTTATTTCAAATGCATGTTATTATTCAAATGTAAATTCTAATTGCATCCACCATTCGAAAATCAAATTTCAAATCCTTTAGCCACCTTTGTCTCATAAAACACAATTATAAACACATAAATTCCACTTACCCTTTTTTCCACAGACTAAGGGCACATTTGAAGCTGGAAATTATCTGAAGGATAGGCTAGGAGCACACTGCAATCTTTTTTACAAATTGGGCACAAAAGGGTATTGAAGCTCCAAGCATTTAAATTAGGGTGTTCTCGTCACTTTTGTAAGTGAAGTAAAAATTATTTGTTTTTTATTTGCATTAAACATGTTATTGTGTTACTCATGAGAAAATGGAAGCACCATTTGGTGGTTCAAATAAGATATGAAGAGATGATTTTTGGTATTTGAAAGGGGTTATCAAAATATGAGAGTACGAGAACTGCTTGATCACCGGTTCGTTTTGTAAAATTGACGGTGACACAAATAAACAAAGTTTGCATTTCTAGAAAATATATTTTTTTCATCATTTATTTAAGCGTTTCTTACTGAGTATTAATTTTGGCACTCATCCCTACAAGTTTTTTTTAGGTTAATTCGAAGCATGGCAGCGGTTTGGCTTAGTGCAAGTGCTCGACGATTTGAAATGCTCTTTAATTTTCTAGTAAAATTTTCAGTTATGTAAATCTTTTATGAACACTTAGATGACACTTTTAAAAATGTTTAAATGTCTATTTAGTCTAGTTTTTTTATACGTCAACTATAATTTAAAAATGTTGGATTGACTATGCATGAAGTTTAATTATTGCTAAATTGAATTTTCAGATTCTGTCATCCTACTTAAAAGGGTATAACTTGGGTTACGGTGCATGTTTTAGAGTGAAATCAATGGGTTTTAAAAGGTTTACGAGTCTTCTAATAGTGATATTTGGAATCACCTTAAAATATTACCTAGAGAAAAAATTTATGTCCGTCTTAGTAGACTGCACCGGGTTAGTTTCGAAAATACTGTCTATCATAGTTGAAAAATATTTTCGTGCTTCAAACATTATCGTTGAGACCCCCAATTTTTTATATGTTGTACGTATATCAATGTTATAGTCTCTGTTAAAATTTCATAAATTTTAGTTGATTTTTGCTAAAACCAAACATATTTTTCTTTCCGTTGCTTCGCAACTGGTATTTGCTGAATTTCCTCCTCATGTTTTCCAAAATCAAATTACACCATAATTGTCTTAGTTTATATGGACAAATATCACCCATTATTATTATTATTATTTTATATATTTCAAATTCCAAAATTTTTCTTATTTACAATTTATTTTGGTTAATATTAAAGAGCTCAAACTAAGATTTTTTCTTAGCGCTTCGAGTTCCAAGAATTTGGGGTGTGTTACATTTCCAGTTTGTGCATCAACTTTCACCTTTCAGTTGTCCCAATTGATGAATGAATGAGGCCAAAAGGAGAAATTGAGGAGGAGAGACTGCCCCTACCCACCATTTTTATTTTAACCAAAAAATATGTAATCATGGAAACAAAGAATAATCAAAGAAACAAAAAACAGCAGGAAGTCCCTTAAAACCTTAAAACAGCTTAAATTCCACCAACAAATGCTAATGCTAAATGAATGTAAGCACTAAAAATCTCAAAAAATAAAAAGTTCAATAATTTTTTTAATTTTTTTTTAAAATATCAAAAGCTGAAAAGCCCAGAGCTTTATAGATTATATATACACATAGGCTCCAAACAAAACTGCTAAAAATCACAATCCCAACTAAAAAATTCACACCGAAATCCAAATCTCCCTTTGTTATAATAGAATTCACAACTTAAAGTTACAATAATTAATTCAAACCTCGAGTAAACGGTTTTGGGCAGAGAGGGGGAAAGGGTTTTGGTCGTTGGTTTTCTTAATGAATGGCTCATTGTCTTGAACTGAACGATTGATGAACAACGATGTTGATCTAATCCAGAAAGGAGAAAAGGGTTTGGGAAAAAAAAAATGGAGAAGAAAGAAAATGAAATGGAAAGAAAAGTAAAATAAAATGTAGAGAAGAAAGAAAAGGAAAATGAAACAGAAGAAATGGGAAAGAAAAGATAACGTGGGAGAAAAAAAGGACAAAAATAGAGAGGAAAAGAAAATAAAAATCCAAGAAAAAAAAAGTGGTACATGCGAAACAAGAAAAAACCTGTTTTTTATATTGCATACTATACAAGTATGCCTCAATAATAAGGCATAAATTTTATATTTCTACGGTGTGTCTCAGTATTTATGCACAACTACTTTAAGTAACTGGAAATTTACGTCACATTTAAGTCATGTCATAGATAGTGTACTTTAACGACATGTTTTATACGCTAGTCGTAAGTGAATGTCGCAAAAAGCTAATTTTATTGTAGTGCTTATGTGACAGTAGTTCTGTCATGATAGGCTACGCTGTGACACCATGACCACTAATAGATCTAATCAGTCTAATGTGATAATCAGTCACTTGCCAAGATTTTCAAGCCTAAATGTATTAATCAACGATTTTTATCGCCCAATTTTTCTATTCTTTTAATTGCTCTAGCGAAAACTTCTCTCTCTCTTCTCTTCAAACAATATTTGTGCTGTTTGGAATTACTAACTTGATATCAATTATGTGGATTTCAAAGAAAATTTTAATCAAGAATACAATTTAATCTATATGCAGATGACAATGATCTTTACTTTTTCAATTTAATGCTACTATAGATTTATGTCCACAGGGACGGACCCAGGATTATGGTTCAGATGGGGCGAAACAAAATTACGTAAAAAATAATTTTAAACAATAAAGATAATATTCAAAATTTAATATTTTTTTTTTACAATTGTTGGCTACTCATACTTTGAAAACGCCGTATAATAGTTTCGTTAGTAATTTCATTAAATACATCTTTTTCAACACTTGCTTCCTTTGCCTCGACATTTTCTTCAATAGAAATTTTATCGATCCGTTGTTTCTTTGCCTTGACATTTTCTTCAATAGAATTTTGAGCTATTCGTTTAAAATATCTCAACATATCTTCCTCCGAATCCAACAAAGAATGCATAAATATGGATCAAAATATGGATAGAACCAGAGGTCCAGAACGATTTTCACTAAATTATCATAAAATATCTGACAATTACTACCCCCTAAAACAAAAAGAAATTCAAAAATCTCAAAACTTATGCCAAAAAAGCTTCCACACATACATCTATAACAAATGAAATCAATCAAAATCCATCATAAAAGAAATTAATAAACAAACAAGTGAAGTTTCGCCAAAAAAATCTCTTTTTTTTTTTTTTTTCTGATGAAGAAAAGGAAAATTCACAATCTCAAATTAACGAAATCTCGTGTCTAAACACCATTAAAACAGGATCATGTATTAGAATAATTCAAATAAACAACGATTTTCAAGAAACATAAAACTCATAAAAGATTACTTTTTTTCCCTTCATAAAATAGAAATAGGGATCGGACCTAATGCTTCACCGACTGGCGTTCGCTGGGTGGGGTCCGCTTGGCCACAGTCTGTGCTACAAAGACAATGAACTCTTTGACGCACGCCGGGGAGAATTTGGGGAAAACGCCAGTCGCTAGTCTTCAGTCACTGAGAATTGGAGGAAACGATATGATTGGGAATTGGGGGAAACGAAAGTAGGGATGGCAATTCGAACTGTTAAAACCGAAAACCGCGGTTAACCGAACCGAATGGGGCGAAAAAAACCGAACCGATGGTGCAATGGGGCGGTTATGGTTTTGATTTTAATGAACCGCTTCATTTAGGGGCGGGTATGGTATTTAGCGATGGTGCACCGCCCCGAACCGATTACCCGTTAAAAAAATTTAATTGGACTTTCCATCATTCTTTTCCAAAATTAATTGGGCAATTTTGACAATTGGACTTCCCAAAATTCTAGCCCAATTAACATTAAGTAAACCAATAATGAATAACCTAACACTATTTATAGTTTTTAACCCAGTCCACTGCCGAGATAGTCCAATTTAAATATACAACCTACACGTTAAAAGTTAAAACCATGTCCTGTGACTCCTGTCGTAACCCTACAGTCTCCACTTCTCTTCCACTCAAATCCGTCGCCGCTCTGCCTCAGCTCGCCCTCACCATCACCCATTGAGAAGGTAACGATTAAGAATTGACGGGCTATCTTTCCTTAACTGCTTCTCGCTGCACTTAGATAGCATGAGATGTTTCTTCTTTCTATAGTGACAGCTTTGAGAAGCGACAAGGAAAATCCCGCCCTCTTTCTCGAAGAAGGATCCTTACATCCATCACAAGGAAAATCATGCTCTCTTTCCCGTAAGTGTCGATTTCTTCCCCCTAGTTTCGGGGTGATTATGAGTGTTCTTGATTATTCTGATGTTTAGTTTTTGGAATTGTACATGTTTGAGATCTTGGGATTTGTTTAATTTGGCAGTATTTCTATTGATTCTGCAATGGTTAATGAAGAAGAATCCATGAAGTTTGGTTTTCAATTAACATTGGTAGTTTAATGATTAGTTTTGGTTTTTTCTCCAATTACCCCAATTCCGGTCAATTTGAGTTTTCATGATGCATCCGAGCTTTATTTTTCACAATTTATCATGTTTAAAATCTTGGGATACGTTTGATTTAGCAATCTTTCAGTTGAATCTGTAATGGGCATTACATAAAGATTGATAAAGATTTGTTTATGAATAACATTGATAGCCTTATGATTAGTTTTGATTTCTCTCCAGTTTCTCCAATTTCAGATCGATTTAAGTCTTCAAGGTGATTCAGGTGTCTAGTTTTCTTTTTTTAATGGAACATGTTTGAGATCTTGGGATTTATTTGATTAAGCATGCTTTCTGTTGAAGTTGAACATGTGATGTGCATTGAAGAATGACCTATTAAGATTTGTTTTTCAGCCAGATTGAATATATCCATGTTGATTTTGTCTTTCTTTTATGTTTTTTAATGGCCAAGATTACATGAAATCACAAATTCTCCAGCCTTCTGCTGCTTTCAGGAGGTGATTGTGGATTCTGATCAGATAAAACTGCAGAACTCAAACTACTGGCTCTAAATATGTTCGATTGATGTGTTTTGTTTTTCAGATGTCTTGACATGTTTTTTTATTTTTATTGACTTTTCTTCATATTTTTTTTTTCAATGTGACGGTTGGAGTTTAGATTTATAAAAAATAATTTATTTTCGTGGTTATTAACCGAACCGAGATATTAATCAAGCCGAACCGAACCGACTTTCGTGGTTATGGTGCGGTTATGGTATGGCCAAAAATTTGGTGGTGCGGTTATGGTTTTGGCCGAACCGACCCTGAACCGAACTGTTGTCATCCCTGAACGAAAGTGAAGGGTGGACTACTGGACTTCTTTCAACATTTTACAAGACTTGGGCAGCTGGGCTTGGGTTGGGTGGGCATTTTTTTTTCTTAGGTTGGGTGGGCTTTTTTTTCAAGGCAAAAAATTAAGGGCCCAATGGGGGGGCCCTTAATGGGTCCGCCCCTGCATGTCCATACTAATATACGGTGTCAATATTGCATATGCATGGCATCCTCAAACGTGTAAATCATATATGCTTCATTAATGCAGTTATTGATTGTCGCATGGGAATCGCACATATATTTGTGCTTATAAATTTGTAATGCAGTTTTCCAGCTCAGGGAAATAAGTCGACAAGATCTGAGAAATTCAAAATTTGCAGATGACCTCAATGTAGAGATTTTCCTATAATATAAAGACTTTCGGTTTCCTGGATTCAAAGTTTATCTGTGATGCTAGCTCACTAGCTATGAAATGGTAGTTCTAGATGTTGAAGATTGTTAGCAAATAATTATATGACCGTGAATTTCATTTGGGCAGAATAACGTCGTGCACAATGAATGCTATAAAATGTTATTAGTCGAGGCAAGAGATAAACTCTTTCTCCTTAAAACGATAATGCCCCGCACTGGTGCTAACGGTATTCCCGCACTCATCTCCCAAGATACAACGACCTCGACTTATAATAGTAGTACAACAAATTATAAGAACCAGCGAACCTACTCACGTTTTGATCTTTCTAAAATTGGAGGACTAAAATGCACAAAAATAATTTTTCGAGGCTAGATTGCAAAATATGAATAATGCAGGGATGAAGGAATAATTTCGAAAAAAGAATAAAATCATAATTGATTTTGGAGTGAATGAAAACTGGGGTATGGGGGCCTATTTATAGAAGTTGAAAGGTTGTGTCCAAAAGAAACAACAGTCGAAGAGTTGTGTCTTCAATAGACACAAACCGTTTGGATAAGCAGTTTAATTGTTAACTGCTCTTCTAGAAGACTCAACGTGTCACGCATAGAAAATTCAGGGAAAATAATAATATAAATTAAATATATTATTATTTTAAATAATAATAAAATATTATTTTACTAAAAATATATATATTAGCTTGGCCCAAGCCTACGACCCGTGCCCGTGCCGAGCCAGCCGGTCGGTCGACAGCGGCCCACGCGTATGGGCTTTGGCCCAACCTACTAGCATGTGAGTTCTCTCCCCTTCAAAGACTATTGGTACCCTTGGGGCCCAAACCCAAGTTCCAAACTTGAGCAATATAAAGTGGTTTATATTGTTCTAGCTTTCCTATATGGGATTAGCACTTTTCCAATTTCTCACCAATTTTTAATCTAATTTATTTCAACTTCAAGTGGTCATCTTTTGGCCTTAATTTCTCATTCACCCTAAATTGGTTTTGAGAAAAAATAAATACATTACATGAATCTACTCGTGGAGTAGAACATACTCGGCCAAAGAAATATTTTTCCAACTAACGGGACCCACTAAAAAAATTGGTCAAAAGTTGGTCAAACCAACTAATAAAACCAATTTTTCCCACAATCTCCCACGTGAATGGAAATTAATGTAATAGACTATGCATACCCTATAGAGAGATCAGGCGGAATGGTATCGCATCCGGATAGGTACCTTATGAGTTTGAACCTTCCGTAGTAGAATACTATAGGATTTACTTGGCTAATAAGTGAACACGGTGTCTTGAATTGTCAGTCGTTGGTATAAATCGAGACAATAATATCAACACAATAACCTCCCTAACATTTTTGAGTTCTCACTATTGTGTTCATTTTGGTCTGAACAACTCTTAGATTTCATAAGTGCTTTAGAGAAATCAAGTCTTTGAAACATTCTCATAGAAGTGGACACATTTCACACTTATATAGGTGATCTCCTATTAAGAGTACTTGCCATACCCTATTTAGATAGCCTAAGATATAGGAATCATTAAAAGTATAACTTAACCTAAAACTTTCAGCAGATAGCACTTTCTTATCGTAGGAATTGGTAGGAGTTAACTCCGAAGTGCTTTTTTGAATCTTCATAACTTAATTGTCCCATTGAACCAAGATTTTAGGATCTCCAGTCAGCAAGGTTGGGTTACCATTACAAAGATTCTTGCGTAGTAGGCTTTAAGCCCATTCCCCTTGATAGGCAGTATACTTGATCTCTTAGTAAGCATTTGGTAAGCAGATCCGCGAAATTTTCTCTAGACTTTACAAAATCTATGGAAATAACACCATTTGAGATCAACTACTTAATTGTATTATGTCTTCGACTAATATGTCGAGATTTACCATTATACATACTACTTTGTGCTCTACCGATAGTCGACTGACTATAACAATGTATACTAATTGCAGGCACAGGTTTAGGCCAACATGGAATATCCTCTAAAAAATTTCGAAGCCATTCTGCTTCCTCTCCAGCTTTATCTAAAACTATGAACTCAGATTCCATCGTGGATCGAGCTATACATATTTGTTTAGAGGATTTTCAAGATACGGGCCACACCACCAATGGTAAAAACATACCCACTAGTGGATTTTGAGTCTTTTGTATCTGATATCCAATTAGCATCACTATATCCTTATAATACAGCTAGATATTTAGTATAAAGTAATCCAATATTTGAGGGGTACCATAGATATCGAAGAAACCTTACCAGTGCCTTTCAATGGTCCTTATTTGGGTTACTTTTATATCTACTAAATTTGTTCACTGCATATGTAATATCCGGACGAGTACAATTTGTAATATACATTAGACTACCTATTATCTGAGAGTACTCTAATTGAGATACGAGTTCGCCTTTATATTTGGCCAAATGTAGACTTAAGTCCACTGGTGTTTTAACTAGACTTTCATTATATATAAGAAACTTCTTGAGTACAGTCTCAATATAGTGAGATTGAGATAAGACAAGTCCCTCAGATGTTTTACGGATTTTAATTCTTAATATTACATCTGCAATACCCATATCTTTCATGTCCAAATATTTTGTCAACATTTTCTTGGTATTTGCTTTAATATCATAATTACTACCCATAATTAGCATATCATCAATATATAGACATACGTTTACATATGCATTAGGTGTGGTTTTAATATAAACACATTTATCACACTAGTTAATCATAAAACCATTTGACAAAATAGTTTTGTCAAATATATGATGCATTATTAGCTTCAAGTTGTTTATTGATCTCAATATGCAAGTTATGAAGATGTGTAAATGCTTCAATTAACATAGACACTCCGCATGTAGAGACATTGGAATGAGATCTAATGGTTTCCTAGACTTAAAACCATGAATAACTTCAAAATGACTCATACCTAATGATCAGTTCATGGAACTGTTATATGCAATTTGAGCTGTAGGAAGAATCAAATCCCAATTTCTAAGATTTTCTTAGACCCGACATCTTAATAAATTACCAAGACTACGGTTAACCACTTCAGTTTGACCGTCAGTCTAAGGGTGATTGGCAGTAGAAAATTTCAATTTAGTACCAACATTATGCTACAACGTTCACCAAAAGTGACTAGCGCATCCCTATCTGACACAATGGTTTTAGGAAGACCATACAATTTAACAATTTTATTAAAGTACAACGTGTCAACCTTGGACGCATCTGAGATTTTGCTACAAGAGATAAAATGAGTCATTTTCGAGAAACGAACCACTACCACAAAAATAAAATCATGCTTCTTAGGGATTCGAGAAAGTCCTAAAATAAAATTCATACTCACATCTTGCCAAGGGCAATCAAAAATGGGAAGAGGTATATATAGACCAGTGTTTTACCTCTTCTAAAGATCAGTGCTTAGCTAACTGATAGGTGTTACAGGTACTAAAGATCTCAGCCACATCTTTCTACAAACTAGGCCAATAGAATTGACGTTCAATCTCCTCTATGGTCTTATGCCCAAAGTGATTGGCTAAGCCACCTGGATGAATTTTCCACACTATGAAGTCCCACACTGACGTTCGATCGATGCACAATTTATTGGCTCTAAAAAGGAACCCTCCTCGAGGCAAATTGAGATCCACAGTATCCGACCGTCCATCTTACAATTGAAAAATATATCTTTAAAATCAGAACAAGTTTCGTACTCTTCCTTAAGTATTTCAAAACATATAAATTTAACGTTCATGATCAACAAAAGGGAAATATGATGACTTAATGCATCAGCTGCTTGGTTCTCAATACCTTTCTTATGTTTCAAAACAAAAGAATATGCCTGTAAATACTCAATCTAGTGACCATGCCTAGAACTCAACCTTTTCTAGGAGTTGAGATGACGGAGGGCCTCATGGTCGGAATAAAGAACAAACTCTTGTGGCAATAAATAATGGAGCCAATAGTGCAAAGCTTGTAAACTGCATACAATTCCTTATCATAAGTCGAGTATCATTGTTTGACATCATTTAACAATTCACTGAAATAAGCTATAGGGTGGCGTTCCTGACTAAAGACTCCACTTATCTCTACCCTAGAGGCATCACACTCGACCTCAAAACCTTTGGAGAAGTCGGGAAGGCGCATGATAGGAGCTTCCGCCGTTCGCTTTTTGACTAACTTAAAAGCCTTAGTCACTTCTTGTGTCCAATGAAACTCCACTTTCTTCATGCACTCCGTAATAGGAGCATGATTGTGCTAAACCCCTTGATGAAGCGACGGTAAAATGTAGCTAGGCTATGAAAACTCCCGACGTCACGTATAGTCTTAGGTTCAGGCCAATCAACAATTGTCTAAATCTTGGTAGGGTCAGCAGACACCCCCGTAAAGGATACAATTTGATATGATCCGGGACAGCCAATACATAAAAGATATGGGTATCCTTTTTCGCGGGTTTCCTTATTTCATTAGAATTCTATTTTTTATCGTAATTTTTTGTAATCCTAGCAAGTTATTTCCAGTCCAACTAGGGTTTTAGAATTTTTTTTATAAATATTGACATTATATTCATTATATAGACAACCTACATTATTATTGTTGAGAAATAATCGTGAGGCTTTTAGCTTTCAAATCTCTTGTTCTTCATTGAGCAATTAAGAACTTATTAAGAATCAATTTCTTGTGACGTTCAAACATGTGGGTTAGATTCATAATTCATGTAATCGAGAGGTCAACATATTGTCGATGATTGTGTTGGTTGCTTGGTTCATTAATTTTGGGTCGAGTCCAAAACCTCGATTTATTGGCTTTCTTAGGTTGGTTCTAATCTCGTTGTAGGTTAGGTAGCTACTATTGCTACGTGGTCTCATCAGTTGGTATCAGAGTTTGGGCTCCAAAAATCAAGGTTACATCAATTTTCTTTTATTTGAATCCTTTTTTTTGTTCTTCATGTTTTTCGTCGTTCTTGAGTCTTTAATCCATAAAAACTCTCCGAACAAATTAAAAGGTCATTGGGTTGCTCGTTTAGTATCCAAATCAGTTTTTGTTTTCTTTGCTAGTCTCGTAGTTGAATTTCCGAGCAAAAAAATCAGAAAAAAAATGTATTATTTTCGAAAATTACCAGTAGTTGTCAAAAGTTATCTTGAGTAAAAAAAGTGTCAATTCCAAATTCAAGAACCACTTTATTGAATCCAGAATAGTCTCCCTTCTACTGTGTCCAGTTCTTTTGCTATTCTGTTCCATAGATCTCTTGAATTACACTTTCGTTCAAACCTAGTTTGAATTCTTTGAGAATAAGATTTGGTTGAGTTCGATATTGTCTTTGAAGCACTTGGGCGAAAGCATTGAATTGAAAAAGGTAGAGCGGTGAGACTAATAGAGGGAAAAAGCCAGATTGAGTGATACACGAGCGAAATACGTGAGGCATATAAATATCTTAGATTTTATTTTTCATATTAAATCTAGGTCTTACCATATATTATTCTCATGCAAGCTTATCATTCTTTGCGAGTATTTCTTTTTGTTTCGTTGTAGCTTACATGGGCTATATTGAGGGGACACATTGTGATTGTAGCGGTTTTTGCATGCACTACAAGGCTTTTTGCGCGTTTCATGGTCAGTAGCCTATGTGCATTTAATGCACGTATCAGTTACGTGTAATCGTACCGATTTCTTTTTAATTCTTAGCTAGACATCCTTTAATATTCAATGGCCGCGATTGCCTAGATACTTTAGACGGTTGTGATTTGTTGAAGTACGTAATCCAACGGCTTACACTCATTTTTAGTACCTTTAAATACATTATGTCTTGCTTTTTTTCGGTACCATTTTCCTTATTTGTGCCTAGCTCTTGTAATACTTTTGTCAGAATGTCTTCCCAAAGCGACTCCCAAAATATGTCACTTGATTCAAAAGTAAAAAGCTCTAGACTTATGGACACCTCCCCTAATATGCCCTCCCATCATGTTGAGGTGTTGCCTCATTCTGTAATAAATCCATCTAGTTCAGGGACAACCCAAAATGTTTTAAATTTGGGAGTAGTTCCGAACATAGGGTTGATGAGAGCCACGAGCCTTCGAATGATTTTGAAGACCTAATGTTAGTTAGGGATATTTTTGAAGCATTGGAGATATTCACAAATATTACTCAACGGGAGTTGAGTGAAATTCTGAACTACTTTGGTATCCCTGATGACATCGAGTTGATTTGTCTCTGGCAATTCTAAACTTACGAATTGTCTTCTTCATAATTGTATAGCTATTCACAAACATTCGATGCATATGGGGCTTAGAGTTCTTTTTCATCATTTTTCTGTGATGTTTTTTCCTCTTTCAATATAGTTCCTACCCAACTTACTCCAAATGGGTGGACGCATATTCTAGGGTCATTTTTGCTATGAAATTTTGCAGATCTGGGAAAAGATCTTTCTGTAAGTGTTATGCCCTACACCCAATCGATTTAGGTTATAAACACTTTTCATATGTTTAATGCATTTAATTATGGCAAGATCTATTATTTATTTGTATTGCTTTTCTATTGAAATTATATTAAATAATAGAATTCGTAGATTTAAGTCTTTTCAATTTGTTAATCACAAGGAGTTGTGATTGTGAGGTACAAATTACAATAGGACTGAATCTTAAATTATCAATGGTCGAAGTGATAACGAGACACGGATATCGTTATTACGGATAGACCATCGCGTGCGGCATTCTTACTTGTGAAGTAAGTAGCTGATCTCACAAGTTAAACTGTGGTGACACTTGAGTGAACACGCGGATGCTTTGTTATAGAACAAAACATTGGAGACCCGCAGGAGATTCCACATGGATAACTATCTGAGTGTTAGTGGTTAATCTCTAACGTTCGGTAGTGAAATTGATCCTTTGACTTGAGGTCATTATAGTACCTTATATGAGGACGGTCATACTTTGGTGGTGTTGGATGTTACTCTGTCAAGGGTCGCTAATGCAGCATCATTCGGGTATGTCAAGAATCATATGAAGGTTGTGAATGATCAATAGAGAATTCGTCACTCTTAGATAGTAAGAGAATATGATCTACATTTTATCCAGTTAAGTTGATTATGAAATCCTTGGCCAGGTGAACTCATAAGTCGAAAAGGAGTTTTCGATTACATTGACTAAACAGTAGGATAAAAGATATGATCGATAATTGAGATTGACACATATCCATATCTCATAATTGATTGGATCATATTGACGAAAGGATTATAATTTCACGGTAAACGAACAAGTTTTGGTTTGTCACATCACATGACATTTCCCATCACATGTATTGCCTTGACACATTGCTAGATGTCAATCTGGGACGATTTAATCTGAATGAGTGATAAATTAAAAGGGGTGTTTTAATTTATCGATGTTTTGATTAGATCAAAATAATAATTCAGACGTTAGACATCGTGATCGGGAACCTAATGGGTCACACACAAAAGAGAACCAGAAGAATGAGATTTACCAATTAATTAATTAACAAGTGTTGGGTAATTAATTAATAGGATTGCTTATTAATATACCCAAATTAATTAATTGAATTAATTAATTCATGGACCGGGTTTTAATTAATATGATTAATAAAGTATCGGATCGGGTTTAGTTTCAAGAGGGGCCGAGCCCACTTGGGCTTATATTAATATGATACTAGGGTTTGAAAACTGTAGAGATTTTATTATTCTTGCTAGCACAAGAAAAGGAACCCTAGCCACCATTCTTGTTCTCTGTGTGGATCACCATTGGAGGCTGGACAATTGGACAGCTTGGATTGCAGATCGTGATCATTGGAGTTCGTGAATCAACAAAGGGTTTTACAGAATTCATCAAGGTATAATTCTAATCACAGTTTCTATCTAAACACATTGCAGATCTTTGGTGGGAATTGAAAATTGTTATAATTCCGCTGTGCATAATTAAGTAAATTCCCAACAGTGGTATCAGAGACTACTATGTGTTTGTTAGAAACTGTTTTATATCTTGAATAATCAAAAGTTGATTAATTATGTGTTTTTCTTGAATCTAGCAATTTAAAAAAAATTATTTTTCATTTTCAAAATCTATTTTTTAAAAAAAGAAAAAAAAAATTTTTGGATCTGAAAACTTGGCACCACCGGCCATGGCGGGAGGGGGCGCCAGCGGACATGGCGGCGCGAGCTTCGCGCCGCCACGAGCCGGGCGCAGCAGCGACGTCGCTGCTGCAGCAGCGGCGCTCGTCGCTGCGAACTGCAGCGACGAGCGCTAATGCAGAATTTTTTGCAGCAGCAGCGTCGTGCAGCGCCGTGCGCTGTTGCGCTACCGGTGGTGCGGGAGCACCACCGTGGTTCCCGTCGGCGACGGGCAGATCAGAAAAAAAAAATTTATTAGGGTTTACTGTTGCAGACAGGATTTGGAGGCGGGGGCCTCTGATGCAATTTTTGAAATTGTAGGCCCCCGCCTGCAATTAATTTGCAGGGGCCAGTTTTGCAATTTTAGATGGAGGGTCTGCCATGTAATTTGATTAATTGGAGGCTATGTTTGTAATTTCAAACTTGGGTCAATCTGCAAATTTTAGAAAAATGAAGTTTTGAATTTAAGTTTAAAAATGATTTGAAATTTGATTTTCAAACGATTTGACGTTAAAAAATTTAATTTGACCTAAATTTAAATTTTATTTAAAATTGACTACTTTTATATTTTCGTTAAAAATTGGTTTTAACTTAAATAAATAAACTTGGCTCTAAATTGATTTTTTATTTTATTTAGGAGTTTTATCCTAAATTAAAATATTAATTCAATTGTAATTAGAGTTGGACTCTAATTTGATTTTTAATTAAAATTTGATTTTAAATTAAATTATCCCGCCCTAATATTTTAATGAATTGGAGTTGGACTCTATTTTGTATTTAATTAAAATTTGATTTTAGTTAAATTGTTTCGCCCTAGAATAATGGAATTAGAGTTAGACTCTAATTTAATATTTAATTAAAATTTTGATTTTAATTAAATTGACCCGCTAATTAATTTAATTGATTAATTAATTATTTTCGATCCATTTGATTAAATGTTTTTAAACGATCATTATTGCTAGATTCTTGAAACATATATGCATATAGTATTAGATATTATATAGGATTGCATTTATATGATAAATGCTTAATCAGTGGATGATTATGGACTCGACCATGTGGATGTGTGGAATGGTTAATTTTATTCTTGTTGTTTTATGGGCATGCGAGCTCTAAATTTATTTTGGACCTGCGAGTCCGTTATTGTTATTATTATAATTTTGGGCCTGCGCGCCCAATGTTATTCAGGCCTGCGTGCCAACTAGTATATGATACAGGTTGTGACTGGATTGATTGAAGATGCAAGAGAAAAGGAGGAAACCATGGAGATGGTGCATTGATATTAATTCAATGCAATACCCCATAGGAATTGACCAACTAGTTTTCCTTTTGGCTCGGGAAGACTAGATAGAATTTGTCCATAATCATCCACTCTTATATGTATATTTATTTGCATGCTTGATGCTTAATTAAATATGTACATATATACATGATTTAATTGATGAGACCTTTGCATAATAAACCCCTCACTGAAATATTGAGTCAGAATTTTTGTTTGCCTTCCATCATTATAGTGAAAAACGAGAGTCCTAAATCGATCTCAGCTTGTTGAGTACACTCAAGGCTGATCCATTAGGGATATGTTTGACACTATTAAATATTTGATATTTTTGAATGATGGGTTTGACTTAACTAAAATTTATCTTTTGTTGAGTACACTCAAGAAGATAAATTCTAGAGGCGTATTGAGCTAACACATAAGATGTGTGAAGACAAAGAGTTGTCAGCTTAATGATCTGGGAGTTGTATGGAGATGCAATTGATAATAGTATCTACTCAAATATTTTATTAAGGCTTGTTGAGTACACTCAAGGTCTTAACATAATAGATGGGATCCCAACCCACTGGGAATCGAGTTTGGATTCTATTAATTTATGTATGAGGGCCATAAATTTATTTTAAACAGTGGGAACATATTTAATTTAATTAAAGTCCATATTAAATTTATGCAATGCATTTTAATACATATTAATTCTTTATTTTTCGTCATTTACAGTTTTTGAATCATGAGTAACCATATGAATTTGAGAGGCATACTGGATGCCAACAAACTGACCGGGCCGAATTTTCTCGATTGGCACCGCAATTTGAGAATTGTTCTCAAGCATGAGAAAATTGGTTATGTCCTGGAGCACCCCCTTCTTGAGGTACCTATTGAGGACTCAACTGTGGAAGAGGTGGCTGCTTACAATAAACACAGTGATGATGATAACACTGCATCATGTGTGATGCTTGCAGCTATGTCACCTGAGTTGCAAAAGCAACATGATGGTATGGATGCTTACACTATGATTTTTCATCTCAAGGAGTTGTATGATGAACAGTCACGTGTGGAAAGATATGAGACTTCCAAGCATCTGTACCGGTGCAAAATGGGAGAAGGATCTTCAGTCAGTGCTCATGTACTGAAGATGATTGGCTATATTGAGAAGTTGGCTCAATTGGGTTCGATAATGGACCATGAACTAAGTGTTGACTTGGTTCTTCAATCTCTGCCAGATAGTTATTCACAATTCATCATGAATTTCAATATGAGTAAAATCGAATGCTCACTCCCTGAGTTGCTAAACATGCTTAAGACTGTGGAGCCCAATGTCAAAGTTAGTAGTGGGCATGTCTTAGCCATTCAATCCTCCAAGGGCACTAAAAGGAAGATTAAAGGAAGTTTTAAGAAAACATCCAAGAAGGCTAAGAACAATTTCAAAACAGTTAAAGCAAACAAGGACAATACCAAATCTGATGATCCGTGCTATCACTGTGGAGTGAAAGGTCATTGGAAAAGGAACTGCAAGGCTTACCTCGCAGGCTTGAAGGGAAAGAAGTCTTCTGAAGCTTCATCTTCAGGTATACTTGTTATCGAGGTTAATATGTCTACTTCATTAGCTTCTTGGGTATTAGATACCGGATGTGGATCTCATATTTGTATAAATATGCAGGGACTAAAGAAAAGTAGACCACTGCAGAAAAGAGAAGTTGACCTACGCGTGGGGAATGGAGCAAGAGTTGCTGCATTAGCTGTAGGAACATACTTTTTACCATTGCCTTCGGGCTTAGTATTAGAATTAGAGAATTGCTATTTTGTTCCCGCCATTACTAAGAACATTATTTCTATTTCATGTTTGGACATGAGTGGTTTTTTAATTAATGTTAAGAACAATCGTTGTTCCCTTTATCGAGATGAGATCTTTTATGGTTGTGGTGTTTTACAAAATGGCATTTATATTCTTGATACTGAGTCGTCTATCATGAGTATAGAAAATAAGAGGCATAAGAATGATAGTCTAAATAATACCTATCTTTGGCATTGCAGACTTGGTCATATAAATGAGAAACGCATATCCAAGTTACATAGAGATGGATACTTGGGATCAAAAGATTTTGAATCATTTGACAAATGCGAATCATGCCTGCTAGGCAAGATGACCAAATTTCCTTTTACTGGAAAAGGAGAAAGAGCTGCACATTTATTGGGCCTAATACATACTGATGTATGTGGACCCATGTCAATCACTGCTAGAGGTGGTTTCTCTTACTTCATCACATTTACTGATGATCATTCTAGATATGGTTATATTTATTTGATGAAGTTCAAGCATGAAGCACTTGAAAAGTTCAAGGAATTTAGACTTGAAGTAGAGAAACAAACAGGTAAAAGTATTCTCACATTGAGATCAGATCGAGGTGGAGAATATTTGAAAGGAGAATTTTTAGATTATATGAAAGAGAATGGGATTCTCTCGCAGTGGACTCCGCCATATACACCGCAACATAATGGTGTATCTGAACGGAGGAATCGCACTTTATTAGATATGGTGCGATCAATGATGAGCCATGCAAACCTCCCAAAATCGTTTTGGGGTCATGCACTAGTTGCTGCGTGCTACACACTAAATCGTGTCCCATCTAAATCGGTTGACAAAACTCCATACGAGTTATGGAAGGGTAAAAGGCCCAACTTATCTCATATGAAAGTTTGGGGCTGTGACGCTTATGTGAAGCGTACTGAATCAGATAAGTTTGAGACTAAATCCGATAAATGTGTATTTGTGGGATATCCAAAAGAGACTATTGGATATCAATTCTATAATCCCATTGAGAAGAAGGTGTTCATCTCAAGACATGCCATATTCCTAGAGAAAGAGTTCATTCTAGGAGAGGGCAGTGGGAGCAAATTAGAACTTGAAGAAGTTCTTGAATCCACAGATAGTGTTGACCAATTAGATGCACCTGAGTTTGATCCCATACCTGTTGAGGGACAAACTCTTGATCAGGACATAGAAACTCCTGAGGACACTTCAGCTCAGCGTAAGTCAAGTAGGATCATTCGACCTCCTAAGAGGTACGAATTCACGATTACTAATCAAGTATTATTAATCGAGGATGATGAACCTACTAATTACGCAGAAGCAAAGTCAAGTGTTGACTCAAAGAGATGACAAGAGGCCATGGAATCCGAAATGAACTCAATGTATGAAAACAAGGTATGGACCTTGGTTGACCCACCTGATGGGATAAAACCTATAGGTTGTAAATGGGTTTACAAGAAAAAGGTTGACGCTGATGGAAACATCCATACATACAAAGCAAGGCTAGTAGCAAAAGGCTATAAACAAAGGCAAGGTGTTGACTTTGATGAAACCTTTTCTCCTGTAGCCATGTTAAAGTCCATTCGGATTTTGCTTGCAATAGCTGCATATCATGATTATGAAATATGGCAAATGGATGTCAAAACTGCTTTCCTTAATGGAAACTTGCAAGAGGAAGTGTACATGACACAACCTGAAGGTTTTGAATCCAAAGAAGCCAACAAGGTATGCAAGCTCGATCGATCCATTTATGGATTAAAGCAAGCCTCTAGAAGCTGGAATCTTCGTTTTGATGAGACAATCAAAAGGTTTGATTTTATCAAAAATGAAGATGAACCGTGTGTTTACAAGAAGACAAGTGGGAGCGCTATCGTATTCCTGATTTTATATGTTGATGACATATTATTAATGGGAAACGACATCCCAATGCTTCAATCAGTAAAATTGTGGTTGTCAAAGAATTTCTCCATGAAAGACATGGGAGAAGCAACAGATATCTTAGGAATTAAGATCTATAGAGATAGATCTAAAAGATTGCTTGGCTTATCCCGGTCTTTCAGACATAGATAAAATCTTGAGAAGATTTAACATGGAAGAATCCAAAAGAGGATTATGTCCCATGTCACATGGGATCCATCTCTCAAAAGACATGTGTCCTAAAACACATGATGAGAGGAATCGCATGGATAAGATCCCTTATGCATCAGCAATAGGATCTATCATGTATGCGATGCTATGTACGAGACCAGATGTTTCATATGCTCTAAGTGTTACGAGCAGGTTTCAAGCAAACCCTGGTGAGAAACATTGGATAGCAGTTAAGAACATTCTCAAGTACTTAAGAAGGACTAAAGACATGTTCTTAATATATGGAGGAAATGAATTGAAAATTCATGGATATACTGATGCTAGCTTCCAAACTGATAAGGATGATAGCAAGTCTCAATCTGGATATGTGTTTACTCTCAACAATGGAGCGGTTAGTTGGAAGAGTTCCAAACAAGAGACTACTGCTGATTCAACAACAGAAGCCGAGTATATTGCTTTCGAAAGCAAGAAAGGAAGCCGTCTGGATCAAGAAGTTCATTAGTGAACTTGGAGTTGTTCCTAGCAGTGTTGATCCTATACATTTGTACTGTGATAACAATGGAGCCATCGCGCAAGCGAAGGAACCAAGGTCTCATCAACGGTCCAAACATGTGCTGAGGCGGTACCATCTCATTAGGGAGATTGTACAAAGAAATGACGTAAAGATAGAGCGAGTTCCCACAGATGATAATATTGCAGATCCATTGATAAAGCCGTTGTCGCAGTATAAACATGATCGTCATGTAGACTCTTATGGTATTAGATACATAAGTGATTGGATCTAGTGCAAGTGGGAGTTTGTAAGTGTTATGCCCTAGACCCAATCGATTTAGGTTATAAACACTTTTCATATGTTTAATGCATTTAATTATGTCAAGATCTATTATTTATTTGTATTGCTTTTCTATTGAAATTATATTAAATAATAGAATCCGTAGATTTAAGTCTTTTCAATTTGTTAATCACAAGGAGTTGTGATTGTGAAGTACAAATTACAATAGGACTGAATCTTAAATTATCTATGGTCGAAGTGATAACGAGACACGGATATCGTTATTACGGATAGACCATCGCGTGTGGCATTCTTACTTGTGAAGTAAGTAGCTGATCTCACAAGTTAAAGTGTGGTGACACTTGAGTGAACACGCGGATGCTTTGTTATAGAACAAAACATTGGAGACCCGCTAGGAGATTCCACATGGATAACTATCTGAGTGTTAGTGGTTAATCTCTAACGTTCGGTAGTGAAATTGATCCTTTGACTTGAGGTCATTATAGTACCTTATATGAGGACGGTCATACTTTGGTGGTGTTGGATGTTACTCTGTCAAGGGTCGCTAATGCAGCATCATTCGGGTATGTCAAGAATCATATGAAGGTTGTGAATGATCAATAGAGAATTCGTCACTCTTAGATAGTAAGAGAATATGATCTACATTTTATCCAGTTAAGTTGATTATGAAATCCTTGGCCAAGGTGAACTCATAAGTCGAAAAGGAGTTTTCGATTACATTGACTAAACAGTAGGATAAAAGATATGATCGATAATTGAGATTGACACATATCCATATCTCATAATTGATTGGATCATATTGACGAAAGGATTATAATTTCACGGTAAACGAACAAGTTTTGGTTTGTCACATCACATGACATTTCCCATCACATGTATTGCCTTGACACATTGCTAGATGTCAATCTGGGACGACGAATCTGAATGAGTGATAAATTAAAAGGGGTGTTTTAATTTATCGATGTTTTGATTAGATCAAAATAATAATTCAGACGTTAGACATCGTGATCGGGAACCTAATGGGTCACACACAAAAGAGAACCAGAAGAATGAGATTTACCAATTAATTAATTAACAAGTGTTGGGTAATTAATTAATTGGATTGCTTATTAATATACCCAAATTAATTAATTGAATTAATTAATTCATGGACCGGGTTTTAATTAATATGATTAATAAAGTATCGGACCGGGTTTAGTTTCAAGAGGGGCGAGCCCACTTGGGCTTATATTAATATGATACTAGGGTTTGAAAACTGTAGAGATTTTATTATTCTTGCTAGCACAAGAAAAGGAACCCTAGCCACCATTCTTGTTCTCTGTGTGGATCACCATTGGAGGCTGGACAATTGGACAGCTTGGATTACTTGAATCGTGATCATTGGAGTTCGTGAATCAACAAAGGGTTTTACAGAATTCATCAAGGTATAATTCTAATCACAATTTCTATCTAAACACATTGCAGATCTTTGGTGGGAATTGAAAATTGTTATAATTCCGCTGTGCATGATTAAGTAAATTCCCAACACTTTCACCAGACATTTTTCAATCCATTACATCCCATGAAGATGGAAAAAAAGTAAATTCAAAGAAAGGGTACTAATATCTTTCCCATTGCTCTCCGAGGACATGCTCGAAGCTTGTCATTACCACTAATAAAGTACATAATTGGGAAGAGAGTTTTTTCTTTGTTCACAGTAATCATGGGCTTCAACCTAATGACTATACTTCTGTGATTATGCCCTTGTTTTATGGCAAATATAGTAAGTTTTTTTGCTTATTTTTTTCTTTTCAACTTGAAAATCGTCTAGTGCAAACTTACTTGAGGGCTACACCTTTGGTGGTCTCTAAATGTCAAAAAACTGCTGCACCTCCCCTTCTAAAAAAATCTATTCTTGAAGGTTTTGGGAGTTCTAGGGTTATTATGCCTTCACAGGCGATCGATGTTCAACCATCTCCGTCAAAGTCATCTGTTACTAGAGTTTCAGAATTATTGCCTACGAAGTGTATTCCTTTTACATTGCCAAGTCCAGTTAGAGATCCCAAAGGAAAAAAATTCTCGGGTGGGTCCGAACCAATCAATATCTTAAAATATCTTATTCTCCTAGGGGTTTTCCCAAACAACCAAGTCCACATGTATTTATTTTAACCCATCATGGGACAAACTTGTGGAGGAGCTTATTCCTACTCAAAGGAGAAAATTAATTAAAGCCCATCTTATGCGATCTACCGTCCTACATCAGACTAGCACTCTAAATACGAGGCTTGTTTCGCGAGTGGTTGGCCTAGATAAAAAGGCTAATTCTTTAGAAAAGAGGTGTGATACTCTTTAGAAAAAACTAGGGAAGGCTGAGCGTGAGCGAGCCTGATACAAGAAAATGAGTTGAAGTGCCGTAACTTTTGCTGCGTGGGAGGCTTCCTTGGTGGCTGATGCCAAGAAGATCTCTTTATATCTGGAATTAACCAAGGAAGATCACGTAGCTCATGTTTCTAGAGATGAACGTGACATTTCATTTCTTCGAAAGGAGTTCCAATTAACCAATTCTAAGCAAGATACTGCTTCTAAGGAACTTAATAAGACAAGGAATGAAGTAGCCTCACTTTATAGTCAATTGGAGAATAATGAGACAATATTAGCCATTGTGGAGTCTAGCCTCTCTGCAATGATTGTGCACAAGGCAAGATTGGTTAAGGATATTATAGAGGAAAGGGAAATAAAGTTCTTGATATAATGAAAACCTTTTACCTTAATTGGAATATGAACATTTGGGAGGCACGTGAAGATGATGTCGAAGATATCTTCATTCTGAGATTTATCCATTGGCCATAGGGTTCTGGATACTCCGTCCACTCCTGTTGACTCTTCACACCCTGTGGATTTACAAGCCAATATTGAGCCAGTTAATACTTCTACCTTTGGTCCACCTTCTTCTACTGAAGTGATAGCACTCTCTAGGGACAAAGTTCAAGTTAACCAGGACGATCCAGCTCTTGAGAACCTTTAGCCTTGATTAATTTAGAAAGATAACTTATTTTTGTCTCATCATTTAGTGACAAATAAAATTTTCTTTCCTTTTTCTATGAAGTTGTTCATTTATCAATCTATTTAGGCTCGCACCAATTTACTCATTTGATGTTTATTCGCACTTCATGAAAAAGCTTTAGGGTCCGTTTGATTGTAAGGGTGGAAAATGGGTGGAAAGAAAATGTTTTACAGGCAATTGATTTTCCTAGAAAATGTTTTACTGGGAATTGTAATTAATTGTATTTGATTGGTATAATTTTCCATGGAAAATGTTGAAAGTTTGGTATCCATTTGGCTTCTTTTTTTATGGAATTTGTCCATTAAAGTGATAATTTTTTCTACCATTGGGTCTAAAATTTGTTCCAATTGTAAAAAAAAAAATTTTGAAAACAAAATTTGAAAAAAAAAAATTTACCATACCGAATATTTTTCGTTTGACTTTGTTTTGCATGGAAGTTGTCAATAAAAGTGAATTTTTTTTTAACCATTGTATCTAGAATTTGTTCCCATTGCAAACAACAAAAAAAAAAGGTGGAAAATATTTTCCCACCAAATAGGTGGGAAAACAAAATCAAGCTTTTGTGCATCAAATGATTGTACCTAGAAAAATGTGGAAAATGTTTTCCTAGGAAAATTTGTGCTATCAAACACCACAATTTAGGGAAAATGGAAAACGTTTTCCTACTTCCATGGAATTCCTTGGCTATCAAACATAGCCTTAAAGATAATAGCATATCAACATTAAAACTTGCTGAATATGAAATTTTATTAATCATTCTTATTAACAGCATAAAGGACGAAAGATTATTATCATGTCCATTGCCATGACTTTTCACTACGTTATTACATTCAATTTGTCATGAAATCAACTTCAACCACAGGCGGACATGGTCACACCCTTAGTGATAGGGTTTCTTGGGGTGACAATCTGATGCAGAACAATTGAAAACAATTAATGGAAAATGAGAAACAAATCTATAGAGAAAGGGAATTGGGGTCACGAAGGGTAGAAGAAGAAAACAACAGAAGAAGGAGAAGAAGAAGAACAGGAAAAAGAAGAAACTTTGGCAATAACCCACAAAATAATTTATTCATTCATCAACTGTTTAAATTACAATTTGAAAATCATATAAATAGTAAAGCATAACCCTACTAGTGATGGACTCGGGTTAACCCAATAATACAAGGCCAATAATAAAAACATAAATAATGAAAAAAAAATCCCTAACAAAAAAAAGATGTATGCATCGACTCTCCCGGGGTGGGAGAAAACTCGTCCATGTTGAGTGGATAAATCACAAGAGCCTGCAATTGATAAGTGTGTTTTTGTACACTTATTTAATACATAAACATGTTTATTATTGATAAAAATGAGTGAATTTCTACTCACAATCATGTGATTATTGCTTTTATAGGTAAAAATACCCAAAGGAAAGATAACAAGACAAAAAGAAGAAAAATGGAATAAAAGTGTACAAAATTCATGACTTTGGGGACCAAGATGTACAAGTGCCAAAATTTGAGGACCTTGGGATGCCAATTATGGATGGAAAATTTGGAATGAAAGTCAAATTTTGATGACCAGATTTTACATGATGAAAGTTGGAGGACTTGGAGTGTTTTTTTTTTTTGTTGACTTTTGAAACTTGAAGACCATTTTAATTATTTTTTGTAAAACCAAGGACCAAGGCTGCAATTTTCACTAGGTTTTGTTTTGAAAATCAGCATTTGACTCTGGTGGCAGGCGGATTGATTTGGAGGGTTTCTACTGCCCGTTTTCTCTCAATTTTTTGGCTGATTTTTCTTTCTTTTTTTCTTTCTTCTTCTTTATTTTTTTTTTCCCTTCCATTTTTGTGTTGAGATTTTGGAGCAATCAAGAGCACAATAGAAGAATAAATCAAAGAAAAGGTAGAGAAGAAGTGGGGGAATCAAGATTCAAGCAAATCCATCCAAAACGGGTTTTATCTTTAATCTTGTATTTTCTTTATTATTTTATATCATTTGTAATGCATTGGTACAAATATTCTCTTTTCTATCATATTTATAACATGGGCTAATTTATTGCGTTGGGATTTATGGTAGAATTTAACCTAACCTTAATTAATTTAAATATTTAATTTTAATATTTGCTTTTTGATGTTATTCACTTATTTTCATGTGTTTCTACTATTGTTATTATTGCATTTTCATTTATATGGCCAATGAATGATTATGTCTAGTGATTTGTACGTCGTTCGAGAGAAGATTGTGCATTTTTTACCAAATAGTAGAAACCCTAGGTTTGTGTAGTGGATAGAGATATACCACTAACGCTAGGTGATCCATTGAGTTATTTTTACAAATATTTAATGCGGTTGTTTGGTTTAAATCAACATAGAGATATAGTAGGTTAAACCAATTAATTATGGTTAATTGTTTACACGTTGAGGACAATGTATGATTTAAGTTTGGGGGAGATTGTGTTTAAATTAGTGATATTGTGTTGATATGTTAGATAGTCTTGCTGGCTTTGGATGTTTTGATATTTAAAATTGTTGTTGATTCGTGAAGTATGACCAAATATGCTATTTGTGCCTAAAGTTTTCAAAAATTGCTTGTCCATGTGAGATCCTAAGTTAATTTGAGCACAATGGTCACAATTAATTGTTATCTAGCTGTGAAAATTTTTAATTGATGGATACATATTTTTTTTTTGAATTGATAAGAACTAGGTTGTGAGTTGTGTTTAAATTTTTATCAATCTTACCATCTCTTCTCTTTCACTTAACTATATTGTGAGATAAGTTTGGGGGTGGTCGAGCCAGTGAAGAATATTATCTAGAAGTGTGTTTATTCCATGCATGTTAAAAAGCAAATTGTGTGGAGTGTCTTTTGCTAAGTATAAGCTAGTTAATGACTATATGCTAGGGATCTAAGCCCCTAAATTTTGTAATGCTAAAAAGGGATATTACACTTGTTGATTTTTGCCTTACTTCGTAGCATTTTTGACTCGAGTTATTAAGTCTGTTGGGGTATCTCAAAACCCGTTACCCTTTGGTACAACCGGGGAGTTATCAACCTAAAACTCGCTACAAGGGTCAATAAGAAAGCTTAAGGGTGTGAGGTCAATCATGAGCTTCTATTGAAAATTTTGATGAAATTGTGCAATTGTATTTGATATTTGGGGTTAGATAACTAGTGGGTTTGAATTACTTAGTATAAGTTTAAATGTCAAAGCACTCATCTAGTGGAGAATCATCACGTGGATAGATTTTTGACATTACTGGTTAGGCCCAACCAAACTAGAGTGGGAAAATAAATGAGTGATTTGAGAGTAACATTTAGATTTACACTTGAGAAAAGAAGGTAAACATATATTTAAGGAGTGTGAATCTCACGAGAGAGAAATGAAATATTTGACCATAAAGGGTCGGGTTGAAATCAATTTGAAAATTTTTCCGTCTTGACAAACTTTTCATAATATAGATAATGATTGATAGTGGCTATGCACACGCGCACCGATTGAACATTGGACAAGCCTAAATGATTTTTGCCAGCATTATTTGGAGCATATTTGTGAATTGATTATACAATTTTATACTCGTTGATTATTATGGCAAGTTATCTAATGTTGTTAATCTTTATCATGTATTATTTGATTGTGTTAGTAGATAATCTTGCTCGGGACGAACAAGAGCTTAACTGCAATCAATTGCCCAACCATAAACTAAGAGGTTGCACAAGCTTCTTCCGACGCCCATAAAAGCTTGTCTGTAGAGGTTTGAATCTGGTGTCCCCACCAATTTCTCCTAAATAGATGGAAGGAGATCTGGTAAAGGAAGATCTTGTTGACTCCGATGGAGCTCCAATAAATTTGGATCAAGCTGCTGGAGTGTCTCTCTGGTAATCCATGTACAATAAAACTCAGGTCGATCAACCCAACGAACAAGGAAGTGTTGAACCTCTCCATCATTAGTCGACACAATCTATTAATCTACAATAACATCAATTTTATCTTTGTGTGCTGGAAAAAGGTGGTATTGGGTTAGAAGTGGCAAGAGAATCAAGGTCAAGGTCCATAGATATGGGTATAAGAGGATCATCAGTGGGGTTGAAATGGCCTTTATAAGCAACTAAATTCTCAACATTGAAAATAGAGTGGTAACCAAGATGTGGTGGAAGATCAAGAACATGCATTGGGGCCAACTTGCTTTAAAAATTTAAAAGGACCAGCACTAAGAGCTTACAATTTGGAAGCGAATCCATGTAGACGCCGCTCCGATCTAATTTAGATCATAACATAATCCCCAATATTAAACTCAACATGTCTTTTATGCAAATCAGCTCGAAGTTTATATGATGCATTATTAGCTTCAAGTTGTTTATTGACCTCAATATGCAAGTCATGAAGATGTGCAAATGCTTTAGCTAACATAGACACTCAGCATGTAGAGACATTGTAATGAGATCTAAGGGCTTCCTAGACTTAAAACCATGAACAACTTCAAAATGACTCATACCTAATGATCAGTTCATGGAACTGTTATATGCAATTTGATCTGTAGGAAGAATCAAATCCCAATTTCTAAGATTTTCTTGGACCCGACATCTTAATAAATTACCAAGAACACGGTTAACCACTTCAGTTTGACCGTCAGTCTAAGGGTGATTGGCAATAGAAATTTTCAATTTAGTACCAACCTTATGCTACAACTTTCTCCAAAAGTGACTAGTGAAACGAGCATCCCTATCTGACACAATGGTTTAGGGAAGACCATACAATTTAACAATTTCATAAAAGTACAACGTGACAACCTTGGACGCATCTGAGGTTTTGCTACAAGGGATAAAATGACCCATTTTCAAGAAACGAACCACTACCACAAAAATAAAATCATGCTTCTTAGGGATACGAGAAAGTCCTAAAATAAAATCCATACTCACATCTTGCCAACGGCGATCAGAAACGGGAAGAGGTATATATAGACCAGTGTTTTGCCTCTTCTGTTTGGCCAACTGATAGATGGTACATGTACTAACGATCTTAGCCACATCTTTTTTCAAACTAGGCCAGTAGAATTGACGGTTAGTCTCCTCTATGGTCTTATCTTGCCCAAAGTGATTGGCTAAGCCACCTGGATGAATTTTCCACACTATAAAGTCCCACACTGACGTTCGAAGGATGCACAATTTATTGGCTCTAAAAAGGAACCCTCTTCGAGGCGAATTGAGATCCAAGTATCTGATCGTCCATCTTCCAAATTGAAAAATATATCTTTAAAATCAGGACATGTTTCGTACTCTTCCTTAAGTCTTTCAAAACCTATAAATTTAACGTTCAAGGTAAACAGAAGGGAGATACGATGACTTAATGCATCAGCCGTTTGGTTCTCAATACCTTTCTTATATTTCAAAACAAAAGAATATGCCTGCAAATACTCAATCCAGTGACCATGCCTAGAACTCAACCTTTTCTAGGAGTTGAGATGACGGAGGGCCTCATGATCGGAATAAAGAACAAACTCTTGTGGCAATAAATAATGGCGCCAATAGTGCAAAGCTTGTACAACTGCATACAATTCCTTATCATAAGTCGAGTATCGTTGTTTGGCATCATTTAACAATTCACTGAAATAAGCTATAGGGTGGCGTTCCTGACTAAAGACTCCACTTATCTCTACCCTAGAGGCATCACACTCGACCTCAAAACCTTTGGAGAAGTCGGGAAGGCGCATGATAGGAGCTTCCGCCGTTCGCTTCTTGACTAACTTAAAAGCCTTAGTTACTTCTTGTGTCCAATGAAACTCTACTTTCTTCATGCACTCCGTAATAGGAGCATGATCGTGCTAAACCCCTTGATGAAGCGACGGTAAAATGTAGTTAGGCTATGAAAACTCCTGACATCACGTATAGTCTTAGATTCAGGCCAATTAACAATTGCCTAAATCTTGGTAGGGTCAGCAGACACCCCCGTAAAGGATACAATGTCATATGATCCGGGACAGGCAATACATAAAAGATATATGGGTATCCTTTTTCACGGGTTTCCTTATTTCATTAGAATTCTATTTTTTATCGTAATCTTTTGTAATCCTAGCAAGTTATTTCATGTCCAACTAGGGTTTTAGACTTTTCCTATAGATATTGACATTATATTCATTGTATAGACAACCTACATTATTATTATTGAGAAATAATTGTGAGGCTTTTAGCTTTCAAATCCCTTGTTCTTCATTAAACAATTACGAACTTATCAAGAATCGATTTCTTGAGACGTTCAAACAATCGGGTTAGATTCATAAGTCGTGTAATCAAGAGGTCAACATATTGTCGTTGATTGTGTTGGTTGCTTGGTTCATTAATTTTGGGTCGAGTCCAAAACCTCGATTTATTGGCTTTCTTGGGTTTGTTCTAATCTCGTTGTAGGTTGCGTAGTTACTATTGCTACGTGGTTCTCATCAGTTGGTATCAGAGCTTGGGCTCCAAAAATCAAGGTTATATCAATTTTCTTTTATTTGAGTCCTTTTTTTTTGTTCTTCATGTTTTTCGTCGTTCTTAAGTCTTTAATCCATAAAAACTCTCCAAACAAATTAAAAGGTCATTGGGTTGCTCGTTTAGCATCCAAATCAGTTTTCGTTTTCATTGCTGGTCTCGTAGTTGAATTCCCGAGCAAAAAAATCAGAAAAAAATGTATTATTTTCGAAAATTACCAGCAGTTGTCAAAAGTTATCTTGAGTCAAAAAAGTGTCAATTTCAAATTCAAGAACCACTTTCTTGAATCCAGAATAGTCTCCCTTCTACTGTGTCCAGTTCTTTTGCTATTTTGTTCCATAGATCTCTTGAATTACATTTTCATTCATAACTTCATTTGAATTCTTCGAGAATAAGATTTGGTTGAGTTCGATATTGTCTTTGAAGCGATTGGGCGAAAGCATTGAGTGGAAAAATGTAGAGTAATGAGACTAATAGAGGGAAAAAGCCAGATTCAGTGATACACGAGCGAAATACGTGAGGCATATAAATATCTTAGATTTAGATGTCCGATAGAGACGGTTCTACATCAAGCAGGAACCATAATCAAGTTAGCATAAAGAATGAAATGGTTCAGCGGTTAGAGATGTTGTATGGTGACATGAGGGACAGGATGGATCGACGGGATGCATTGCTTACTGACTTACGTAGGGATCGCTCTTGGAAAATTCCTAATGCAAGGAGGCAAGGTAGGCAGGGGTGTAGGATGAATTTTGATGATGAATTTAAAGCGAGAAGTGGGGTGGATGAGGATGCATTAGCGGATGTTGAATTGGGAAAAATACGGGGTAGAGAAGCTAGGTATGAAAAAAGATGTTAGGATCGTGATGGAGATGGGGTAGATGGAAACATGGGCAACATCAAGATAACGATTCCAACATTCAAGGGAAGGAGTGATCCAGAAGCGTATTTGGAGTGGGAAAAGAAGATTGAATTGATTTTCAATTGCCACAATTACTCAGAAGAAAAGAGGATAAAATTGCAGTCCTTGAATTTACCGACTATACTATTACTTGGTGGGATCAAATAGTAACTTCAAGAAGGCGGAATCGAGAGCGGCCTGTTAACACTTGGGGAAAATTGAAAACCATCATGAGGAAGAGGTTTGTGCATAGTCATTACTATATGGAGCTTCATCAAAGGTTGCAAGTCTACTGGGTCTCGAAGCATGGAGGACTATCACAAAAAGATTGAGATATTAATGATTATGACGAATATCGAAGAAGATGGGGAGGCCACTATGGCTCAATTTTTGAATGGTTTGAATAGGGAAATAACGAATATAGTGGAATTACAACATTATGTGGAGATGGGAGACCTACTACATGTGGTTATGAAGGTGGAGAAATAATTGAAGAGGAATAGACAGCTAGGTATTTATCGGGTTCTTCGAGTTCTAATCCTTCATGGAAATCGAGGTGGGATAACAAGGGTAATGGAGCTGTTTCAAAAGGGAGAGCTGAATTTCCAAAGGGGAGAGCTGAATTTCCAAAGGGAAAAAAGGAGAATGCTACAAATTCCTAACTAAGGCGGAATCCTAACCATCAAGAAATCGAGACAACAAATGCTTTAGGTATTTGGGGTCGAGGCACATCGCTTCTCAATGTCCAAACAGAAGAGCGATGATTTTGTGGGATAATGGAGATGTGGTGAGTGAAAGTGTGAGTGATTATGAAGGCATGCCAGAATTGGAAGAAATTAGTGATGAAGCAAAGACGGAGTATGCCAAGGGTGAGTTATTGGTCACGAGGCAAGCTCTTTGTGCTCAAATCAAAGCGGATGACTTGGAGCAGCAACGGGAGAACATATTCCACACAAGGTGCCACATGAACAATACGGTATGTAGTGTTATTGTTGATGGGGGTAGTTGCACTAATGTAGCTAGCACTACACTTGTAGAGAAGTTAAGGCTTACCTTGTTAAGACACCCCAAACTATATAGATTGCAATGGTTGAGTGATATTAAGGTAAATCAGAGGGTCTTGATTAATCATTCTATTGGGTGATACCAAGATGAGGTTATGTGCGATGTAGTTCCTATGCATGCTGGACATATATTGTTGGGGAGACCTTGACAATATGATAGGAAGGTAATGCATGATGGGTATAAAAATAGGTACAATTTTATAAAGGATAAGAAATCAATTACTCTTGCACCATTGACACCACAATAAGTGTTTGAGGATCAAATTAAGTTAAAATGTGAGGAGGAGAGGATAGTGAAAGAGAAGAAGAGTAAGAGAGAAAATTGTGAGGTGGCTAATAGAGAGGAAAAAAGAATGGAGCCACAAGAGAGAAAAGAAAAAAAAGATGAGAGAAAAGACAAAAAGAATGAGAGAAAAGAAAAAGAGATATGAGAAAAAACGAAAGAAAACTTCTTTGCAAAGGAGAGTGAGTTGAAAAGAGCGATAGTCGATAGGCAACAAATGATTCATTTGGTATACAAAGAATTACTCCTCAACTGTGAGGAGCCTAACATATCCCTTCCTAGTTTGGCTACTTCTTTGTTGCGGGAATTTCAAGATGTATCCCTGGAGGACGTGCCTAGTGTGTTACCACCCATCTAAGGCATCGAACATCAAATTGATTTTGTACCTGGAGCTATTATTCCAAACCGACCAGCGTACCGTGGTAGTCCCGAGGAGACTAAGGAGCTATAAAGGCAGGTGGAGGAGTTGTTAAGCAAGGGGTGTGTGCGGGAAAGTATGAGTCCGTGTGCCGTGCTAGTACTACTTATACCAAAGAAAGATGGAACTTGGAGGATGTGCGTTGATTGCAGGGCCATCAACAACATTACGATAAAGTATCGTCATCATATCCCTATGTTAGATGATATGTTAGATGAATTACATGGTGCATGCATATTTAGTAAAATTGTTCTTAAAAGTAGTTACTATCAAATTAGGATGGGAGAAGGGGATGAGTGGAAAACTGCTTTTAAAACCAAATATGGGTTATATGAATGGTTGGTTATGTCATTTGGACTTACTAATGTGCCTAGTACTTTTATGCGATTAATGAATCATGTTTTTTGTACATTCATATGTCAATTCGTGGTAGTATACCATGATGACATCTTGATCTATGGTAAGGACTTGAATGAGCATATAGAACATCTAAAGTGTGTGCTTGTGGTTCTAAGAAAAGAATAACTTTATGATAATTTTAAAAAGTGTACATTTTGCATATAAAGAGTTGTATTTCTTGAATATATTGTTAGTGCTAAGAGAATAGAAGTGGATGAAGATAAAATAAAATTTATTAAAGAATGGCCGACACCTAAAAACATAACTGAGGTTAGGAGTTTCTATGTTGTGGCTAGTTTTTATAGGCGATTTGTTAAGGATTTTAGTACACTTGCCACACCGATCACGGAAATTGTTAAAAAGAGTGTAGGATTTAAATGGGGCGTGGAACAAGATCTTGCATTTAAAGCTATTAAAGATAGATTGTGTAAAGAACTGGTTTTAGCGCTACCTAATTTTGATAAAGCTTATGAGATTGAATGTGATGCACTGGGAATAGGTACTGGTGCTGTTTTGATACAGGATGGAATACCAATTACGTACTTCAGTGAGAAACTAAGTGGGGAAGCACTCAATTATCCTACATATGACAAGGAGTTGTATGCGCTTGTTCGAGCTTTGGAGACTTGGTAGCATTATCTATGGCCAAAGGAGTTTGTGATCCATACTGACCATGAGTCCTTGAAGCATTTGAGGGGCCAAGAAAAGCTAAACAAGAGACATGCAATCTGGATGGAATTCATTGAGACATTACTGTATGTCATCCAGTACAAACAATGTAAAGAGAATGTAGTAGCAGACGCGTTGTCTCGGAGGTATATGCTTCTTACTTCTCTGAGTGGGAAATTGCTTGGATTTGAATACGTTAAAGATATGTATGTGAATGATTCATATTTATCTAATATACATAAGTCATGTAGTAAATGGGTAATTGATAGGTTCTTTAGGCATGATGATTATCTATTTCAGGAAAATTGGTCATGTGTTCCTAAATGTTCAATGAGGGAGTTGTTCATAAGAGAATCATATAGTGGGGGTTTGATGGGTCATTTTGGGATTAAAAAGACTTTAGAGATATTAGAAGAACATTTTTATTGGCCTAAGATGAAAAGTGATGTTAAACGTGTTTGTAGTCGATGCATAACGTGTAAAAAGACTAAATCAAAGGCTTTACCACAAGGATTATATACACCATTACTTGTACCTAGTGAACCTTGGGTTGATATTTCTATGGACTTTGTTTTGGGTTTACCTAAGACAAAGAAAGGACGAGATTTGATATTTGTGGTGGTAAATAGATTTAGTAAGATGGCACACTTCATTCCTTGCCATAAAACTGATGATGCTACGAACATTGCAGATTCATTTTTTAAGGAAATAGTACGTCTGCATGGGGTTCCTAAGAGTATTGTGTCGGATCGGGACGTTAAATTCCTTAGTTATTTTTGGCGAGTTTTGTGGAATAAGTTAGTAACTAAGTTATTATTTTCTACAACTTGCCACCCACAGACCGACGGACAGACTGAAGTAGTTAATAGGACTATGATCCATTACTACGTACCGTGTTTAATAAGAACTTGAAGAGTTGGGAAGATTGTTTACCTTTCATTGAGTTTGTATATAATAGGGCCATACATTCTACTACTTCATTTTCACCATTTGAAATTGTTTATGGTTTTAACCCACTAACACCATTGGATTTGATTCATTTGTCTGTTAATAAACGTGGTAGTCTAGATGGAAAGAAGAAAACAGAATTGGTAAAAGCATTTCATTAAAACGTAAAATTACAAATCGAGCAGAAAAATAAGCACTATGCTTCACAAGCAAACAAAGGGCGGAAGAGTGTTACATTTGAACTCGGTGATTGGGTTTGGCTACATTTGAGAAAATAACGCTTTCTAGAACAACGGAAGTCAAAGTTGCAGCCACGGAGAAATGGTCCTTTTCAAGTCATTGAAAGGATCAATGATAATGCTTACAAGTTGGATCTTCCTGGTGAGTATAATGTGTCAGCTGCTTTTAATGTAACTGTTTTCCCTCTTTTTGATACAGGTTCAGAGTGGAGGACGAATCTTTTTGAAGAGAGAGGGGATGATGTGATCCAATGTACGGATGCAACGAGGGTGAGCTTGGGGAAGGATCCGTTGATCATCGAAGGAGGATCGATGACTCGATCAAGGACAAAACAATCAAGGAAGTGATGGGATTGTTGGCTCAAGCTACGATGGATGAGACATTGACCAGGGCAAGCCAAATGTCAAGTTCCATGTTAGACTCGAGGGCGGAAGTCCAATAGATCACGTTGATCGAGGCTGAGAATAAGGAGGCTGAAATTCATAACTACACGACCGCATATATTTAGAAAATTTCCTTTCCGCGAATTTTCCTTATTTTTCTAGAATCACAAGGCATGGATTCGAGGACGAATCCTTTCGAAAAAAGATGGGATGATATGATTCGGAACAGACGATACATAAAAGATACTGGTTTCCTTATTACATTAGAATTCTATTTTTTATCGCAATCTTTTGTAATCCTAGCAAGTTATTTCCGGTCTAACTTGGGTTTTAGACTTTTCCTATAGATATTGACATTATATTCATTCTATGGACAACCTACATCATATTTATTGAGAAATAATCGTGAGACTTTTAGCTTTCAAATCCATTGTTCTTCGTTGAACAATTACGAACTTATCAAGAATCGATTTCTTGTGGCGTTCAAACATCCGGGTTAGATTCATAATTCGTGTAATCAATAGGTCAACATATTGTCAGTGATTGTGTTGGTTGCTTGGTTAATTAAGTTTGGGTCGAGTCCAAAACTTCGATTTATTGGCTTTCTTGGGTTGGCTATAATCTCGTTGTAGGTTACGTAGCTATTATTGCTACGTGGTTCTCATCACAATGAATCCTAGGAAAACAACTCTATCGGTGAAGAAAGAATACTTCTTGACGTTAGATGATCTTGGTGTTGTTCCTTCATTTTACTATAGATGAGAATGTCGTCAAAGTAGACGAAAAGGAACTTACCTATGAAAGGACAAAGCGTTTGAGTCATTGCTTGCATAAAAGTACTCGGGGAGTTGGTTAGTCCAAAAGGCATAACTAGCCACTCATAAAGATCATCTTTCGTTTAAAAGCGATTTTCCAATCATCACCTGGGCGAATCATAATCTGGTGATACCTACTTTTCAAATCGATCTGAGAAAATATTGTGGTACCAACCATCATATCTAACATATCATCAAGCCTAGGAATGGGAAAGCAATATTTCATCGTAATCCTATTGATGGCACGACTATCTATGCACATCCTCCAAGAGCTATCTTTTTTAGGTGTTAATAGTACAGGAACTGCATAAGGACTTAAACTCCTATGGATGAATCCTTTGTGAAGGAGTTCATCTACTTGTCTCTGAAGTTCAGCGTGCTCAGTAGGATTCATCCTATATTGAGGCAAATTTGGAAGCGACGCTCTCGGGGACCAAAATCTGTGGCATGTTGAATGTCCCGTAAAGGAGGTAGCTGGTCAGGTAAGTCATTAGGGAAGACATCCTGGAACTCTTGAATGATCGTTTGGGCTTCAGCAGTGGCTACTATTGGAGAGTTCGACGGAATCTCCATAACAACCACGGCAAACAAAATAAAATCCTCCACAAGTGCGCACTCAAACTCCATAGGGTTAATGATATGTAACCCTTCTCGTTCCTCACTTTTTGTCTACAAGGTGAATCTTCTTTCTGTTGAACACAAAAGAAACATAAATTGGATCGACCATAAATGGTTACATCTAAATCGAACAACCAAGGTCGACCAAGAATGACTTACCTACATCCATTGAAATGACTTCATACCATATATGACCATTATACTCTAGAAAATGGATAGGTACTAAATAACGTTCTTTTACGGCTATCGAAGAAGTATCAACCTAAGAGACACTATGATATAAGCCATGATACGGGAGCAAGTTCGAGCAAGGATCCATTGATCGTTGAGGGTGGACTGATGACTAGATGGCGAGTAAAGTGAGTCAAGAAGCAATGGGATTGCTTGTTCAAGCTACAGTGGATAAAAAATCGAACACAACAAGCAAATGACCAAATTTCATGTCGAGTTTGGAAGAAGAAACAAGATGGATCGACTTGGTTCAAACAACAGACGAGGAAGCTAGACGTAACAACTATGCGACCGCATAGTTGTTAAGGGCATGTGGTCGCATACTGCTTTATCGAGGCCATAAAGGAGAAGCTCAGTTGATCTATGCGACCACATAGACTTACACTATGCGGCCGCATAGTGTATTTTCGGACGGAATTTTTTCAATTTTGCGTAATTTTCTATTTTATTTAAACTCTTTATGGTGTATTTTTTATATCTTTAAGACTTAAATTCCCTTTTTAGCTAGGTTTTATGGGTTCCCTATAAATAGGACTCATTTTATTCATTGTAAAATAAAAGATTTTTGAGAGATTATTGCTAGGCGAATTCTCTTTCTTTTCATTCTTTATTAAGTTAATTTCGAACTTATTAATAATTAAATTCTTGTAGCATTCTACAGATTCAAGTAAGGTTCATAAGTTTTGTGATCATGGGTCAAGATATTGTTAGCAATTGTCTTGGTTTAATAATTTATTGGGTCGAGATTTTTCAAACGTTGATTCTTGACTTTTTTGGGTTGTTTTAATTTGTCGTGGGTTCCGTAACAACAATTACTACGTGGGTTCACATCAGTTGATATCAGAGTCAGGCTTCAAAAATCAAGATTATATCCTATTTATTTATTTATTCACTTTTTGTTTGAGTCTCTTGTTCTTCATTATTCTTGTTCTTCGCGTTCTTCATTTTTTGAGTCTCCAATCCGTAAAATACTTGAAAATAATTTCGAAACTTATTTGTGTGATAATCTAGCATCCAAATAAGTTTATGTTTCTTTTGCTGGTATCTAGTTGAATTTTCGAGCAAAAAAAAAAGAAAAAAAATGGGAAAAAAATTGGTAGCAGCATACAAGTTCATTTTGAGTCAAACAAATTCTAAATTCAAAAGTGTCTAGTCCGAATTCATCCTTAGAGTTTCATTCAAGTTCAAATTCCTACCTTCTTGAGTAATTATAGATCACTTCCCTTACTCAATTCTTTATTTGGACTCCACAAGGGTTAAATTTTGATTGAGATAAAATTAATTTTTTGAAACACTTATAAGAAAGTATTGAGTGGAAAAAGGCAGAATGGTGAGACTAATAGAGGGAAAAAGCCAAGTTGAGTGATACTCGAGTATACACACGTGAGGTAAATATTAAACTAGATTTAGGATGTCTGATAGAAATAGTTCTACTTCAAGTAGGAATATTAATCAAGTCCACATGTCAAATGAGATAACCATGTGCAATGGTGTTGTAACAAACACACACAGACGTAGCTGGAAGGACACCTGGATGAAACACAATTATACTAACTACATATATATATATACACACACACACACACACACACACACACACATTGTGCTCTTTAACAATGTTAATCTTGGTTAGTTTACATGATGACGACATTTTTGAGCATGCAGGAGATGAAGAGGACACAGAGGGAATTGAAGAATTTAATTGTGAAGAGATTGCGAATCAAGAAAAGGTGACAAAGGAAGCTGAAGAAGATGATCCACCCATAGAGAAAGAATCAATCATGTGTGGTGATGAGACCAAGTGCTATGAGTACAGTAACAAGGAAGCAAATTGTTGCAACTCATGTTTTTAAGTCAAAAGTTAAACATTGAATTGTCAAAGTCATAGTCAAATAGGACTTAAGTGAAGCAAATTATTTTCTTGGGGTTTATTCTACAATAGATAATATATGGAGGGTTTAAGATGGATTAGATTTGAAATTGAGGATTTACTTATCATTGGAAGTTAAATGATTCAATTTTATATCAAATAAAAGATGAAGAACTTTATTGGCAATTTGTGTCTTAGTGCTCCAATAATTAGTCTTAATTAAATCTCATTTCTCATTATTTTACACACACACACACATGCAGCTGGAAGGCAGACCCGAAGCTGAAGAAAAATAGAGAGAGATAGAAACTGAGATAGAGATGAAGAAAAAAAAGAAAAAGAGGAGTAGAGGGGTACTTTAATCTTGAATTTCATTTTTCATTCTCTTTATTTTCTTCAATAGGTGGAGAAATATTATGTTAAATTTCTAGGGTTTTAACTTGGTTCGAAATTTCAAATTTAGGGAAATGATTATGATTTCTAGTTCAAGCTTCTTGATTGGTTAGCTCCCATTTGAATCAAGGTAGGGAATTTTATTTGAGCAAACCCTAGAATTTTTATTTGGATTCTTAAGTAATGATATTTGGTGGAAATAATTGTGATGGTGAAATACTCACTTGAAAGAATTATTTTATGGAACAAGATGTAAAATAAATGGGTTATAGTGTTGGTTACTAGTTTTCCTTAGATTGAAAAGGGATAATTATTTTATGATTATGATGGAAGTAATTTTGATAAATTACATGCTAGTGAAGAGATTAGTAGGTGAAATTAGCTCCAATTGATTAAAGGAAATTTGGGAGATTTATTCAAGTATCGAGAAATTTAGTTTAAGTATTATAGCATTAGATGTTAAAGGTTTCTTGATTTGATAGTGGTTAAATTGGTTATCTTGTATGGTATTTTCAAGTGGTGACGAGGAGATTGGAAACGTTTATCAGACAGTTGGTGTGCTGTCGTAGGCACCCAAAAATAGTCCTTAAACCTCTAAAACTAATGTAGTAATGGAAGTAAGGGTCGATCCCACGAAGAGTGTGTAATTTAATATTTATGCTTCGTACAATGATTGGGGGGATTTTGTATTCAAACAATTGTAAATAACTCAATTAATAACAATGTCAATTAAATTAACGAAAACAATCAAAACACTAACCTTGGTCTAAGTCCACATCCACCATCGAAAATCCACAATTGATCATAGATACAAGGATAATTCAATTCATATTTCGAATATTCATCGTTGGAATTGATTCATATTTCTCCTTAATTTTAATTAATTAGAAATCAGCGTTCTAATTAACTCTAATTATTAAATAACCCCAGACCATCGCTCAAGATTCAATTTAACAACAGCTTTACACAATAGAGAAATCGATGAACTAGATAACACAAACACCAGCGGTTGCATTCAATCTATTTAAACATTCTTCTTAAGATTCAATAACCTCTATCGCAGAAAATAATCAAATCATAGTGCTTCACAAGTTAAATGGATCAAACAATTACGGATTTGATGTTTAACTTAGCGGTAGATTGTTACAATCAATAAACTAGCGGGCCCTCTAGCAATTAAACGCAACAAATCATAGAAATAAATGCAGAAGAACATTCAATACTCAAAATATAAATCAAACAATAAGAAAAATTATTTAGATCTCACAATATGTGGTTCCGAGCCTTCCGTTTCCTTCAACCAAGTGTAAAAGTTTAGTTACAATTCATGAATCTAAGAGAAAAATGGAGAAGAATGAAGTTGGAGGCGTTCTGGTGTGTTTTGGGGTGTTTTTAGGGTTGAAAAGTCGTGCAAGATATGTTGGCAAAGGAGTTTGAGTCAATTTAGGAAACTTGAGATTCGACATCAGGAAACAACCATGCGATCGCAATGTATTAAGTTATGCTGTCGCAAGGAACAAATAAATTCAACCTTCAGACTCTGGGTGATGGTCTGTGCGATCGCGAGGAATTAAAGTCATGTGATCGCAAGGCTTTACAAAACTTTCTCCGGATAGTTTTCAGTATTTTGGTCGTAACTTTCTCTCCCGATGTCCAATTGAGGTGATTCAAGATGTATTGGAAAGCTAACTCAAAGGGATACAACCTTTATTCAGATGAAATCTTCGAATTCGATCGTTTTATATGTCAAAAACTGGTCTCAATATGAGGCTGAAAACCGATGCAAAACTTTTTAGCTTGAAAGTTGATATGTGATAATGTCTTGGCTATATTTCATCCCTTTGACTTCTTTCTTCATCCAATTGGCCTTTATCACTCTCAAGTCTTCATCGTGAGGTTCGATACAACTTTTAAATATTTTCACTTTGGTTCCCGAACTATCGCTTTCTTTCATTTTGGTCTTTTTTCCCTCATTTCTTCCAACTTACGCCATATCCATCGAATTGCCACCTAAACCAAAATATCATAATACTAAGTACATTTGGGCATAAAATAGTCATATGAGCGCATTAAATAAAGATGTAAAATGTGTATTTTATATTCATATCAACAGTCTAGCTCGTACTTTGTGAGTGGAGAAATTACTTTTCCAAAAATAAGAATTTTAACTTATAAACTTATAATTATGTTTACTTAATATGAATGTTGAATGATTCCCATTTTTTAGAGAAGAATATTAGTTACATGAAATGTCTTATTTTCGAGAAATTAGTAAATGAGCATGATTATTTTGAAACCATCAGAAAATACCCGATGTAGTTATCTTACTCTAGTGCACTGATGGGCTACGACTATGTACTAGAGTCGTATATTTGACTCCTATATGTTAACCCAAGAATAACTAACCAAGAGGGGGGTGAATTGGTTATTGAAACTTTTTCGTTAATTACTCAAAGTTCTAATATAGTGAAAGCGCAAATATTCTAAACACAAGTAAATGCGTAAATAGAACAATATAAATTAGTTCGAAGTAAATGCGATAAGTAAAAGAGATAGAAAACGCAAACGATATGTTATGGAGGTTCGATCCAAAGCAATGATCTACGTCCCCCGTTACCAAGCTCTCCGTCACGAGCAAGGCCAAATGCAATATAATGGTAACTTACAAACAAGGAGTACCGATCCTTAAGTGACTTACAACAAGGAGCACTCATCCTTAGGTGACTTATAACAATGAGTACCTATCCTTAACAATCGAGTTTTCTCAAGGCTCTCGAAACCGTCAAGAAATAAGTGATAATTTTACAATGAAGAAACTCTCTTAACTAATGACATAATCAAGCTAAGTATTAGAGAGTTAGGTAAACACTTCAATAAATAGCAAATATTTAAGCTCAAGTGATTTTGTTGCAAAACTTTGATGAATGATAACTAATGTAATAGTGAGGATCAATGTGCCAAAGTTTTCAACCAATGAATCTCTCTTTACAAATAATACACAGTTAAGTATAGAGAGAGATTTTCACTTAAATAAGTGTTGGCCAAGAAAAGTCTTTAGTCAAGAAATAAGAGAGTAGATGAAATGAAATCTTCTTTGCTCAAGTGGAATCTTTTGTGAAATAGATGAATAAGATGTTTTTCAAACAAACAAAAGATTCTAATAAATGAACTTGATAGTAACTTAAGTAAACTCAATGATTTCTTAATATAAATGCTCTCAAAAATAATCTTGCAAGTTTTGCTTTATGAATGGAAAATAAAGGTCTATTTATAGAGCAAAATAGTGAAGTGCAGGAACTTTCGGCTGATAGGTTTCGGTCGACCGAAATCCCAATATAGCCGTTTGTACTATTTTTCAACCGTTGGAGTTTCTGCATTCAAATTCAAATTTCGGTCGAGTACCTTTCGGTCGACCGAACTATTTCGGTCAACCGAAATGACCAGATTTTGGATTTCAAAAATTTAAGCTACAAATTCTATTTTCCAAAATCAATTTCATTTCGAGAAGATTTTATGCAAGTTATGAGATGTATAAAAAATAACTTTGAGCTTTATACTTACTAAAAATTGACAAGTTATACCTTTACATATAATTTTGAAGATTCGATAAAAATATCTTCTAATCTTCTATTCTTCAAAAGTCTTGGTTTCTTCGGATCACTTCTAAGTGATTTGCAATGGATGACGATTTGAGTCCTTTGAATGATTGAGACAATTTATGCATGAAAAACTCAACAAACGAAGTTTGTTAGAAATACAAGAATGTTTGTTATAATCAAAACAAGTGGAGTTATATTGAATCATAGGTCAACACTATACACTGAGGGTCTACAGTTGTGTGTAAAGGTACCTCTTATCCACTGAGGGGCTACGGTCGTGTGTAAGGTACCTATTATGTACTGAGGGGCTACAGCCATCTATAAGGATGATTATTTTATTTTCACTTTGTGCACTGAGGGGCTACGACCGTGTACAAAAGCGTTGATCAGAATCATCAGATAGTTTATGTGCATATGACTTCATAGCTTTCAGATCATCAGGAGATGATTACATGGGGTATATTTTGATGTGATTATCCAGTTTATAGTGGATTATTAGCTTTCAGATTACATTTTCCAGCTTATTGATTTCAGATTATAGTTTTAGCTTACTGAATTCGACTAATGTACTTACTCATCTTCAAATATTGATAAAGTACTTACATTTTTATATTACGTGCGATTATATGAAGTATTTGTTCAAGTAAATGATTAATATGGAAATGTTCTTTCACTGTGATATATGTGGAATTCAAAGATTGTGTATGTATTACTTGTGAATTGAAATGTGAGACATGTGATATTGAGATCGATCATAAAAATACTCGTGATTATATACTTCTTCTTGTTCGCTGAGGGGCCTTGGCCGTGTTCTATACTACACTGAGGGGTCTTGACCATGTACATATAGGGGCATTGGCCGTGTTCTAGAACTGTTTATGATTGAGACTACTTCCGTTCACTGAGGGGGGCCTGAGGCCCGTGTCGGGAGTGCTTAGCCATTGGGGCAACTCTGCGTACGTATGATCAGATTATCAGATTGTCAAATTTGAATAGCTTTACCTTGTACATCGAGATTACTCTGTACATGAGTAAGGCTATTCATTGTGTACTTATTTGTGTGACTCTTTAGTATATCATATTATGTTTATTCAGTTGTAAATTCACATATTTTCAAATATCAGAAAATAGTCCATTTCAGAATATAGAATCCAGCTTATTTAGTTACAAAAATACGATTTTAACTTACAGAAATGACAGCTTTACACAGATTTTTGTTGATACCAGATCTTTGTACTCGACATATTTTACAATTGGTTATTCAGAATAAAGAGTAAGAATTTTATGATTTTAGCATGTTTCAGTTCTAAAGAAAATTATCAGAATTTAGAATTTCTTAAAGTTGTTAGAAAATAAATCAGATTTTTTCAGTAAACATGTATAAATGGAAAAAAGGTATATGTATTTGTAAACTATCCATTCATTGAGTTACAAGTTCATATATTTTGTCACATTTTTCCTTATCAGATAGTTATCAAATTGAGCAGTATTGGAGACTGTTGATCCATCGAGTTGAGCCATACATTGTCATTAGCTACATGATTCATTTTGTTAGTTTATTTAGTTTATATTTATTTTGGGATATCCGTATGTTTTATCAGAAAAGTTAATTTGTGTATCTATATCATGGGCTCGATATATATTGAGAATTTTGAATACATTCTTTGGGGATTTTTTATTGTAAATGATGGTGAAGGTAGATTTATCATTATTGTATTTGGAATAGTTTGAGTTCAAGGGGCTGGTGTATCATGTTTTAAGTTATATGTACAAGTTTGAGGAATTGACTATATTTCAGGTAGTTTTAGTCCATATTATAAGGGGAACTTTGTCAAAATTTTCATAAAAATATGTCACAGTAAAGTAAGTAAAGGTTGCCTTGGTGGTGGGTTCGACACTTAGCTGGTATCTACCATCGACGCGCGGCACGTGTCAAGTCCATCAAGGTGATTCGGGACGGGTCGTGACACAAACCCTTGTGGGTTTTGAGTTGTAGTAGCAACTCAACCCAATTCATACATAGATTAGATATTATTCTTTATTTTAGTGGATTAATAAAAAAAATGTATTGCGGACAAGCTAATCGTAGTGATGCTTGGGTTCAAAGTTTAGCTATGATGCTAGCTCACTAGTGTACAAATGCCGGTTCTATCTTGAGATACTTTGATATGACACCACCAAGACCAATATATTCGACTAGACTATTGGTAGAATTTGTATTCTCGTTGAGATTTTTGTGGAATTGGATCACAAGCATGAGAAGAGAGTATTGTATTGTGACAGCCGTAGCGCAATTCGCTTAACAAAAAATCTTGTTTATCATGCAAGGAAAAACATATACATGTTCGTTATCATTTCATCATATCAAATTTGGATGATAGAATCTTAACACTTGAGAAGATATAAGGAAGTCAAAATTCAGCTAACATATCAATGAAGACTGTTTGATCGAGAACAACTTCATTTTGGTATCTCGTTTGAGGAATGAGTAGTTATTGCCGCTACATAAGCATTATTGATGGAGAATTAGTCTATAAGTGGGAGATTGTTAAGTTGTGGAGCCTAATTATTATTGATCCTAATTATTGTCAATTCGCAGACTATTTAGGAATTTGTATAATTATATTTTCCCTAATTTATCTTATAAATAGGGAGACTTCCTTGGACTTTATTATTATATCAAAATAGAGGTTAGAGAATATAATAGTGTGGTTTTCTCTTGTTAGTCTTTTTTATCATAGTGAATTACTACAGTGGCGAAAGATATTGTAGTTGCACATTGATACAAACCTCTATAAATCTGGCATATTCTTGAGTGTTTATTTTTCTTTCTTCAAATTAATTGCTTTTATTGGAATAGAATTATGGTTTATAATTCTCAACATTTTGAGCCTATGTCCAATCTATATTCCATCTGTATCATATATCCAAACAAGAGCCATATATGACTCTATTCATATCAAAATTATATGAGCATTTCAAAAATGCACACAAAAAGCCGTGAATGTACTAGGTTTGCTTCATAAAACTCTTGTCTAATTCTTTTCCTTCTAGAAATTTACGATTACATGTTTATTGTTTAAAGGACCTAGAGTGACATCCCCTATGAATCTAGATGCAATTAGGACTTGTCGAAGCTTGATAAATGTTGGTTTTCAATGTGAAAATTGTGCGAATTTGGTAAAGCTTAATCATCTCAACACTAGAAACTCGAATACATAATTCTCCTCCGAAGATTTGTGCTTCTCTTACCACAACAGTTTTAAATCTTCTTTCAACTACAATGCTCTCAAAAAATTATAAGCTGGGATTGATGTTTGATCTTTTGCCTCCTGATAAATGTAGTTGGATAAAAATGGTGGCAAGAATCTTAGAACATGTTTGGTGAAACTTAATTTATAATTTAATGTATCTAAGCATACTTTTTATCCACATCTTAGTGCCCATTTATTGAATGCACATTCTATAAGATCCACAACTTATAAATCCATAAAAATTATACCAAACAAGCAATATGTAACTGGTCCTTTTGAAGCCCATTAATGTAAAATTAACAACATTCTATAATAGGGTGCATAACTGCCCCCACAATTAATATGTCTTGATGAAAGTACTATTCTCCCATCCTTTTGGATGTAAACTTCTCACTATAAGCATGTTAAGTTCTTGCATCAGAAATTTAGGGTCCTGTTAACGATAGAAATTTGATCAATAAATTCATCTCATCTAGCCAGGGTTTTGACCTCCTAAACTTACTGATTTTGATGCTCAAATCGGAGCAAGAAGAAAAATGGTATTTGAGAGGAAGATATTTAAATTTGTATAGTATTCTTATCTTAGGAGGGAATAATTATAGATTTCCCTAAATCTTTTAGGGGTATTTGGGTCATTTTGGATAAGCAACAAGTGGCGACCTCCTATTGGCTGGTTTGTAACCGATTCTATTTTAAGTATCACATTTTATTCATCATCTTACGTGACATGCTCTTATTGACTTTGAAGTCATGCTTTAAATGTTTTTCGGCGTGTACCTTAGTAACGATTTTTGTCAAGCCTAGAAAGGGGAATGACTCGATTTATATTCATGTGAGCTTTTGTAGTTTTCATCCCTCGCACACTACTTTTAGTTCACCAACAAGGTATAAGCTCATGAAGTAAATTTCTTAATTCAACAAATAATCTCCGAAATTCGATTTTATCATTCATATTAAATCTAGGACTTAACTATATACTGTATGGAGCCACGAACTTACTAATGGCTTTGTCTGAATATATACCTCTTTGTTTGTCAAATATGACGTAGGTTACACTGAAAGAATGGGTTTGGGATTTTCGCCGCCTTATACATGCGCTAATGGGCATGTTTTCGTTTTTCTAGGCTAGTGGCCCATATACATTTAATGCAAAAATGGATTACGCGTGATTTTTGCCCATTTACTTTGAGATTTAACGAGTCCCTTGTTTATATTTTTTGATACTAATTTTGTTACTGTCATAATTCAATGGTCACGTGTTAGAATCTATACATTGGTCATTACCTCTTTAGGTTTTCTTTTCTTTGTCGATTTTATTTGTTGGGTTTGATTATATTCCTTATCTTCTTCGAAATCTTTGTCTAGGTACGTGTTCTCTCTTCATCTTTCTTTTAAGTTTTATTCCTCCTAGTCTTCTTCATAATGTCTGTAACACCCCGAAAATTTTACAAAATAAAATTATTTATTTCATCTACTACATTTTATATTTTGAAAATTGAAGGACTAAAGTGACATATATTAATTTTATTTGGGCCAAATGTTGATAGGGTAATTATTCATAGAATATACTATTTTGGAGACTTCATTTGCATAGTACACTGCACATCATGATTATGTGCCACCAATAGAGTCAAATTTCTTTTATTAAATAAGTTGGTTTTGTTCCAATTACGTGTACATTTATAAAATAGAAACATTGAGTGACTTTAGGCCATTATATAAAAATGTGTGCGCTGATATAGGAATTATAGATGGTATGCACGTGTTTGAGATTATTGGATTTTGAATTGTGTGGTTTGGACAACACGTGTATTCAATAGAATATGTAAATATGAATTTGATTAAGTTGATTGCTATTTTTAATATGGTAAACGGCACATTTATTTAAATCATACTAAAACTAAACTTTTGATGTTAGGTGCGGACCCTATAAATACCGCCATTACTTTCAAAGAATTCCCACCACAAAAATATACATCTACTTACACACGGTAGAAAACATACACCACACATATTCATATTCAAAATTTTATTTAGAAATTTGAGTGAAGACGGTGCAACTCGTATTTTCAAAAGATCTCACAACATTTTTCATCAGTCCAGAAAGGTAGGATACTACGTGCAAATGTTTATGTCCTTTCAATATTATGATTTCTTTTACATGATTTATTCCATTAAATGCTAATTGACCTACGGGTCTTGATGAAATGAAATGTGGGATCTCCTTCGGGTTTTCTCAAATGAAATGAAATGTGGGATTTCCTTCGGGGTTTTCTCAAAATGTTAGAGCTTTCGATTGATCTCCGATAGCTCTTGATGAAATGATGGTATGAAATGTTATAAGTTTATGTTTAAAGAATTATCGTATTGTTTTGGACGCACGTATCCTACTGAGTCAAATTACTCATTCCTTCAAAATTCAATGTTTTCAGGTCGGATCGGTCTACGTGGATGGTGGCTGTGCGGTGTGCGGGTTGCCAAGTAATAAACTTTCAAGAAAGACATTTGACAATAAAATATGTAACGGCATTTCGTGCTTTCTTTATTTCCATTAAATGTTTAGATTTTATTGACATTATGTTTAAATTGATGTTTGAATGCTTTAAATAAATTTAGATGTCCAATTTTTACTTAAATGATTCCGCATTAAGAAACGATATCGATAACACCCCAAGGTTTAATCCAATAAAATTTGGGGCGTTACAGTATGGTATCAGAGCCGATTGCCAGCCGGAAAGCGGGAACTAAGTGCTATACGGGACAAAGTGCTACGTCATGGGCGGGAGCCACCTCTTGAACCTGTAGGAGCCACCTCTAGAATCTCAACGCCTGGCAACAGATCCTCAGATGGATCAAGCGCGACGAGGACGTCGCGAGTCTAACGGGGGGTGATTGTAATACCCCAGACAGGAAAGCTTAAAAGATTTGATAGGTACTACTCATACCAACAAGGTGCACCTTCTTTTCCGGAAGTCCATCGTTGGAAACTCCATAGTTAAGCGTGCTTGGCTTGGAGCAATTCTATGATGGGTGACCCCCCTGGGAAGTTTTCTCGGGGAGCGTGCGAGTGAGGACAAAGCATGCTGAAAAGACCTATGTTGGTACAGTGAGGACAGTACGTCATCGATCTAACGGCCAGGATAACCCGTTAAGTGGGACCCGGGTCGTTACAAATGGTATCAGAGCCGTTTGCCAGTCGGAAATCGGGAACTAAGTGCTATGCGGGACAAAGTGCTACGCCATAGGACGGGAGCCACCTCTTGAACTCGTAAGAGCCACCTCTAGAATCCCAACGCCTGGCAACGGATCCTCAAATGGATCAAGCGTGACGAGGACGTCGCGAGTCTAACGGGGGGTGATTGTAATACCCCAGACCAAGAAAGTTTAAGAGATTTGATAGGTACTACTCATACCAACAAGGTGCATCTTCTTTTCCGGAAGTCCATCGTTAGAAACTCTACAGTTAAGCGTGCTTGGCTTGGAGCAATTCTATGATGGGTGACCCCCCTGGGAAGTTTTCTCGGGGAGCGTGTGAGTGAGGACAAAACATGCTGAAAAGACCCATGTTGGTACAGTGAGGACAGTACGTCGTCGATCTAACGGCCAGGACAGCCCATTAAGTGGGACCCGGGTCGTTACAAATGGTATCGGAGACGTTTGCCAGTCGGAAATCGGGAACTAAGTGCTATGCGGGACAAAGTGCTACGCCATAGGACGGGAGCCACCTCTTGAACTCGTAGGAGCCACCTCTAGAATCCCAACGTCTGGCAACAGATCCTCAGATGGATCAAGCGCGACGAGGACGTCGCGAGTCTAACGGGGGGTGATTGTAATACTCCAGACCAAGAAAGTTTAAGAGATTTGATAGGTACTACTCATACCACAAGGTGCATTTTCTTTTCCGGAAGTCCATCGTTGGAAACTCCACAGTTAAGCGTGCTTGGCTTGGAGCAATTCTATGATGGGTGACCCCCTGGGAAGTTTTCTCGGGGAGCGTGCGAGTGAGGACAAAGCATGCTGAAAAGACCCATGTTGGTACAGTGAGGACAGTACGTCGTCGATCTAACGGCCAGGACAGCCCATTAAGTGGGACCCGGGTCGTTACAAATGGTATCGGAGACGTTTGCCAGTCGGAAATCGGGAACTAAGTGCTATGCGGGACAAAGTGCTACGCCATAGGACGGGAGCCACCTCTTGAACTCGTAGGAGCCACCTCTAGAATCCCAACGTCTGGCAACAGATCCTCAGATGGATCAAGCGCGACGAGGACGTCGCGAGTCTAACGGGGGGTGATTGTAATACCCCAGACCAAGAAAGTTTAAGAGATTTGATAGGTACTACTCATACCAACAAGGTGCATCTTCTTTTCCGGATTTGTAACGACCCGGGTCCCACTTAACGGGCTGTCCTGGCCGTTAGATCAACGACGTACTGTCCTCACTGTACCAACATGGGTCTTTTCAGCATGCTTTGTCCTCACTCGCACGTTCCCCTAGAAAACTTCCCAGGGGGGTCACCCATCATAGAATTGCTCCAAGCCAAGCACGCTTAACTATGGAGTTTCCAACGATGGACTTCCGGAAAAGAAGGTGCACCTTGTTATATGAGTAGTACCTATCAAATCTCTTAAACTTTCTTGGTCTGGGGTATTACAATCACCCCCCGTTAGACTCGCGACGTCCTCGTCGCGCTTGATACATCTGAGGATCCGTTGCCAGGCGTTGAGATTCTAGAGGTGGCTCCTACGGGTTCAAGAGGTGGCTCCCGCCCTTGACGTAGCACTTTGTCCCGCATAGCACTTAGTTCCCGATTTCCGGCCGGCAACCGAGCTCTGATACCATTTGTAACGACCCGGGTCCCACTTAACGGGCTGTCCCGGCCGTTAGATCGACGACGCATCTTGTCCCCATTTATACGACATGGGTCTTTCGATACATTTGTCTCACTTCCTGCCGTCGAGAAAACTTCCCAGGGTTCCGGAAGTCCATCGTTGGAAACTCCACAGTTAAGCGTGCTTGGCTTGGAGCAATTCTATGATGGGTGACCCCCTGGGAAGTTTTCTCGGGGAGCGTGCGAGTGAGGACAAAGCATGCTGAAAAGACCCATGTTGGTACAGTGAGGACAGTACGTCGTCGATCTAACGGCCGGGATAGCCCGTTAAGTGGGACCCGGGTCGTTACAAATGGTATCAGAGCAAAGAGTTTTAAAATCGATTCTGTAGACAAAAAAAAAAAGAAAATCTGAAATGTCACTATCGTGCAGACTCATGAAGTTAATTTGGATGCCAAAATGAATACATCCTTCTTTATGTTTCCTCAATAGATGTGTTTCCACTGTGGTGATATATGTACCTTAAGGTGTAGTTCTTAAAACCACATGTTGTTGACTAGCGACATTTTTTTTTTTACTCATATTGACAGAACGTTGAAATGTCCAAATCTGTTTACCCCTTAAATTTTCTCAAAGTTGGTCTGACACTGTCCTTCATTAGCGTCATGTTCACGTGATAGCACTGTTCCCTATGAACAGTAGAAAAAAAAAATTCTATGAACGACCCTCAGTATTATTCCTTCCATTTTCATCCATTCTATCCCTCTTGATCCATTCTTTATTTTTGCAACAATGCACTCTAGCATGGAATGGATTCTGCTGTTTGAAATGTGTCATTAACTAGACCCTAATATTGCCTAATGTGTTGCATTTAA